>JAPTHN010000091.1:1025601-1420320 GCA_026936325.1 Platynereis dumerilii | reverse complement strand
AAGAAAGAGTATCAAACTGAATGAGAAGTGTTTGGAATTGAATACAGTAAATGTAATCAAATCTGAACAAGACGATGTAGGTACCTCAACCTTTACAATGAACCCATAGAAAGAGAACCGCATAATATTGTGAGGTAACTGAGGTTATCATAACGGGTCAATCAATAGGTCTCTCATTCAGCTGCTCAGTCTATTAAATTCTGGCTTCAAGCAACTAAGCTCTCAGGACGATTGCACATCTTCATCTCTCTGCACCTTGGTGGAAATGTATTTTTCCGGGAAAGATACAGAGATTCTGCTAATAGCGGCCAATTCGACAATGAAAATCATGTTGAGGGCAAATCAGAAGGTGGCTAATCAAAATTCAGAGAATTCACAAGACAAGGGGGTGAAGCAGCCAATGGATGATGACCAGGGCTTCACATCCTGTAGTTATGCACTGGTTGGTTAATTATGACAGAAGGAGGCCACAACAATGAGGCAAAGGATGATTGAAATTGTTGTTCAACATAGGCCTTAGTTCTGGTGCATGCCCTAGCCAGAATGGGATTTGCAACTCGGACCCAGCGGTTGGCAGTCCCGTGTTCTACCAACTGAGATTACCCTACCCCAAGGCAAAGGAGTCTAACCGGTTTGCTAATAACTAGGAGAGCCCATTGAAAGCACAGAACCCCGATAAGGAAATAAACAGGTGAATGGACGATGGACCATTGGATGGCGTGTTGATGAAGAGTTTGTAGTCAAGTAATTCTGTGAGAATAAGGTGGCATTGCATGAGAAATGAGGTTTTTTTAGGTGGCAAGAGGATTGGTCATGTGACCTGAGTTCTAACTCAAATATCAATGGGGATACAACCAATTGAATCTCATTGCACTATTCAAGAGCCCTAAATCGACCCGCCATGGCCAGCAACTTGGCGACACACAGACGCAAGTCACTGTTGCTCAAATGTCCTGCCGCAGGACAAGACTAATGTATTCATTTGCATGGGTGTGTAATGATGTATCTACTATACATGCTTTCTTATGAAACTCTGCAGGATGTTTCCAATCACCACAAATGAAGAACTGGTTAGATTCTGATGAAGATCAACGCAGCGGATACAGCACGATTACAAGATACAGATTTATATAATCATTATTATTGGCTGGCCTGCTTAAGTGTTATGCATGAGTGAGCATTGAGCTACACTATATGTCCAGTCAACATATCACATTGGTCAAAGATGGAGCCACTGTCTGAACTTTGTGGATATTTTTCAAACATGAAGAACACACACCTATAAATGCCACACGGAGCAGTTTCCTGGCGACAGGACCATGTGCTCCACTGAATGATCCCACCTTGTTGATTATGCAAGCCCAAATTGTCCTTGTTACATATTCCTGACACCATAGGCATATTGCAGGCGGATTTTTTTTTATGGGAGGGGGCGAGTGACATTTGCCCGAATTTCACGATCCAAATATTATATAAAACCATGTCAAATGATATCACTTGGAAACCATCGATTTTCAATGATATCTATTTGATCATGCCCAAATTGTTAGTGTCTTTGCTTGAATTTGAGCCTTTTCTCAAAGTTTTGGGGAGTGGCTGAGATACGCCTATGCCTGACATCTAAACTGTTCATCCACACTGCACAAAAATAACTGCGATGCAGTCGAGGTATAAGACTCTGTATCATCTTGAACATGTTAAAGATTAACCAAGCTCTTTTTAATTAAGCACGGGTCTTCCAACATATTTAACCAAGCCTCAGAAGCCTTATCTCATGTACCAAGAACCAGGGTACTTCCCCAAGGACTCACAGTCCTTGACTGGGGGGTGCGAGGCTAGTCCTTTGCTGACATCCTATTTTCCAAGATTTCAATGTGCTGTACATACAGTAGAATTTAAACTGGAAAGTTTCATGTTTTAAAACTGAATATGTAGACTTTAGTTGTTTCGAACTGTCAAGACTGATGAACTATTAAAATTATTGCTTCATCGCATAATACTGAAGATATCTTTGTGGCCAAAAGTAGTTGGAACAATTATCTTGATTTTTGGGTTGTTCAATTTATTAAATTTTTCGAAGATTAATATGCAAGGTTTCGGGCATATGCCAAAATATTACATATATATAAACTTTTATTGACATCCTAATATCAAAACAGATACATGTGTCATCAATAAAAATACAATGAAAAAGAACTACAATGCTAAGTCTATTCTAAATGCTAATCATTGCTATTTTACAGAAAGAATTTAGAAAAAAAAATATATATATATAAATTATCCATACGAAGAAAAGGATGAAATACAATGTATTTTCCAAATAATATACAGTATTATACACTGGCTTACACAATCTTCCAACCTTTTTCACATTGCACCGAAACACTTGTTCATAGAATGGGTATTTCAATAGTCTTGATTTAATCAGCATCAATTTGAATCTGAGTACTCGGTATTTACAGAAATATCATATGCATGTTTCAGTGGTAATGTTTGCCATTAAACCCTTCATTTACAAATATTTTCTGTCCATTTTTACATTTGAGATACACTGTCAAGGAAATTACCATCTGGTCAAGACGAGCAATGTCTTCAGTCCCACATGACTCTCACCCCAGCACTGTCATCACCCTCGCATGACCCTCTCAAAGTGTCATGGCCCAACCTTGACTTGACTTTGGCAGTGCTCAAAATCATCTTTGTCCAGCTATTTAAAAATAACTGCTGCTAATATCGCTTTCACACTTATCATAAAGTTGTATCACAGTATCAACTAATTCTATAAATTTTGGCAGACCTATCCACTACATAATGAGGAAAAGAACCCAAAGGCTCCAGAGAAATTAGGGAACTGTCATCAGCTGCTGATGACTTTGCAGTATTTTGCGAAATTGGATAGAATATGTCCCGCTACTGTCATGCTACTGTGTGATGAGGATGGCGGCACAGAGATCAGACTTTCTTCTGATATCCAACTGATCAACCCCGCACACTCAATCATCCTGTCAGGGCCAGTACTTAGGACATTATGGTGATTCAAACATATTCCTTACCCAATTGTGACCAAACAATTGAATTGGGTTACTTCTCTCAGTTGGATAAGTTTTTCTAAAGATACACCACAGTCTGCATTAGTTTTAAAAGTTTAAAATTAATAACATCAGGGAATTAAATTGGCCAACCAAGGTTGGCCAATTTAATTCCCTGATGTTATCAATTTTAAACTTAATACTTTTAAGAAACTTTGTTCAGATGTCACTATTTATATAATGCATCACCCCACAAGCCAAGAGCAGGTCTCTCCCCTCTCAGGGCATAGGGTGATATCAAAGGATGTATTTTCTCAAATAATTGTAGGTTGCTATGGCAACAACACAGTCATAACAATTCAAAATTTGATTTTGATTGCCTATTTATTATAATAGACTATTTCTATCATTGTACAATGGCCACTTTGCCCTCAAACCTACAAAATCTACCTTTTGTGACAGTGGTATCCTTTGTTGCCGTGGAAACGCATTTTTTAAATTGAACCATAAATTCAAGTGCCTCTTGAGTTTGGATTCTGCTTGAGGCATGAAATGATACCAAATATGTTTGTTGAGGTGAAAAGAATATCATTTAAAACTATGAGAATGAGATGGCTGCAAAACCTAAATAAAAAGGTCAGAAAATCACCTTATTTTGACATGACATCTTGTAATTGATGAGCTCATAACTTTGTCACTATTCCAGCTAGGTGCTTAAAACTTTCCAAATATTTTGATCATACCTTGAAGCTGAAAGCCAAAAATAACAATATTCTAGTCCAATATTTTTATGCATCAGAAAAACTTTTATAAAGCATAACTGAAAATCGTCACGTGCCATTTCATTAAATGTGTCGGCCATCTTGGATTTATGCAAATTAGCTGCATAAATTTAAATATTTTTGAATGATGTCATATCACGCTGATAAAGTATGAGTAAGACAAAATATTCATGTAAATAGTTGAAGTGAAATATATATTTACTGTATGTGATTCATGTTCAAAGTTTGCATTATGTGATTTTTTCAGTAATTTTGGCTGAAAGGTGAAATTTGACGTTGCCACAGTTACGGCAATTTTACAAAAAACTGTCCGCATAAATTTTTCTAAAACTTCCATTTTCAAAAACTACAGAAAATTTGCTATATGAGCCAATGAAAAACTCTGATGAGAATGAAAAGTCAAATAAAAGTGCTCTGGCTCTTGGACTAATAGGGCCTGCCTGGCTGCGCGTGAATGTGCGTTAACAACCATTTCACACGAGTAGCGAGCCACCTTAAAAACAACAAACACAAGATCACTAGGCTTAGTAGAAATTATAACTTAAGATAATTTTTAATTTGCCATGCTTCCTTGAGATTTACTTGATAGACTCATATTTTTCTCATGATACCCTCTTTTTTTCTGAAAGCATGTCTTGTTGTACACTGACTGAGAGATATCAAAGCCGGTCTTTATATAATACTATTTATCAAGCATGTTAAGCAGCGGCACATTCACAGAACTTTGGCAGGTAGTGTGTAATGATTGCTATCACTCACTCATTGAGCAGTGTCAAAGAAGATATCAATTGATCCGCTCAATTGGCTTGAGTTGGCAGGTAGTGTCTAATGATTGCAATTATTCATTGAGCAGTGTCAAGATAAAATATCAAATCATTGCAATTGGCATGTCAGATTATCAGAATATCTTGGAAGTATCACACAATGCTTTTAATTAATTGTAATTATTTTATGTTTTATATTGTAAATTACACCACAGTGTGAGTGACAGTAAATGTTTTATAAAGTGTTCATTTGTGTAATAGAATAAGTGCCAATTCAAGTGGATTAATATATCTTCTTTGATTTATATTGTTGTCATGTCAAGTACAATCATAGCAAAATAGAGCTCAATTTATGCAATATGTGCTTTATTTGATTGATCAAAACATGTTTTAACTAAATAATTTTGATTTTTACCTTATTCCATGTAACTTCACTATTACAGCCACACTTCCCTGTTGGATTTGAACTGTTTGATATTTCTGGTTTTCATTGTTTTGATTTCCCATTTTACCACATCAAAATAATAGCTTGTTGATGTTATTTCCGTTTTTCACCCAAAACTTTTTTTTTTTAACAAATAGCCTCAGTAACCTACTAGGCAAGAATTAAAAATCTACCAAGTCAAGACATCCTGAATAAATGCCTTTTAATACAAGAAAAAACTATACAATAATGGTCACAATGGTTGGTACAGCAAAATAGGGAAAATAATGACTGAAGCAAACATTATTGATTGGGAAACCTCTGAACCCAACTCGTCGATAAAGGAAGTAAAATATCAACTGTATAGCACAGAGCAGAGAAGAATTTTAAATGATATACATGATTCAGATAAATTTCCCAAGCTGCGCTCATATAAATTGTTTAAGACCAGTTACTGTCTGGAACCTTATCTAAATTTAAATATCTCTAAGAAAACATACTGCAGTATAGCAAGGTTTAGAGTAGGCTCTCATAATCTGAAAATAGAAAGAGGCCGACATGACATTCCAAAAGCCCCAATAGGGAAAGAAAATTTGATAAATGTGACACAGGTGAAGCAGAGGATGAAATGCATTGCCTCCTAACTTTCTATAATAACGCTGTCCCTAGGTATGAGCTTTTACATAAAGTTTGCAGTCTGATCCCTAACTATAATAACCTTGATAAAACCCAGCAATTCATATCAATTCTTTCAGACAAAAGGCCCGAAATCATACAAGCCTTAGGGACCTACCTAAATAAAGTAATGAAGTAACAAGAATATCTCGGGAATAATTATGATAAATAAAAATAGTACTTTGTAGCTGAAAGCCTCTCTGTCCACCAAGCCAACAATTGTCTTGTGGCATTTTGTGAAATTATTGTGTGATAACTGCGATTATTGACTCAGCAATGTTTGCCCGAGCTGACTGACTGGCGCTATACTCAGCCTATAGCATGGACGTAATCGAGCGGTTGCCGCTGTTCATGCTTGCCTGCTTTTGTAATAACCAAAATGATCATGAACAACTCCTTGAGACATTATCTTGTGACATGGAGATGACTTGTATTTGAATGACATTGGACACTTGTATTTTGATATATTTGCATTTTTAATTCGATGAACTGGGACCATTATTGTAAACTACCTAAGATTTGACTTTCATTGTGTAAATTTCTTATAGATGTAGAATAGTTTTTGATTTCTTTTATTGTTGTATTTTTTCCTATTTTTTGCGGACACATGTATCTTCTTGATATTCAGATGTCTAATAAAACTTTATATATATATTTAAACTAACAAATTTCTAATGGTTTCATTGAATGACAAAATTAATGTTTATGTCTGTCTCTGTTTGGGACTGACAAATGGCTGGATAATACTGTCAGTCCCTTGAAAATTGAATTGGGTCAACATCAATTTGACATGTTTTGGACAGGTCAAAAGATCAGGTCGCACAACAGCTGTCCGCATTACTACGCCAGACTACTTTCACAAAGCATGGTTGCTGGAAAAGATACTCTGCTTTGAGAATGTTTGGAAATCACGAAACAAACGAAAGTTTTGAAACTTAAGCATAAACTTTGTCTGCAAGAGGGATGATTTTATTCATCAGAAGTTTGAATGTATTCAATCTACTTATTGCTTATAGGCGTACCCTCTATGCATGTTAAGTTATTGTCAGAAAAGTGTCCAAAAAGAATGCTCTCTCACTTATTCACATGTCCATATGATAACCATGTCTTCAACACAGATGTAATATAGAGGAATATTGCTGTCACCAACTCCATATTATTCAATCCCCTTCAATATAATCCCGAAACGACTACCTTTGAATCCCTGGATTCTTGTTGCATATATACAGTGTGTGATAAACAATGTGTCACATTTACTTTTTAAAAAGTCGCTAAATATTTTCGTTCATTGTTTTAACTCTATTGAAGTTCCTTAGAGAGCTAAGCTAACAGGTTTCATCACGTTTTCAAGCATGTTTATTGAATTATAAGCCATTTTACATGTATTCAAGCGATGAGATAAACAAGATTTTTAAAAACTTGAATTGCGCAAAAAATTCCCAACAGATTTTTTTCGTTTTTGTCTTAAAATGTTCGTATGATCATGTAGTTTCAGGCGGTATAGGTCCCGTTTTCGGTTCATTTTTTTAACCCCAATGTTTCTTCAGGAGCGCTGTGCGGAAAATTAGAAGTAAACTGCAGAAAATGCTATTAAATTTTTAAGGCTGATCAAGAGATGTATTAATCAAACTCAGTGAATCTTGGTCAATGCCATTTAATTGAGATAGGCGCCTACTTGTTTTGACTCATCTGTATTTTTAAAAGCAGTGTATCTACCTATCTATGTATCTTATCTTATCATCATTTTCCAGTAAACTGTATCTACCTTTCTATCTATCATATCTTGTCTAATTTTTCTAGTAAATCTCATAACATCACCATTGCTGTTTATATCACACTGCAGCAATGGTTGAAAAAGGAACATTTCCATAACAGTCATTTTAGGTGGTACCCTCACCATGACAATATTTGAAAATGGTGTTACCCTCGAGAGGCTTTTTTGTTACCCTCGCCATGACGATATATTTCAAGTGAAAAATCTGATAATTATGTGACTAATCACACATGGAAGGTGTATCCTAGGGTTAGTTTAACATCTGAACTACATGCTTGACAAATATGGGCTTTGGATTTGATGAAATAACCTCAGGATGACGGAAAATCACTTTGAATCGACAGTTTTAATGGCTTCTCTGATGGCGAGGGTACCCCTGTCGTTAGTGCACGGTGTAACTGAATCAAACAGACCACTTATCCTCAAAGGACAATTGGGACCATTCAGAATTTATGACTGGGGGGTGGGAACTTTCAATCAAATTTGAATTTCACGCGGACTTTTAGTACCCCCTCTAGTGGTAGCCTGCTGGACTGCCAATCGCTGGGTCCAGGGTTCGAATCCAGCTCCTGCCGGGTCACCTGGGCCTATGTTGGATGGCTGTTTCAACCATGCCTTGCCTCATTGCCGTGTCCTCCCCCTGTCCTAATTAGCCTACCAATCTCATAAAAATCTCCTGAAATTACCCTCAAAGATTACCATCCATAACGATCCGTTATACTTGTGCCTTGGAGAGTCACGTGTACAGATTTGCAGATTTTTCGCATAAAAATCACCAATAAACTGATCGAGTGTATGTGCATTTTGGACCTTTTTGTTTTTTTTAATTTCTCACCCCCCTTGGACATGTTGTCAAAAATTAGTACCCCCCTTGAAATTGAAACATGTCTGAAAAGTTGGTGCCCACTCAGGCAAAACTCCCACCTCCCCCAGCCATAATTTCTGAATGGTCCCTTACCATGACTGACAACAAATTTCTGGAAATTATTTGAAATTGTGATAACTAGTTTCTTGTGAAAAACAGTGACACACTTTGTTTGCAAAACATTGAGACTTTTCTGGTTAGGTGCAACACTCCGCTTAGACAGAAGTTGTTTGTTGTGGTTGTACAAAAAAAAACATTGCCTGGCAGTTTTAGATTCCTTTGTCAAGAACTGTGATGTCAAACTCTAAACTGATATGTCACAGGTTGAAGATAAGACCAATCACATTCACCGATACCCTCTGATGTCACGGTTTAACTGCAAAACGAAGTTTTCAGAAAAACACACAGCTATGAAAACGATAATAATCAAATCGCATGCAACATGGGTACATGTTACAATAGTAGGGCATGGGCTGGTTGATCCTCTGATCTCACAGCTAATTAATTAAGAATTAATATCTGAAGCGCAATCTAGATTCACACCTTTTATCAGCATTTATCAAGTGTCATTCACACCAAATAATTGCACCTTTCAACAGCTATTCTGTAAGCACTCATATTTCCAAATGCCAGTTTATGAGAGAACTATATATCCGACAGACTTGAATCTACTTGCATATTGAAGGTACTGGCTTCTTCTACATAGAAATATGTATAGAGTGGGTCGGGGCAAGAAGCCCGGGTTAGGTGAGAGCTCCCTTCCCCCAGGGTAATATCTAAACTAACATTTTTGGTGCTTTTTCTTACTGATAGCATTGAAGCTAGAGGCTTTTTAGGTGACGTCACAAATTTCAGGGCAAACAGCACCAAACCATAGAAGTTATTAAAGAAACAAAAAAAGGTGCATGGTTTTTGTAACTTTTATTAATTCTTTGAAAGTGGTTGTCAGAGATAACTTTGGAAATTTTTAAAAGTATAATGGATATCTACATTGCTTCACTTTATGACCATTACATAAATATGATTTGGATCATAGTTTTTAACATTTTAGCTCAAAATATAGAGGTCAAATTAAAATATGTGAGTTTGGGGCAAGAGGCCCCACGTGGTATGGGGCATGAGGCCCCCCATCACTGAGATCTCGAAGCTGCTTCAGGAACCATTTCATAATGTGTACTTTACCTTAAGTCTTGATAGAATAGCTAATTGAAATCGAAAAAATTTGGCCGAAATTTAAAAATGGCAAAAAATATTAAAAAATAAATGTATGAACACTAAAATTCTGAAATTCGTAAAAAGTGAATAGAATGCCTTAAAAATGATAGAAGAACCCCAAGAAATAACTTTCAAGCTGAATGCTCTCCCAAAAAAAATTACCATAGGATTATAATAGGGGAGCTTCTTGCCCAATGGGTGGGGTAAGAAGGCCATTTAAATTTTTTACAAAAAGGGCCGTAACTTCTTTATTAAGATTGGTAGACATTTCATTCACTAGTTATTAGTAGAGTCAAGTGATCCCTTCCTGACAACATAAGCATTTAAATAATCGACCACAAAAAGTAGGTCAAATCGCACCTCGAAGTTAAGGGGGGCTGCATGCTCCGCGCTACTCTACTGTTTGCTCAGAATTAGTTAGAAATTGGTTAGATTTGAGCTCCAAGTCGTGACATGCGTCACAAACGTTTTTTAGTTTCCACAAGTATTATAATGAGTATTTCGTTGATCACACAATTATTTTCGTTAATATACCTTCCAAACTCACGAAAGAATTATGTTAGATGAACGAAATACTCATTGAATCCTTTGCAGGAATTTTTTATATGTGGACCAATCAGAGGCCAGTAAGCTATGCCCATCTCTCCATCTATTTCCTTCCTGTCTGACCATCTTGCATCAATTGCTTTGTGGACCAAAGTAGCTTTTTCATTGAAGCAATTTCGTCCAAAAGAAATCTTTCAGACCATGCAAATCATAATAGTGTGTTCTGTTGGATTAATTAGTTGATACAGATGATGTTCTAACACATGGCAATCTCGGGAATGGTCATATTTTCTCCAAAGCTGCAAAATGCGATCCTCAAGGTGTCTCTGAAAAGGTCTCGATGTCAGAGACCCCTACAGGAGATCTATCAGAGGCTCTGAGCAATATTTACACACGTATCCATGACGTTTTACACGCAAAAAGTTTCACGCCAGAGCATTGACCAATTTTATAGTATCTTAAATTGTAACAAACCTTTTACATGTAAGAATTCTTACAGGTAAAGACGTAGACACAAAAAACATCTATACCAACATATTTGGATAGGGAGCCACTTCAGATTTAGCTTAGGTGGCTACTGGCAGCCATTTTCCAAAATGGCGGCTAATTCTACCATTTTGCTGCTTTCTGTGTAGTTCCTACAAATAGAATTCATGCAAATAGTGTTTTTTATTGCCTCTCTAGGTATTCAGTACATTACTCAAACACTTTTTGGTAGCTTGGACTATTTTTAGGCTTGTTGGAATCCATTTTGGTAGAAATATGGATTCAATTACTGGATTTCGCGGTTACGCATTGTTACGCCAATTCTTTATAAGTTAGTAACATATTTGAATTCCTTGTAAGAAGAGCTATCAAATGAGTACCCGCATCAATGGGTTTCATATACTTTTTTATGAAAATGGAAAAAATGAAAATAAAATGCCTTCTGAAGATTTCGGTTTTAGTTTGATTTTAACAAAAAAATCATGAAAACCATTGATGTGACCGTTCATTTTGAAGCTCTTCTTACAAGGGATTCAAATATGTCATCTGTCTAAAAATCATTTGAGATCCGATAAAACTATGGGTAACCGCAAAAATACTGCATTTTCTTCAGCTGTTCAAATAAAATGGACCCTGACTACCCTAAAATTCCTCAGTTCAATCCTGAAATCAATTGATAACGTTTTTTAGATCTGTAGAAAGAATGATAAGAACTGTTTTTCATACAGTCAAAACATAGGCACTTCACAGGAAGCAGAAAAATGAGAGAATTCGCCCCATTTTGGAAAATGACTCCCGTGGGTCAACCAGGTCAAATCTGAAGTGGCTCCCTATCTAAATGTTTTCTTTAAGACGTTTTTAAACTCTGTGCCAAGTTTCATGCTCCTATGTATAAATGTATTATTACTTCCCTATTCATGACAAATCTGCCCCTCTAACTCCATTATTTCCACAATAAATACATCTTGCCTTCTTTGAGTGACTGCTTCTTGTGAATAAAAATTAGAAAATATGTTCAACATGCCAAAAATTAATTTTGAGGATTATCTGAAATAAATATCATTGATAATATACAGATTTTAAAAAATGTGATAAATGACAGAAAAATATTAAAAACTGTAGATTTCTTTTAATTTTTCTAGTAATTGATAATTCTTGACAAAATCCACTGTAAATTATGCCAAGTTCAATAATATGCCCCAATAAACCATGCCAGTACACTCAATTGAAAACTAATATTGTTATTTTGGTTAATGCTCAAATATTGTCATTCACCTGGATCTGAACCCAGGACCAAGCATACAATGTCATAATCCCATATCCAGTCTTTTATTATGGTCCTCTAAAACTATATTAGACAGATTTTAAAGTTTGCTGCAAGTTTGGTGGCTCTAGTATTTATACTTTTTATTGTTCATGCAAAGTTTTGACAAGCTTAATTGTAAAAGTCGTTTCTGCAGTGCCGAGTTTAAGGTGCTGCAGCTCCTCACTGCCTGCAATCAGAAGCACAAAATTTTATCATGATATGCGCTTGCATGTTTTCTAAAAATTTACCAAAAATTAAATTCCTAAGGCTAGTAGAAATAGGGTTTAAATTAAGCAAATACGTTTCCCTGTTCTGTCCCGATTCACTCCACTGTCCTATTACTATTCTAATCTGCCCACATTACGGTACCTTATATTATAGCTTGGCTTTTCATCATCTGCATGCTGATGGTGGAATGATACACCAGTTGATCTTTTTCAATGCCGTAACTGTGTTGGTCTCTGAGATTTATTTATAAGATTTAATTGTTACAAAATAGCAAATTGGACTAAATAGAAACAAAATTAACCCCAAGTCAGATTTATTCCAGCTTAAATAGTCCCCGGCTGTCAAACACAAAGTTAAGCTTGCGTGCTAATATTTATAATTTTGCTTATAAACCTTTAATATTAATGGATATCTTTATTTTTTTTGGTTATTTTAGATAAAATATTAATTTTAGGTAAAGTAGAGGCAGCTAAGAGGCTAACCAGGTCACCTGGTCCACAAATATTCAATTGTTTCAGATAAATTGACATGTGCAATTGATGCCATAGGGGCCACAAAGCTGCAAAGGTTGGAGTCATTCTGTTTTGGAAAACAATAAAATATTAACACACAATTAAGTCCTGAGATGCTTAAATTGTGTTATCCAAAGCATTTTTGAGCTATTATACTGTTTAATATATAGTTAGAATGAATGATGATCCCAATCTGTAGGCAAACTTTTATGTACAGTTGGGACCTTCCCAAGTTTTTAATATCTTTTTGAAAACTTGGATACTTGTAGCGTCCTTGATATTACTCGGTAATATATTCCATACATGCGGACCATATGCTTGGCAAGTAAATATCCCTCACATGGGGTAAATGTTTAACACATTGAGGACTCCTGCTCTCTCTCCATCTCATCAATCAACTCTCGTGAGCTCCCAGAACTGGGCTTGGAGGGCTGCATGTCAGCCTGAAAATATAGGTGTGATCAACCAAAAATTTTAAAAAGACATACATAATTCCAAATTTTCAAAAGCGCTGTGTGCAGGATTTTTCCAGAACTTTGCCATTGTGTTACATTGCCATTTTGGCGCGGGCCTCCGCACACTGAAGAGCTAATGCTCTGTTGGAAATTCATCAGAAATAGCAGGGCAGGTATGTAAAAAAATAGTGCATTTATACATAGAAGCATGAAACTTGGCACACACTTAAAAAACATCTATACCGTAGAACGGGGTGACTTTGAACAGTCCGGGGTGACTTTGAACGCTTTTCTGAAAAGATTGATCCTCTGTGAATGCAAAATTGAATAAGCTACCCTTGTACGGTATATAAGCTTCCAGTATCTTATTTAATTTTGCATTCACAGAGGATCAATCTTTTTCAGAAAAGCGTTCAAAGTCACCCAGGACTGTTCAAAGTCACCCCGTCCTACGGTACAAACATATTTGGATAGGGAGCCACTTCAGATTAGCTTAGGTGGCTACTGGTAGCCATTTTCCAAAATGATGGCCAATTCTACCATTTTGCTGCTTTCTGTGTAGTTCCTACAATAGAATACATGCAAATAGTGTTTTTTACTTCTTCTGTGGCTATTCAGTACATTACTTTTTTGGTAGCCTGAACTATTTTCAGGCTTGTTGGAATCCATTTTGGTAGAAATATTGATTCAAATTATACTGGATTGTCCAGTTTCGCATGGTTACGCCAATTCTTTATAAATCTCAAAATTAGTTACATATTTGAATTCCTTGAAGAGCTTTCAAATGAGGACCCGCATCACAATGGGTTTCGTATATTTTTTATGCAAATATAAAAAATGAAAATAAAAATTTTTTTGATGATTTCGGTTTTAGTTTGATTTTGACAAAAAAGAATCAAGAAAACCATTGATGCAACCGTTCAATTTGAAGCTCTTCTTACAAGGGATTCAAATATGTCATCTGTCTAAAGATCAATTGAGATCTAATGAAACTATGGGTAACCGCAAAATGCTGCATTTTCTTCAACAGTTCTAACAAAATGGACCCTGACTATCCTAAAATTCCTCAGTTTAATCCTGAAATCAATTGATAATGTTTTTCAGATCTGTAGAAAGAATAATAAGAACTGTTTTCATACAGTCAAACCATAGGCACTTCACAGGAAGCAGAAAAATATTGGAAAATGGCTGCCATGGGTCAACCAGGTCAAATCTGAAGTGGCCCCCTATCTAAATGTTTTCTTTAAGACATTTTTAAACTCTGTGCCAAGTTTTATGCTTCTATGTATAAATGCATCATTACTTCCCTATTCATGACAAATCTGCCCCGCTAAAAAGACCATTGGCAGCCATTTCATACATATGTAGAGCTGATGAAAACAAACAAGGTCATAGAAACGATAGCAACCACTTTTCAAAGTTTATTATGCATACGATTATTGAGCTGACTTGAAACAGATTACGAGGGGTGTCCCAAAAGTTCTGACCAATTTTTTTGGCAGACCTTTCTATTTGAAGCAGCTCAATGAAATTTTCACAGATGTAAATTCAGGTGTTACACTAACTATTTTGAAAGATATGATACAGGTTGGAAGTGTTTAAATTACTTTTCTGTTGCCATGGAAACAAAAGGTCAGTGCACCCAGCGCAGCTCAGTTTTTTAGCCACAATCCAAGTGTCTGTTCTTGTTAATAATCATAGGATTTACTGCAAATATGCAATCAATGATCATGAAAAACTCTATTTGGTAGCCTGACAGTATCTAAAAGTTTTTCCTTTACATTTAAAACAACTCTGAATCCGTTTAACCCCTATGCTGAAGCAATCATTTCGGTCCTCCAAACCGAGCTGTTATTATGGAATTTCAGCGAACATGGCTATAGCTGCAATTCTAATTATGAGTATCATTCCTTTGAATTACCAACTGGTATATATATTATAGCATCACCAAAAGTGATAGAAGGCCAAGATCTGATAATCAAAGCAGATGAGGTTTGGTTTGGATATCAAGGTTCTTGAGCACTGCTTCTTGCCAGTAGATTGTTTCAGCCGAACAATCTCAAGAGCTGAGGGGAAATTGATGAAGAAACTCTTTAGAAATTGCCTTATCTGATCGGGTTGAAATATAAATAAATGTTTATAATTTAATGGAAGATATCTTTAAAGACTGCAGATCTATCATTAAATACATTTTCTTGAAATAATTTGTTTATATTAGTATAAATTCTCTGACTATAAACACAGCTAATTTGTTGAATTTTGGCATAGAAATTGAGCTGCTCTGGGTGCACTGACCTTTCGTAACCATGGTAATAGACAGTTGCGTAGATTTTTCATTTTTGTAGGGGGGGATGATTTTGGGGATCGCAACAAGCTTAACGCGTGGCCCAACAGGCCGAAAGTTGCGCAGAAGTAGATTTCGAGGCCCAAAAGCCAATGTATGTATTACAGTTTACCGAAGGTTAGTTTTGAGACTTTTTTTTCCACACAACATGCAACTGGCATCATGGAAAATTGCTAAATATGACAGATAATTGTCAACACCAAGCAGTAATAATTTGAAATTCTAGGGGGGCATAATCATATGATCATCCCCCAGGTTCATCCTAGGGGGGCGGGATGCATCCCCTCCATCCCCCCAGGATCTACGCCCCTGGTAATAGAAAAGTAACTTGAGCACCTCTTACAGCTTTGATTTTCACAAGATAGATAGCCAAATACCTGAAATTAATCCTGTGAAAATGTCATCCAGCTACTTCAATTAGAAAGTTCTGCCAAAAAAGTTGGTCAGAACTTTTGGGACACCCCTCGTACAAGGTATAAATTTGCAATTTGGGAATAAGCTTGAATTGTGAATGGATAAAGAAATATTTATGATGCACCTGTCCATATGGACCATCCTTTCACTTGCACTCATATTTCTGATAATTCTGTTGAAGGTCCAGGAGCAAGTGAGTTACACCAACATTGGCTTCCTGAAGAATCAAGTTACTTCCTACTTCGTCAAACATGCCTTGTTCATATATCTTTTTCGGTTTGAAAGAAAATTGGTATGGTTCTTTTCTTATAAATTACTCGAATATAATTATTTTCTATTTATATAGAGAACTATTGAAGCTATATCCTTTTGTGTAATGTTATATAATTATGTAAACATATTTAAAAGACTCTCTCTCTTTACAAAGGCAAAAGACATTCTTTAATTTGTTCAGTTCTTCTGCACTGATTAAATTTTTACACAATGAATCACTTTTAAAATGTAACTTTGTTTTTGCAAGAGACCTTAACCAACCTCGTTTCTTAGGATACGTAATGAGCCTCCCTTGTCAGTGATGAAGTCGTGAAATGAGTTATTCTGTTTTGTCTGCAGACCAGAGAGATATATTGGCTGCCATTAGACTTCAAAGAGATCAGCCCAACATGGATAACTGAAAAGGGTTTGGCGAGACATGCAGAGGAAGGTAGAATGTGGGCTCGAAAAATATTTGCGCAGATTTGTGACATTGCAAGAGCAAAAAACAATGAGTACTTTGCATATGGATACCGAAGCCTCTACTCTCACGAGCTATATGATGTGCTAGATACCTGTGAGAGATGCTTGGAGCGGCTGAAACCGTGCGTCTTCTCAATGGCGTCGGTGTAGGTGGGACTGGTGGGCATTCACCACTTCTTGATCGAAGCATGGATGTTCTGTGCAGGAAAACATTGAATATTCCGTGGGACACCATTCTGTAAAGGCTTCTGCCCAATTTGCCCCACCACTTATAATTGAAATTGACGCCCCTGGACTCTTCTTCAATGGAAATTCGACTGATCAGCAATCATTTCAATTATTTGCTTTATTTGGTCGTTGCCATGGTATATCTTAAATTGGTTTAAAAGTTTTTAGGGCGCTCTCTTATAGAGAGCTCCCTACTGTTACTGAAATCTTTCAGAATCTTTTAGGTTCATTTGCATCCAACTTACTGTGCCAAACTCCTCAAAAACTTGGCACATTGCATTATCTTGGCCAAGCATCGATTGATCAACTTTACAGATATATGCATAAACATGTCACAAGCTACTACATGGTGGGACTTTCTTATTTTGCATTGAATCTATATTACAATGAATGATGATGACTTGTTGAATAATTATGGTGGGCTCTGTAAAAATTCATTACTTGATATATTAGCAGATGTAGATATAGAGCAAGAAGAACCGGTTATATTTGAACATTCAGTCTATATGGATAATGAGGGTTTAATTAGTACACTGAAAGAAAAAATAGGTGTTTTCAAAGTGCTAGGATTAAATTGTCAGAGCTTATTTGCAAAATTCGATCAACTCTGTATTTACATTGAGTCCCTGCTAGAAGCTGGCTGTTGCTTTGATGCTATTTGTCTTCAAGAAACGTGGATAGACAATGCAATGAATATTAGTCCCCTAAATATTGACGGTTATGAATTAATTAGTAAACCCAGAACTTGTAGCTCCCATGGGGGTCTAGCAATATATTTAAAACATGGTTATCAATATAGAAACTTGATAACGAATCCTGAAAACCACCGGTCTTGGGAACATCAGTCTCTTGAAATTCTGGTAGACAATCAAACAAATACCAAGATAGTACTTAGCAATGTTTATAGACTACCAAAAGAAACTAACTTGGATTATGATGAATTCATGGATGAGTTTACCCTGCTTTACGAACAGCTTCATCAAAACACAGCAAATATAGCATTTTTTGGAGATTTCAATATTGACTTACTGAAGATGAAAGAAAGAGCAAAATGCAATGATTTCTTCGAACTCATGATCTCCCATAGCCTAATTCCTAAAATAACACTACCTACCAGAATTTCAAGAAATTGTGCTACCCTCATTGACAATGCCTTCTGTAAACTTTCGAAAGATTTCTCAAAAACAACCTGTGGGATACTTACAAATAACATATCAGACCATCAGCCATACTTTGTTTGTTTTGACTATTTAATAAGAACAAAAAGAGCACCAAAATTTGTAAAGATCCAATGTTATAATGAAGACTCTATTACAAAATTCAAGGCAGATCTGGCCTCATATGATTTCAACACAAAATTACAAAAAGACACAGCTGATGAAAATTACAACATTTTGGATAATGTCCTAAAAGAGTTAAGAGACAAACATTTTCCTCTGAAAACCATGAAATTCAATAAATATAAACATAAAACAAATAATTGGATAACGAAAGGCTTACTGAATTCAATAAAATTTCGTGATAAACTGTATATCAAATTCAAAAAGACCCCAATGGACTCCCCCTCTTATAGCGCCTTACAGATTAATCTTGCAACTTACAACAAAATATTGAAAAAGGCAATACGACTTACCAAATTACAGTATTACAGTGAAAAATTCAGAAAATTTAAGAAAGATATTATAAACACTTGGGTCACAATTAAAGAATTGATAAATCAAACTAACTATAAGAAGAAATTACCAAAATTTTTCAAGGTAAATGGTGAAAACGTATCTGATCCTCACTTAATAGCCAATAAATTTAATAAATATTTCAATGACCTTGGACCTGAATTAGCAAGAAAAATTTCTCATCAGAATAGTCACATTACCTTTAGAAACTTTCTCCCAGATAGGATACCTCCACAATTCCAGTTTCATGAAGTTTCAGAGGAACATGTTTCTCGAATTATTGATAAACTCCCGACAAAAACCAGTCGAGGTATAGACGGACTGTCGACTAAATTCTTGAAGGAAATCAAAGAAAATATAGTATCCCCACTTAAGATGATAATAAATCAATCAATACAAACCGGGTCTTTCTCCAGAAATTAAAAATTTTGCGAATTGTCCCATTTCACAAAAAAGATGACAATATGCTTATAGGAAACTACCGCCCAATATCAGTACTGCCGGCTATATCGAAAGTTTTTGAAAAAGTCATGCACCTCCAACTAAATACTTACTTTGAATCTCTTAACTTAATATTTCCTAGTCAATATGGATTTAGAGAAAAGCATAATACAGAGTATGCAGTTATTGAAAATATAGATAGAGTTGTTGATGGCTTAGAAAATAAAAGAATCCCACTGAACATATTCCTGGACCTGTCAAGGCATTTGACACCCTAGATCATTCAATTTTACTCAGCAAATTTCTCCATTATGGAATTTCAGGAAACTCATATAAACTCTGTGAATCTTACCTGACGAGTCGAAAACAGTTTGTAGAATACAATGGGTCAAAATCTGAATTATTACCCATAACTACAGGTGTGCCACAGGGATCTATTCTAGGACCCCTTTTCTTTCTCATTTATATGAATGACTTTGACAGGTCCTCGGATATGTTCAGATTTGTCATGTATGCAGATGATACAACTTTGTTAACCATGCTCTCCACAAATGATGGCGGTGCAGTTAATCAAGAAGTGGTGCTAAATGATGAATTAGAAAAAATTAATACTTGGTTGAAAGTTAATAAGTTGTCTTTAAATGTTGCCAAAACAAAATATATGATTTTTCATCCTAAAAACAAAGTTATTAGTGACATGAACTTATTCATTGATGGTGATCATTTAGAGCGGGTGAAGACGTTTGACTTTCTAGGTATAGCAGTGGATGAATGTCTGACTTGGAATGAGCATATACATAAGGTCCAAATGAAAGTTACCAAAACATTAAGGGTAATGAACCGCATTAAACTGTATCTACCATCTGAAACTCTACTTATCATATATAATTCCCTTATTTACTCACAGCTCTTGTATGGAATTTTACTCTGGGGACCAAGACATAGCAAACTACTTAAGCTTCAGAAAAGATGTATTAGAATAATATGTAAAAGTAAGTACAATGCTCATACAAACCCCTTATTTAAAAGGATGAATGTTTTGAAACTGGAGGATATTCTTTACCTACAAGAATTGAAATTTTACCATAAACTAATAAATCGAAAAGTGCCTAAATATTTCCTACAATTGAACTTTCCAAGGCAGTCAGACATTCATCCCTACTCTACCAGAGATCGACATTCCTTTGTTACACCACAATTACGGTACCTGATCTCAGACTGTTCAATAAAAAATAGAATACCAAAAATTTTAAATGATGCACCATTGGATATTATAGAAAAGATGCACTCTCATAGTACATATGGTCTGGGTTTTTACATAAAAAGAGTGAGGGTTAGTGCCTATCCAATAAATTGCACCATCGAACACTGTTATATATGTTGCGCCAGGTAGCCCAGAAATGTTAAATGTTATCAATGTTACAAACAGCTAGAATACTTAAATGCAGCATAATCAGTGTACCCACCATGTAGTAGCCTGTCATGAAAAAGTTTGTCACGTAAAATTTGTCAAGTTATCTGACAACTAGCCTATGTAGCACTATTTATCTGTGCACACAGATTAAATTTAAGTTGAATAGTTAATAATACTTTCACACTCATATTGACAATACTTTCTTTATACAGTTATAAAGCTATGCAGCATGATTTGAAATTAAAAAATTAACGAAATTGTAAGTAGGGGGGCATGCATACCAGAGGCCAAAGCCAAAGTGTATGCCTCCCAGACCAATTATATATGTTTAAATCATATTGCTACGATGTAAAGTGTGATATATTTTTTTTGGTCAAAATGAATTAATCTGTCTGTCTGTCTGTCAACATGCCATAACTATCATTTTAAAGGGCTAAAATACCACGAGGCTGGATAGGCTAACGTGGATACCTTAAACACACGTTGCTCTTTATGGATTGGCGGTCCACTCGAAAAAAAAATAATTTTCTTATTTTCAATTTGCAAAATAGCTTTGCTACATCATCGACAGCTTTCTGTTGGTTTCCTAATCTTCTTATTTAATGAAGTACCTTTAGTCATTAAATTAGTTTGTTTACTGTTATTGGTGCTAGATATATGATAAGCACTGAATCAACTGATTAACCATAACTGACCCAAAACAAGACCTTTTTAAGCCAGTGACATCACACAAGAAAGTTGAAAGTTAATTTTGATACTGTTTGGACCTCTAATCCACAAACAGCTCTAATGACGTGGCAGGTGACTTCCTCAAGTCTATTTAAAGCCCATGGCTATACTTGAGCATAGATTTGTGTTCAGGATAATATATGGGTCAAGCCATAAAGGTGCTGCTTATGAGTAATAAAACATGTCCTGTAAGGTCGGAGGTGGCTGGCTAGAAGGTAATTTAACTGAGGCAAAATTAAGGAATGTATAAATATTACAATAAATTGTGTAAAATTTCAGGTTAATACCACAAAAAATAAAGAATCTGTACCACTTTTTTGTCATGAAAAGAGGCCAAAAATTACTTTTTTGGCGTTCGTGGCATGCCATGGCCAAAAGATGACTTTACTGGCTGAAGGAAATTCTTTCTTTGTTTATTCTTTAAGCGTAAAATGATAACCCATGTCTTGAACTTTTATTTCACGCATAGTTAACTCCTTGGAACCTCTTATTTGATGAGATGTAAATCTTCCATAGTAACATTTTTGAAACTGTTTTCTGTTACTCACAATTAGATTCTGACAACTTTGTATTTCATTATAATATTTAACTCAAGACAGTGTACATCTGTAGGCCAAAGTGATGCCAACAGGATACAATTCAGTTTAGTGGATGTATTCAAGCAGAAATAGAGAAAAAGTAGATTTTACACAATCCCCATACATGTCCCTGTTACATGGCTAAAATTCTACCCTTTTTCTTTTCATATTGTGAAAGAATGTTATGCATGATAGTTTTTATTTCACAAGAGTGCAGAGGAACGATGGAATGAGAAGTTTGCCAATTTATAATCATAGGGAACAAGAATTAGGGCCAGGGCATGAAGAAAAAGGGGCAATTGTCTTTCTTTGTCTCAGGGTTTTGAAGACATCTGTTACTGCATAGTTGTTTACTGTCCTGTTACTGTCCTGTTACTGTTTATCTGGCTATAATTTTGAAATCTTTATTGTCGCTATAAAAACATAGTTTCACCAACAAAAATGGCATTATAATTACCTATGGACGTTCTATGTGTAATAAGTAGCTAAAGATTTGACATCTCATCATTATTGCTACAGCTGCAGTACTTAGACCTTTAATTGTCCTGTCACGTTTTTTTTTTTTTAATTGAATCCATAGAATTTTAAATGTCTGTGGACTGGGAGCTTTCAAAACACTTTTAAGGTGACCCAGTGGTGTTATAATGGGCCTATTTCATTCTAAGCTGTTAATCTTAAAGATATTAAGCACCTGGAAAGTTAAAACTGACAAAATGTTACGTTTTTTCAATTTCCCATTCGAATGGCCATTTCTGAGAAAGTGGATGGTATAGCCCTTTGGCCTTGATTTGCGCCACTGGATAATGAAGGTGTTGGAACAGGTGCAAAACAAAAACAAGGGGACTGAGAAAATCCGCCAAGCCTGACCAAATCCATCATCATAAGGCCTCTTGATCACTTGGCAGTTTGAAGAGGATTGGCACACTCAGGCGCATGAAGCAATAAGAACTTGCGATATCAGGAGTTATAGGAGCGCCCTTTAAAGTGCCCTGTGCTCTTTATTTTTAACGGCCTAACAGCGGAGGCCGGTTAATACAGGAGCTGTAAATGGATCAGGTGAAACCATAAACAGTAACCACAAACCAGTAACCAAAAACCAGTAACCACAAACCAGTAACCACAAACCAGATGTAAACCACGGTTTTTCCCCATTGTGACCTTAATATTTCACTTACAGTTATGAAATTTGATACAGGTATGGGACTCTGGGTATGGATTCGGAACATGTCGAGAAACCCAAGATGGCTGCCGTTTTGTGGCGGCCGTTTTGGCAGCCATCTTCCTTCATTCTTGGACTGCCCATTGTGACCTTAATTTTCACTTATAGTTATAAAATTTGGTACAGGTATGGGCCTCTGGGTATGGATTGGGAACATGTCGAGAAATCCAAGATGGCGGCCATTTTGTGGTGGCCATTTTGGCAGCCATCTTTCTTCATTCTTGAACTGCCCATTGTGACCTTAATATTTCACTTACAGTTATGAAATTTGGTACAGGTATGGTACTCTGGGTATGGATTGGGAACATGTCGAGAAATCCAAGATGGCGGCCATTTTGTGGTGGTCATTTTGGCAGCCATCTTTCTTCATTCTTGAACTGCCCATTGTGACCTTAATATTTCACCTAAAGTTATGAAATTTGGTACAGGTATGGTACTGTGGGTATGGATTGGGAACATGTCGGGAAATCTAAGATGGCGGCCATTTTGTGGTGGTCATTTTGGCAGCCATCCTTCTTCATTCTTGAACTGCCCATTGTGACCATAATATTTCACTTACAGTTATGAAATTTGGTACAAGTACGGGACTCTGGGTATAGATTGGGAACATGTCGAGAAACCCAAGATGGCGGCCATTTTGTGGTGGCCCTTTTGGCAGCCATCTTTCTTCATTCTTGAACTGCCCATTGTGACCTTAATATTTCACTTACAGTTATGAAATTTGGTACAGGTATGGTACTCTGGTTTTGATTGGGAACATGTCGAGAAATCCAAGATGGCGGCCATTTTGTGGTGGTCATTTTGGCAGCCATCTTTCTTCATTCTTGAACTGCCCATTGTGACCTTAATATTTCACCTACAGTTATGAAATTTGGTACAGGTATGGTACTGTGGGTATGGATTGGGAACATGTCGGGAAATCTAAGATGGCGGCCATTTTGTGGTGGTCATTTTGGCAGCCATCCTTCTTCATTCTTGAACTGCCCATTGTGACCATAATATTTCACTTACAGTTATGAAATTTGGTACAAGTATGGGACTCTGGGTATAGATTGGGAACATGTCGAGAAATCCAAGATGGCCGCCATTTTGTGGTGGCCCTTTTGGCAGCCATCTTTCTTCATTCTTGAACTGCCCATTGTGACCATAATATTTCACTTACAGTTATGAAATTTGGTACAGGTATGGTACTCTTGGCATGGATTGGGAACATGTCAAAAAATCCGAGATGGCTGCCATTTTGTGGCGGCCATTTTTGCAGCAGCCATTTTTGCAGCAATCTTTCTTCATTCTTGAACTGCCCATTGTGACCTTTATATTTCATCTACAGTTATGAAATTTGGTACAGGTATAGTACTCTGGGTATGGATTGGGAACATGTCGATAAATCCAAGATGGCGGCCATTTTGTGGTGGCCATTTTGGCAGCCATCCTTCTTCATTCCTGAACTGGCCATTGTGACCTTAATATTTCACCTACAGTTATGAAATTTGGTACAGGTATAGTACTCTGGGTATGGATTGGGAACATGTCGAGAAATCCAAGATGGCTGCCATTTGTGGCGGCCATTTTGGCAGCCATCTTTCTTCGTTCTTGAACTGCCCATTGTGACCTTAATATCTCACCTACAGTTACTAAATTTGGTACAGGTATGGTACTGTGGGTATGGATTGGGAACATGTGGAGAAATCCAAGATGGCTGCCATTTTGTGGTGGCCATGTTGGCAGCTATCTTTTTTCATTTATTGAACTGCTCATAGTGACCTCAATATTTCGCTTAGAGTTATAAAATTTGTTACAGGTATGGGCCTGTGGGTATGGATCAGGGACATGTTGAGAAGATGGCCGCCATTTTGGCAGCCATCTTTCTTCATTTCTTGAACTGGCCATTGTGACCTCAATATTTCACTTAAGAGTTATGAAATTTGTTACAGGTAATTCAACACTTCCTAGCTCATTAGGAAGACCTGCTACATAATAGCTGATTCCAGATTTGAATTGCCCTCCCAAAACTTACTCAGAAACTATGGATTGAGGAAAAAATATCTATTCCTTCATTGATTTTTGCAATATCTTCAGGATTTGCAAGTTCGCCAATGGGGAATTACATTATAAACTTCAAGTGAATTCTGGTAAAGGTAAGTATTTATAGAATGGGCCAAAATTTTACATGTGACTTTTACTATATAAACTGCAATACCAGACCAAGGTCAAGCAGGATCAGAAAAATTGGGGGCAGCTGAAACACCCTACTGTGGGTATCAGACGGGAACATGTTGAGAAATCCAAGATGGCAGCCATTTTGTGGCAGCCATTTTGGCAGCCATCTTTCTTCATTCTTGAACTGACCATTGTGACCTTAATATTTCACTTACAGTTATGAAATTTGGTACAGGTATTGGCCTGTGGGTATGGATGAGTAACGTGTTGAGAAATCAAAGATGGCGGCCATTTTGACAGCCATCTTTCCTTTTTTTTAGAAATCTGTTCAAACTGCATTGCTTCTATACTAATAGTCTAGCATCTTCCAATCAACTATTTCTCCTATCTTCCAATATCAGTTGCTCAGTGGTTTAAGCAATGGCACCTTCAATTTCATTGCGCTAGGTCGGTTTTGAATCCGCGGATTCTTGTTTCTTTTTGACGCGAGCTTGACAACCTACCCTCCGAATACTGGTGATTTGGGAAAATATTTTTTAAAGACGTTGAAAGGAAGTTCCATAATAGTTTAGAGAGGACAACCAAACTTTATCGACACTTGGCTGTTTTTAATTGGAACTTCCCTTCCATGTAATTCTACTATGGTTAGATTGAAGCATTTTGTATTCTGCGTATCATATATAAAAGACGTTTAGAACAATAATCTTTTTTTTCAAAATGCAATGAATATTTATGATGTTTTTTTAAAATTCTTGTACCAATATCGCATTCACATGCATGGCGAGAAGCATGCACACAGACACAGAGTACCTCCTTGCTGTATCTATCTCTGCATCTGTCTATTCATCTGTCTATTTATCTATCATAGGCATATTTCGCGGGGGGTCAGAGGGGGTTGGGGTCAGGGCAAATGGCATAAATCAGGGCAAATCCTGACCAATCAAGGCAGATCCACTGCCCTTGTCACATCCGTGCCATGTCAAAATTTCAGGACAAAATAGCGACAGGTAAATAGTATTACACAGAATGTATGACTGCATGTAGATTAGATGGCTACAAAAGTATGTGGCAAATGTGGTTGAAATACTTGGAATAATTTGCAAAATCTCATTCTGGATTCGTTGTCATCAGAAATGATGTCAAATGTGTTATATGATTATGTTTGTCATAAGAAATTATGTCAAATGTGTTGTCAGATGATGTTAGTCAATGTCATTAGAAATTATGTCAAATGTATTATCTGATGATGGTGGTCAATGTCTTTAGAAATTATGTCAAATGTGTTATCTGATGATGGTAGTCAATGTCTTTAGAAATTATGTCAAATGTTATATCTGATACGGTAGTCAATGTTATTAGAAATGATGTTGAATGTGTCATCTGATGATGTTTCATTAGAAATGATGTCAAATGTATTATCTGATGATGGTAGTTATTGTTATTAGAAATGATGTCGAATATGTCATCCGATGATGTTTCATTAGAAATTATGTCAAATGTGTTATCCGATGATGTTTGTCAATGTTATCAGAAATTATGTTAAATTTATATGTTATCCGAAAATGCTTGTAATTGTTGTTAGAAATTATGTCAAATGTATTGCCTGATGATGTTAGTCATTGACATTAGAAATAATGTCAAATGTGTAATCTGATGATGTTTGTCATCCAATATGTCAGATTTGTTATAATGATGATGTTTGAAATATTAATTTATTAGACTTTGATATGAATATTTTTTATTTGAACACCTTGATGAACTTATGGTCGGAGAAGCTGGAAATCCATAAGCAGGCTGCTTTTCTGCCATAGGCTAAATATAGATATATTGGTATTTAGCTCTGTTAATTAGTAACAACTATCAATCAAGTATAGTCCTTATTAATTGATCTTTTGGGGAATTTTAAATAAAATGTTGAAAGTAAATCTGAGTTTGGTCATGTGTACATGTATAACCTGTATTAAAGACATATTGCTAGTTACAAAAACCAATGCCATCCAGATGCAACTATAGGTAAATATCTTTCATTGGCAACAAAATTGAATCTTTGAGTGCAGCTTTTCAATTTTTTTTATTAATATTTAGTTTTTGCCATGGAATACAGTAATATCAGTAAGGGAGCATCACCTTTGTTTTTCATTTAACCAATAATTGGCAGCACTAGTAAGTCAGTTTCTTTAACAGGAAGAGCAAAGGAAATTTACATGAGCAATACATGATTGGTGTCGCCGAATCTGCCTCTGGTTGGTTCTTCCTCAATTGGTTGCAGATTGTGCCTAATACTAATACCATGTATGACTGTCATCCTATGCCACATAACCATACATGTATATGGGTCATTCTCTAAATTATTGTCAAAGTACCGTTACTGATATGTATGACATGAAAATCTAAAAAAACCTAAAAAATAACTATGCTCTGGATATCAAACCAACAATTCCCATGAAAATGTATGAAAGGATTAATTTTTCAAAAATCTTTTGCATTTTTTGCCATTTTTTAAACCCCAAAATTGGTCTTTTTTGGTTTTTGAGTGTTACTATTTCTAGGTTTTCGCATGTCTCACACCAGAACTCACATTTGCTCTATAAAATGTTTCAAATTAAAATTGGTATACATGCGTCACACTGTGGCATTTACACTCTGGATGGAAGAACCACATAATGTGGTTTTCAAGCCATTTACGCCAGTTTTTCATGTGTTACTGCATTTCCAAAATTCATGTCAACTCCGGAACTTTTCATTCACATATTTGGAGACATTGTATCAATACAATTTAATGGAAAATAAAATTCTTTCACATATATATTCTAACATCCTTATAGCAGTAGATTGTCTTCCTGATTTTTTTTGTTAATTTTTTTATTTCCATGCAAATCGCGAAAAACTTTTCACTTCATCATGAGTGTTTTTATTACACTCCTTGTTATATTTACGTGCAATCCAGAGTTCTTTTATATGCTGTTGAATTGAAATGTCAGAGATGACTCTATTCTGGCATTGCAATACATGTAAATTAACTGCAAGCTGTGATGTCATTTTAAACTGGGTCAGATTCCCCGACTTCTAGCCAATGTGAATCCACGAAACTGAGCATCACAGTTTTTTACTCAGTGTTAGAGTTAGCATTTTATGAGGGATAGCCCCTACAACCACATCATCACAGCCTGATAGCCAATGGGTTGACAGTAAATTATGCGTCACAGTTCAAATATTGATATATTGAAGGAAGCATTACATTTGTGATCCCAATGATCTATCACAGGGAATCACCAGTCTAATCCTACCAAATGGCAGCTTTGTGAGCATGCATTTACAGTAGACAACTGTTATAATCCCCACAGAGTTGTTTGATTAATCAACAGGGCAAAATTCAGTAGTTTTGGGATGGATTTCCAAAATTTTAGATATATTAAGTCATGTTCTGTGGGTACCATGGAAACAGAAAGTTCAGGTGGAGCAAGTAGCACTGAAACCAAAAAAAGCCAATGAATTGTGGCTGAGAGGGACTTCTCTCTATCACTTGTATAAGACTGTCAATATTTGAAACAAGAAATATAATAATTGTTTCCTTTTGAAAATACTCCGAGGCACAAAAAAGCATTACAATGTAATTTATATGACTGAAGCTTTGAACAAAGTTCTGTGAGAGCGTTTCGGCCATCAATAGCCTTGTCCTTTCCAATGCCTGAAACTATAGTCTCCATTGACTAAAGTAACACATTATATGAATACTCAATCTAATTTAACCATTAATTTATTGGTCAGTCAGTGTTTTTATTTCGAGTGATGCTTAAGGTGGCTCGATACTCGTGAACTTTCCAAGATAGGATTTCTTAAAAATAGTTTAGAATGATCCTAAATACAGTTTATAGCAAGGATATGTAAAAAAAAGTGGTACTTTTTTTCAGATTATTTGAGGTTATGCACAAGAAAGTCAGTCCACGCAAACCTGAAGAACACAATTTTTTTCTTAACTTTTTTACTGTGAAATTTGCCCTGTCATTCAGTGGTCATGCATCCCATATCATTCAATGAAGCATGAAATTAAAGAAGATACTTTAATGGAAAAGCTGATTACAATTTCAAAGCGATATATTTAGTTTTTTAAAAAGGGCTTTCCAATGGGCTCGGATTCAAAAAATTGATTTTGACAATTTTGACTTTTTTTATAAACCATGGCGCTAAAAAAAATTGGCGGGATAGGATTTCTCATTTCTTTGTCATTTGTTTCCAAATATTGTGAGGAACAATAAAATGCATAAGAGAAGGTTTGCTACCGCGATGGATTTTGCTATAAAAATTTATTTATATCTCCAAGTCAGTTTTGAGAAATTAGACTTGCTTGCCGAAAATCGCCATTAAAAATATTCCATTTAGACTATAAAGCTGAAAGTCTCTCTGATTGCAGTCCTTTTCATAGCGCATCTAATGCTTTAAACCAGAAGTCTCTAACCCTGATAGAAGTGGTTCAAATGGCAATCGAAGCGGCTGTCGCACGAAATTATCAAAAACCAAACAAGCTGCTCACAGAGCTCAGAAGACTGCTGTCGTCATGGTGACGTCGCCATTGCTGGACCATGAGTAGCGAGCCACCTTAACACAATTTCTGAATTAAGAAAGAAAAATTCTTATGGCTAAGAGTTTGATGGGCCACTAATTATTTTATTGCCCCCTGTAATGATGGCACCAGCATGAGCTAATTGCACACAGGGCTACTTAATAGCTCAAATTACCTTACTGAAATTGTAAGTAAGCACCCTACTTTGCTAAGGAAAGTAGGGTATTGCCTAAATGAAGGATTTTGGTCATGGGAAAACCAGGACATACAGTGCCGCCTGTAAGTATGTGAAATGCATGACATTGTGCCGTTGCATCAATGCTAAACATCCTCAGCCTAACTGCTTGTGGAGGCATGAATTTTCATCGGATGAAAGGGAAACAAAGTGGGTCATAAAGGCCGATGTGTGAGGCAAGTGGGATAAAAATAGCAGCCCATTTTCTTAGCTGTAGTCGGAGTTAGGTATGGGTCAAAGTCTTTGATATGTAAGTGAACCACCCTTCCCTATCTTTTAACATTGGGCCTGCGTTTCACTTACTTATCAAAGACTTTGACCCATACCTAACTCCAACTACAGCAAAGAAAATTGGCTGCTATTTTTATCCCGCATGCCTCACATATCGGCCTTTATGACCCAAAATGTTTTCCTCTCATCGGATAAGAATTCGTCCTTCCAGAAGCATTTTGATTAAGGATGTTTAACATTGATGCAATGGCACAATATCATGGTGCGTTTCACTTACTTACAGGCGGCACTGTACGTAGAGCAACACGTCACAGGAATAGCTGGATAACGCTGTGCGTTTAGGTCTCTGGTTCATACCAGTGAATCCATATTTTGTCACAGGGTAATTCTGTGTCATTTAATTAAATTTCAGAAAAAGTTCCCACTCAACTGGTAAATTTTCAAAGCATTCTAAATTGGTCGTGGGAGCCATTTGTTGAATTGACACGGAATTACCCACAAGTAATGACGTAGTCAAGGAAATACACCCTAGCGTCTGAAGTGTCCGTATATGTAAAAACAGCCTTGGATAGATATCTTGTGGTTGTCAGGAACAAACTAACTGCTACTATATGCAGCTGTTCTGGTCCATTGCTTTTCACAATTATCAGCGGCGCTTGAGTCCATTGCGGTGCTCAGCTCTCTACTGTCTGCACTGGGCATTTATTATGTGATTCACCTAATGCAGCCATTCTTCATCTTCTCTACTCATGAAATGCTCGAGCTATCCTGTCTCTACTATTCCACACCGACGAACTATTCATTCTGCAACAGGACAAAAAGCATGTGAGTACATATTGGCCTTGTGTAACTATTGAATAAAATTGTGAACACGCAAAATGTGCATCTACACTTCTATGTCATACCTAGGTGACAGTTTTGATTTTAAAGCAATTTGTTTCCTTTGCTATAATATAAATGTTGATGTAAATCGAGAAAATATTTAACTTTATGAAAATGAAAGTTCTGCTGACACTTCCACTTTAAAACACTGCATATACTCTCTTGATCAAAATTGTGGAATAATTTGGATTCTCAAGTAAATTCCACCCCATGCAATGCATTAATATAATTATTGGTACATGTTTCACGGGGCTAATGGTGTCCGAAGACTGCATAATGCCCACATGTGCTGCTGATGGTGGAGGATTACCTTATACCTACTCATGTTTGAAGAAGAATGGTGCCTAATGATAGGAAGCACTTCAGTTGAGACTTTTTGTTTGTTAGTGATAATACCCAAGTCCGCAGAGCACCACAAATGCACCGAAATCTAGAAAATTTAGGAAATTTAGTAGCTGGCAACTTCACCTGACTTTAGTGTAGAAGACCATTCTGTGCGCAGAAGGAGGTTCAGCCAACTTATCTGAACCAGGTGCAAGTGAATTTCACTCTAGAATGTCCATAATGCCGCAATATCTGTCAAAATAAGCAGAAACAAGTAGGCAGAATTCATGTCAAGACAAATGAAGACTGAGGTCAAAGTGCGTGACTTCCAACATGATAAATATTGCGATGTTATTTGGTTTAAACATCAAGATTAAGTAGCCTTTTTTTTTTGCATATGATGAAATTTTATATGGCACTAGGTTCTCTCTGTCTTGTTGTTCCATGATGCTTTTTTGGGTAATTTTTCAATAAAAGTGATACATTTTTCCAGACCACCCAAAGAAAGGTTTCAAATATTGCCTTACCACATAAAATAATTTTTTAAGTGTTATACGTTATTCGAATGTCTGAGGAACAAATCTCTTCCAATCCATTCATCTAGATAATGTCCAATTTTAAAATATTGCAGTCCTCAGACTTTGAAAATCCTAATTACTCCAACAGTTCGACTAGGTGGCACAGGTAATGTTGAGGCAAAAAAAGCCAATGAGTTGTGGCTGGAAAAGACATCCTTCTCTCACTTGTATTAGTGGGATTGACAATTTTTGACTCAAGAAATATGATTTTAGCCTCAAAATATACTTTTAAACACAACAAATGCTTGTACTGAACCCATGTTGGAAAGCACTCCTGCATGCAAGATTTGGTAAGAGAGATTCAGTTTGCAGGATGTGGGTCGTTAACATCAGGACTTATGAAAAAGCATTGGTTCACTGGTATGAACAAGAGACCTAAAGGGACAGCATTATCCATCCCAGTTATTCCTGTGACTTATAGCTTTACATACAGCCATGGCCGTAAGTTTTCACTCAGCAGCCATGCTTCACTATGGGGCTAAAATTTTGATCAATCATAACAAAGCAAATACTTGCTCAATCTTCACCAAAATGTCAGGAATTATAGTAAGTATGTTGAAAGGAATAATGTTACATAATAGCTGTGAGGCAAAACATTGAATTATTGGAAATTTAAGCATATGATCAGTTTTGATCCAATATTGTCATTCACATGACAGTAATATTCATCAAAGTGTCTGGATGTATTGCGCACACACCTAATTAAACATTCATGACAAAATTACAATTAAATACACAACTTTAGCGTTGCTTGATCGGGTTTCGCTTGACGTGTTTATGATTAGAAAAATTGTTAATTTCTGATGCAAGAATAAAGTAGTAAATTGTTTTTCTTATTATGAAATTTAATTTGTTTCATGAAATTCCACATCTATGGAAAGCATTTGACACAATTTTCTTTCAAAAGAAGAAGTACAGTTATTTCCTACACCTACATAAAATTTGCCATATTTAAAGAAAAAACCAGTTCTAGTAAAACCCGATGAACGAAAAATTCAACCACGTATTTTATAGTAATTTTGTCATGAATACTTAATTTGTACACAACACATCCACAAACTTTGGTGGCTGTTACTACCATGAGAATAACATATAGCATCATAATTGATTTTATGCTCAAAATTCAACTTAATTATTGTTTTGCCTCACTATTACTGTGAAAATATCATTTGGTGCAATTATTTCTAAAAGAACACATTCTACTCCGTACAAACTATAATTGCTCACGATTTCGTGAAGATTGAGCAAGTATTTGCTTTGTTATAATTGGTCATAATAATTGCACCATAGTGCAGCATTGCAGATGAGTGAAAACTTATGGCCATGGCTGTAAGTCCTGGTTTTCGTTACTTTGGTCACTGGTGGCTATAGTTTCAGGCACAGGAGGAGAAAAAGCTTCGATGACCGAAATGCTTTCACAAAACTTTGTCTGGAGGACTTCAAGGAACATTTTCTTCAATGGGTCAGATGTATGAATTGAAGCTTTTGGGGCACCTGGGAGTATTTTAAAAGCTAATATTTTATTTCTTGAGTCAATTAATGTCAATGTCATTAATACAAGTGACAGAGCGAGGTCTCTCTCAGCCACAATTCATTGGCTTTCTTGATCTCAGTATTACCTGCGCCGCCTAGCTGAACTTTCTGTTTCCATGGCAACCGCAGAATGACTTAAAAATGTCCAAATTGTGCAAAATTTTGGGAATCCATTCCAAAACTTCTGTAAAAAATGCATAGTTATACAATATACATTGCATAGAAGGGTCGTTCAAAAAAAAGCCGTGAACTTTCTGAAAGCCCCTTGTACAATGGAAATCATTCACTATGTACAAGTATTTTTCAGGGTGTCTAGCGAAATCAGACCGATTTTCTGCAGACATATCAATTTGAATCAGTTATAAGATTTTGTTTTTAGAGAACAAGCTTCAGGCACTTTTCATTTGGCTACCTCGGTCAATTAATTACATGGAGTGTTTCAATCTATTCTGGAAAGTAGACATTCATGCAACAGGAAGCTTGAACTTTCAAATATCATCATTGAAAATTCCCTTCTAGAAAAAAAAACTCCCACTGTGTGTTTAAAGATACTGGTCTTTAGGAAGCCTTAATTACAATATAAACAGGAAGAACTTGAAATGAGACATCTTATTTTAAATGGATAATCTTAATTTTAAGTGTAATTTGTTTATTTTGTAATTGAACAAACATTGTCATGTTTCGTGATTTGTAAAATTCCCACTAGACTTCATTTGATGGGTAATATTTTGTACCTGCTTTGATTCTGGAGCACAATTATTATTTTTTTAATTTTGATTTAATCACCTGTTACATTTGGTTTTAAGTAGAAAGTCAGTCATTTTGGCACCTTTAATGAGTGAAAATTGAGGTCTCAACAAAACCGAAACAAATACCTTTCATTGAGCATCATTTGAGGGCACAAAAAAGCTCATTTATAAGTGCTGAAATTGAAATATCAGGGACAAAGGTATTATGCTGCAAATTATTTACTATTATTTTTTGCTCTCTTAAAGAGAGCCTCTTCGCCATAAAACCAGTGCGGTGTCACGTAGAACTATGGCATCAGGTTGCTCAAAGTACATCTGGGACAATCATAGATAATATTATGACGGCTTGATTCCCAGACCCCCTTTTCCTCGTGGGTAACAGCCATTTGGCCTTGCATGGATGCTGCAATCATCCCCCTTAGGGTGTCCCAAAAAAAGTGAAAGTCTGAAATTCATTGGGGCTAACCTCTAAATATGTTCTATAGCCCATCTCTGACTCCCATGTAAAATTTCAGCTCATTTAATTACCAATAATTACCAATAATTATTACCAATAATATAGTTATATTAATAATAATTGCAATAATAAAGGGTGATGCACTGTTTTTATCTTCACAAAATTTTCAGGGAAGATGGAGTAGTGCTCAAAGACAAAAATTCAACTAAAAATGTTTACTTTGGACAACTATGAATTGTTGCATTCAGGGGTTTTATTCATAAGCCAATCAGATGGCTGCTTTCAAAATTCAAATGTCAATAAATGGGAATTCCCTTGCAATACCCTAGCAACTGGACCTGTAGAACAAGTTTTATGATGTCAACTACTGTGAGAATTATTCAGACCTTATTCATGAAGGTAACCAAGGAATTCTATGACTCCAAGTCTGGGAACACCCCCCCCCCCTTAGCAAGCTATTGTGCCCATCTATGCAGAAATTAGGGGGGGGTATGCATTGCCAGCCATACCACCAGTGATGGAAATGGAAAATTTGCGTAGGGGGAGCTCTCAGCTCATGTGACAGCGGTGCGCCATTCAAAATTTTTAAAACGGAAAAAATTCTTCCACCAGAACATAATTTTGGCTAAAAACACACTGAGGACTGATAAAGTAACATGAAAATTGTAATTTCACCAGTGATCATTGGGGGAGCTGTAGCAGGGTACAGCTCCCCCTGTTTTTTTATCAAGGGAGCTCAGCTCCCTTGAGCTCCCCCCCATTTCCACCACTGCATACCACAGCGCCATCTACTAAGTGGAAAAATGCTAAATTTTTGCCCAAATTGTAAAAACAAGGACACTGAAACTACATTTTTAAGGGTAATTAATTCTTTTTAGTTCAAGGATAACGTCTTACATAAATTATGGGGTAAACATCAGTTAACATGCACTAGCACCACCTATAAAATGCAAAAATATTACATTTTTAGGGTTAAAGTATGTAGTGGGATTTTTTTCGGGGGGGGGTGAGCGGTGGCACACTGGTGCCGGGTGGGGGGGTCAGAATCCACAAAGGGGGACATCAGGGGGCATTGTGGGTAAATTGGTGGGGGCGGGGGTACACGGACAGCAAACAGCAACAGTGCCAGGGTTACAAGCTAAGAAAAAGGGCTTTGTAAAACGCTACTTTTGGGAAAATGGCCAAAACTCAAAATCTTTCACTCTTAGGGTATGAATTTTTTTGATAGACATATGAACTCAACTACAATGCATCTTTTGCTGCCGTGTCCAGGCTTCTAACCAGTTTCCCAAGGATATTAGAATATTTCATAGAAAAATCAAAAAAAGGAGGTTTTATCTATTTTTTGAATTACAAAATGCATTGACTTAGCTGTTCTTCTTGTGAGTGATTGCTCAGTTGGTCCTCTTTACTGATGTAGTGAAATATTTTACCTCGGAATCTCCATGTAGATTTTGGCCACTAGGGGGCTCTTCAACATACCATATTTAAAAATCAGTAACTCGGTAACTATTAAAGTTAAAATTTCCAAATCACTGAAGGAAATATATATACTGAGCTCATATCAAATTAACTATTTCATGGTGATACATGCGCAATTTGTATCTGCTGCTTCAGGTGAAAAACATTATAGGATCTCTCTGATGTGGGAAAGTTGGCCACATTGAAGTCAAATGATTGATTTGTGGAATCTATCTATTCTGTGTTTCTCAACTTACCTAAAATTTTTGAAGAAGGAAGCACCTATGATAAAAGTGCTAAAAAACTTTGCAGACCTTACTATAATATAATTTGTAAAGGAAATATACTGATCTATTTTTGAATTTTAAAATAAATATACAGACATTATTCCGTGCAAGCTTTGTTGGGCTATCACTGATGTCAGCTAAATTAACTATTTCATGGTGATACGTGCACAATTTCCTTCAGCTAAAAAACATTATAGGACCATTCTGATGTGGGAAAATTGGCCACATTGTAGTCAGATGATTGATTTGTGGAATCTATCTATTCTGTCCAGACACTTTTTCATAAATTTTTTCAAGTCCTTTACTAATTTTGAGCGATTTTCCACTTCCGTAAGTTTACATTCTGGCAAACGGAAATGCTCCTGAGGGTAAATATATATATTACAACACAATAAATAATTATTTTCCGTGCACAAGCTTGCACTTAGAATCCCAAACATGCACTTCCATGCACTTTGATATACTTCCATGCCTTGGCACTCCCAAACCCACCCTTTCACAAACTTTTCACTAAAATAGTAACGGTTAATTTCAACCTTTCAATAATAGACCAGAGTTTTGGATCAATTCTCCATATGTTAGCCAATTTAGAGCTGGAAAATGAGGGCATGGAAAAGTGAAGGGTGAGGGTAAGAACTGAAGTGTGAATGTAAGAACTGAAGGGTGAGGGTAAGAACTGAAGGGCGAGGGTAAGAACTGAAGGCGGGTAAGAGCTGAAGGATGAGGGTGAGAACTGAAGGGTGAGGGTAAGAACTGAAGGGTGAGGGTAAGAACTGAAGGTTGAGGGTAAGAACTGAAGGATGAGGGTAAGAACTGAAGGGTGAGGGTGAGAACTGAAGATTGTGGAAGGGTGAGGGTAAAAACTGAAGGGTGAGGGTAAGACCTGAAGGGTGAGGGTAAGAACTGAAGGTTGAGGGCAAGAACTAAAGGGTGAGGGTAAGAACTGAAGGGTGAGGGTAAGAACTGAAGGGCGAGGGTAAGAACTGAAGGGTGAGGGTAAGAACTGAAGGGTGAGGAAGAGAACTGAAGGGTGAGGGTAAGAACTGAAGGATGAGGGTAGGAACTGAAGGATGAGGGTAAGAACTAAAGGGTGAGGGTAAGAACTGAAGGGTGAGGGTAAGAACTGAAGTTAGTGGAAGGGTGAGGGTAAGAACTGAAGGTTGTGGAAGGTTGAGGGTCAGAACTGAAGGGTGAGGGTAAAAACTGAAGGGTGAGGGTAAGAACTGAAGGGTGAGGGTGAGAACTGAAGGGTGAGGGTATGAACTGAAGGGTGTGAAGGGCGAGCATCTTCTTGAGGCATGGGAATTTGGGAAATTATGTTGGTTGTACTGAATTTGAGCATTTATTTAAAAGCATCTTGTCGTGCTATTTATTTTCCTTAGGTGATCCATATCTGAGCTATAGGCTAAATCTCTTCCTTAGCTGCATGCTGTGTAACCCAGAGGACTTCTACGCACTTCAGGAAGATCATCATGGCTTCACGCTGGATGGAAGAATTAAAAGCTTCCGATGTGGTCCCGCTCAGAGAACAGTGAGTATTAAAGGTATAGCTTTATCAGACGGATTACTCTAGAGATTTTTCCCGAAAGGACGAAATATTTTAAGGAGGGACCCTTAAGAGGTACTAAGTTAAGGATAATAAGGGACCCTCCCGAAAATGTTTAGTCCTTTCGGTAAAAATCCCTACTATGACTTAACACACCCCCTGGCTTATAAACAGTCCTTGACACATGATATGCGAATGAGGCTGGTTTTGCCAGTTCAAGCGCTTCCATTACAGCAAATTCAATTGGTAGTTTCCTGGGGCAGATTCCACAAAAAGCAGCAAAATGACTTACAACAAGTTACTTTAGCACAAAGACGGATAAGGCCAGACATAATTAATTTGTAGTTTCTCAGATTTTCTCAGGGTAGGGGGACCGGGGGCACATTGGGCCGCTTTTAACGTCAACTAATTTTGCTCAATGCTGAAAGCACTGAAGAACTCAGAAGTTTGCATGAACATCACCAATACCATTGAGCTTAAATGCAAGGCATAATAAACTAGACTTCACATACCCTTTTGCAGCCAGAGAGCAAAATGTGAGTCGAGTCGTAAAATGACTGTCCCAATGTGCCCCGCGGGGCACATTGGGACATCAGCCGGGGCACATTGGGACATCAATTGAAAAATCATTTTAACACTCCATGTGCAATAGATATCACATATAAGTAGTGCGTAAGACATACAGTGTATTAACACCTTGTAGTGCCAATAGTTCATAACTTTTAAACAGTTTTAAACATTTAACATAAAATGTCCTGGGTGCGGACATCTATGTAAGTAACACACAGTGCTTTGCGACAAATTTGTTCACAGAGCATGGTAATCCACTATACCTCTATTCACTGTGGCCTGAACACCTGTTGTGTGCTGTCCCAGGTCATTCAGTTGCCTAGGACACTTAAATTCTGCCATATTAAGTGTGTCCCAATGTGCCCCAAATTCACTGTCCCAATGAGCCCTGATATGACTTTTACACCAAAATGCTAATTTCTCGGACACCAGTGAGTGTGTTTATACGGATAGCAATTCATAACTGTTCGTTAGGATATATGAATTCATACAAGCACTGAGAAAGCTTCATTGTTCATGGTTTGTCCACAGAATGGTTTGAATTGAACCTGTCCATATTTACTTCAGTAGTAGCAAAAACAAACTTTTGCTTGCCATACTTCTGCATATATGTGGCTGTAATTTGTCTATAAAACCATGGAAACATCAGGATGTGAAATTACAAGATATGATGGCACTACCATATCATATACCTTGCCAGGATCCAAGAAAACCCCACTGTCCCACAGTGCCCCGCGTCCCAATGTGCCCCCGTTCCCCCTACTTTTTCTAGGGATAGCAGCTGCTGGTAGGACAAAAAAAAAGCCTGAAATCTAAATATATTTTTCTGTGTCAATCCATTAAATAAAATCATGGGTAAACAACACTATTTTCTGTTGAATTGGTAGATCAGAATAACTAAAAATATGGCCTTGTGCTAATGTAACAACGTTAAATGATGGAGGACGGAATTTGTTTATGCTGACACTACTGCAATATAAATGAAAACACCAGCAGGTCTGCTCCTGGGAGAAATGGCTCTCAGTTCAGAAAAAGATTTGAGATCAAATCATGTGTTCCTTAACGTAATTGATATAGACGAATTTTGCTAATGTAACACTATGAAATGGACAGATGCGAAATTGCAGTTACATTAGCAATAAAAAAACAGCTACTGCAAACAGCTGTTTATGTTTTTGGTGATGTATATAGGCAAATAAGACAGATTTTTCAATAAAATTTTAGAATTTCACGTTTGAAATTTGCATAAGTAGCAAGAACACAGAAAAATTCCCATGTAAAAGTTGCTCACGTAACCTCAGTGTCCTGGGACGGAATCGAGTTACATTAGCAGTCTTTTTTTATCTTTCATTTTTTTCAAGTTTTATAATGACCAACACAATTAAAAATGGTTCCTAAATAATTTTCAATATGTGTTTTATCAATTACAGATCATTACATTTACTCGAATTGGTTTTAGCAGATTCCACAGAGTGCCAAAGTAAGCACGTCTGATCACCAGTAAGTTTGCTCGTCCAAAAATGTGCTCATGAGGGATAAAAAAAAAAGTTAACAGCAAAAAGCTACATATTTGCGGATTATTTTAATGATATTTATTAATTAGCTCACAGATGTACTACAGTAATAGGTTTACTTGTTTCAGGAAGCAACAGAGAGGTAACAAAAGGGTTGGAAAGCTTCAGGTACCCTCTAAGAGCACTTCCGTGGAATCTGCCCTAGGCAAGTTTTCTTACTGTCCACATATCATTTCTTAGATTTCCTGATTGGTCTAGCTGCTGGCAGGAATAAAATGTCCTCCAAATCCATAATTTGAACATAGGGAGCAATGAGAAATGTATTATTCTGCTTCAGACAGCCGCTGAGTCTGACCAGTTAATGGGATTAGCAGCTTAATAACACATTGAACAGTCACTGACTATTCCAAACTAATAAGTCACGTCACAGGCTTTGTAATACGTTTTTATGGTGTTCAAATAAGATTTTCACAATGTAATTCAATGTCTCAATCAATCACATGCACTACATTTGCCATGTTTCACTGTCTTATTGAAGAAACTCATACTTGCTGAAATTGCTGTAATTGGACAGCTATAATTCATAATAACAATAACAATAACTAATTTTTATTTAATGTCACTCTACAAGTAAGAAATACAACACTAGCCACAAGGCTATTGGGTGATAAGTAAAAACAACACACAGAAGATGACATGGTTTTCTGGGGCATTAATAAGTTTGTGTCACATTCCGCCAGGTGGCTAGCATTAATGCACAGTTTCTCCATTAATGCGCAGTTTCGTACTGCAATAATGCGATTATGACTTTTAAAGCAGGTGGGCAAAAAAAAGAATTCCCAAATAAATTTTCCAAAAAAAAAAAAAATTCCAAAAAAAAGTTAGTTCCAAAACAAACAAAAATTTTCAACAAAAAAAATGTTATTTCAAAATTCTAATATATTTTTTTACAGATAATTTCATATTTGTAGACTTGAATAAAAAAAATAATAAAAAATAAAAATAGCAAAATTTTTGGTCTGACATCAGAAAATCCTGCCAGGTGATTGGTCTTGCTGCACATACATATTTTTTCAGTTTGCTTCAAGCAAGTGATGTTGGCTTGAAAAATGATGTCATAATTTCAACCAATAAACTGCTGCAAAGGCCAACTTGGTATTGTGGCAGTTGTTCACACATGTCAAACCACAATCCACATGAACTCCCACACTTCCTCATGAACCATTGTCAACATATTTCACATACTTGTGTTACTGTTGATTGCTTCAGTTGATATTAAATCAGTCTCAAGCAGACTCTGAATGGCTTCACATCTCTGAATGCTAAATTATCATGCCTTGACCAAAAGCATTGTCTGTGATAACAGTAAGGGACTATTCAGAATTAAATTTTATGACTTGGTCAAGGGGGGTGGTAGTTTCTATGGTTTTACTTGAGTAGGACCTACCTTTTTGCACATGTTTCTTTTGACTTTGGGCAATTGGGAATTTTTCAAGCATGTCTCAAGGGGTGTAGTTATTGTTCATAACAAGCTTAATTATCGAATGAAATTTTAATAAAAGAAAAGGGAGGTACCACATTTATTTGTGAAACCAAAGGGGGCTTCACTTTTCACAGAAAGTTCCATCAAAACTACCAACCCACCTCCCCCCCCCCCCAATTCATAAATTCTGAATCGTCCCTTGATAGGAGGATGATCCAGTGATGTGGCTGACATTCATGAGAAAATCATAGTGGGGATCAAACCAGGGTCCCATCGTCCTTTCGTCTGGGCAGAGCCCTCCTCTGAGAAAATGTTGCATGCATGTTTTTTATTTATTTTTTTTTTAAATAATCATTATGTGGATCATCTGATCCCAATCATCTCAATGCATAGTATGAACTCGGGCACACTGATACTTCGAGTTTTTCTAAACGATTCTTTCTTTTGAGGATTTTGACCTTTGTCAACTGACATGTTAAAGAGGATACAGTTGTGGTCAGAGAGCAGGTCCCCAACTATACAATCTCTGAGAATTGGATTTCTGTGGGTTATAACAAGGTCAAGTGTATTTCCATCTTTGAGGGTTGGTGAGGATAGGTACATGTAACAGTTGTTCAAGATCATACATTTCAAGAATGCTGTTGAATTGGACAACCTTAGCATCAGTAGATTTGTTCATATGGAAGTTGAAATCCCCTGTTATTATGATCTCATTGTGACTTTCAAGATTGAGCTGGGAACCGTGTAAATTCTTCATGAAACTGAGGGAAATTGTATATATATATATATATATTGATTCTGTTTAGACTGTTCAGGCGTGTAGACCAGAAGGACTGTGATTATCTTGACAGTGATTGTGAAATACAGCCTACTCCTCCGCCAGGCCGACCTTCGCTTGGTGAGCCCAGGTAAAAACATTCTCCATTTCTTTCAATTCACCAATCTCAACTGTGTCATCTGGTTTTAGCCAAGTTTCAGTGAAAAGAAACAAATCCAGCTCAAACTCATCTCTAAAATCCTTTACTGAATGAGTTTTTTGTCTCAGACTTTGAGTATCCCACAAGCAAGCATTTAAGATACAGCTGGTCGAGTTCCTGTGTTTCTTGCCAAAGCTACAACTTATTAGATCTATTACATTTCTGAAGTTTTCTGTGCTAATCTGTGTCTAGTTGTCAATGAGGTAACTGTGACCTAGATATTGCAAAGGAGTGTGGAAAAGCTATCCGCTCAATTCTTATTCTGGAATGGAGGCAAGTGGGATGAGAGTTTCTAATAGTTGGATTAACAGAGGACCATGGTAGCATCACTAAACAAAAACCGGGAAACACTTGTTTAACATATATATGGCTCTCATTCCTAAGTAGGTCACCAGAGCAATGAGCCGCGACAATGTTATTATTGTAGGTATGTTGCAAAAAATTTTAAATCTGGAATTTCACATTGAAACTATTTTTATGTGACAGACACTTCAATAGAAGAAAAGTAGCCGCCAGGACTACCTTAATATGTCAATTATTAAAGAAGTTACAAGCGTTTGTAATTGGTCCAAGTCCTAAACCAGCTGTCAGCTCAACAGTTCAAAATGCCTTTTGCAAGCATATCAAATTTGAAAATATCGGATGGATCTTGAGCTGACCCATAGATGGGCGCTTCAAAGCCCAACAAATATCCACAGGTCTCCCAGTCGAAAATCCTTAAAAATTTATGCTTTGCGGCACGCAATACGGGTGTAGACACTGGTGCCTCACAGTACGGGTGAAACACACAGAGCACAGAGAATTATATGCAGTATAAAGTGTATGTAGATTGTAGAAGTACCGTACAGAAAGGGTGTAGACACAAAGAAATGTAGACTGGGTACAGGTGCTTCACAGTATGGGTGAAACACAGAGAGAAGAGATGTAGTGCAAATAGCAGGTACAATTGCCACACAGTACAGGTGTAGACACAAATATAGACTTGACACAGGTGCTTCACAGTATGGGTGAAACACAGAGAGACTTGTGCTTGAATTTCCTATTTCCACAACATTTGATAAAATTTTCTGTCCGCAGGGAAGGAGAGCTTGACAGACTGATGAGGAAGGTGTTAAGGTTCCAGGATCATCTTTGTGATCAAGTAAGAAAGACCAAAAAGCCAAGCAAAGAGATACTGGCAGCAGTTGAAAGGGAAGTTCAAGAAGATCTGGAGAAGATCAAAGGCCTGATTGCGACCGTTGGTGGAAAATGCTTAGCAGGTCTTCCGCAAATGGATATATTGTTGGATTTCTTGACATATTACATTTTCAGTAGGAACGAAAAAATTCAAAAAATTAATCAAAAAGTTTCACAAATTCTGATAAATGAAGGCAATGCTCAGGAAATTTTTCGTCTTATCTTCGAGAAAGTCCTTGAAAATGAACTCATCATGCATAAGATACTTGATAATAAAAGAAACTGTCTTGCTTTGTATGATGTGCTCAAGCAGTGCACTGACAAGAGTGCTATTCCAACCAAAGATGATATCAAATCTCTGCTGACTAGGAAAGTAATTGCAGCCAGTGAAGACCTGTTGACCACTCTTCAGCTGTTGGAACAACTTATCAAAGCATACAGAGACCATGGCAAGACTGATCCTATTGAAATATACTTGAATCCAATGCAAGATTTGTACGAAGTAAGTGAAGACTTGAGATTAGCTGCTGGTCGAGTCATCAGAGCTGCTTATTGCACTCTTAGTATTTGCCTAAAATCTGGAAGTTTGATCAACGCTCTCCTCTTCTTAGACTCTGGAATGATCGACGATGATGAGGCTGTAATCAAGGAGTGGTTTGAAAAGACTGATTTCCCTGTGCGACATACATTCACAGCTGCAAAACAACAAGTAACGCAAAACCGTTATCAAATGACGAAGTGGTTCGAGTATGAATTGTCCCAAAAAAATTATAACTTCCTTCAAAGAAGTGCAGTGCATTTGGTTGCCATCTTTGTGCACAATGATCAAGTCTTGAACCTCATCCCCAAGGAATTCATTGAAAAAGCAAAAGATGGAAGGGATCTCCACGGTTGCACACCTTTGCACACTGCATATCTCCATGGCAACAAGTCAGTTATATTGCTTTTGGAATCCTATCAAACAAATGCAGTTGCAGATTACTTTGGAAGAACCCCTGAATCTTTTAGAATTCCTTATGACTATTATGAGAGTGATTACACAGATTATTGTCAGAAAATTACAACAACCAAATTTTCTGTATTTGGTACCATGCAGAAAATGCTTATCTTACCAGTCAAAGAATGTGAAGCTATTGAAGAGAATTTCAAAATACTGTTTGAAAATATGGTCCAACAAGGTGGACTGCTGAATGCTACTGTGAAAATTGCAGGATCAGTGCGAGAAAAACTGAAGGTGGGCAGATTCAATGAGGTCGATGTGCAGATACGCATGGAGAGCCAACCTTTTGATTCGGAACCATTCCCGGGTTATAGTCTTCATGAGTACTTTGTCAAGAGAATGGCTGAAATTGACTGGAGCCCAATTTCATTAAGACCAATTTCAGTCGGTTCAGGTAACACTCCATGGAAGTTCATATGGGAAAGGGAAGGCAGTTATAACGGCTTAGTGATATCAGTTGATGTTGTGCCTATCATCATTGATCTTAAAAATGGAGGACTGACAGAACAACATCAACAAGAGAATTTGAATTTAGTTATCAGGAATGCTCCGAGTCATGAGAGACTGAGTTTTCTGAAGAGTGATATCTTCTATGGTCTTTCTTCTTTCATAACCGTCTGTTTGCATGAATGGGACATCCTTGATAACCTGACCCCTGGTTGCCGTCTTGGAATTCTCATTGCCAAGGCCTTGTTAGAGGTTATTATTTACCATATCTATGTGTTCATTATCAATTGTGAAAGATTCTAATCAGTTATATGTATTATGCCATATAAATTATAATTCTAAGCTTGATTCTACGAAATCACCAGAGACACATTTAGCACATTTCTATATAGACAAACATGTAAGGTAGTGCACTCACCTTTCTGATAATTTTGTTAAAGGTCCTGGACCAAGTGAGTGGCAATGACCAAGCATTCACAAAGGCTCCAATCACTTCTTACGTCATCAAGAATGCAGTTTTTTGGATTCTCGCTGGGGAAACGGTATATTTTTCTCCTTCTTAGACAGATAAAGAGAACTATAGTGAAGCAATTTCCTTTGTTGCATGCATACAGTACAGCCCAAAATAAAGTATGACTACCACAGCAAGAAGGAAGAATCAACCACTGCTTTACCCTTTCACACCTTTTGGCTCCCCCCGAATCACTTCCTACATTTACCTGCTTGAAACTACCTTGTAAAATTAAATTAAAATTAAATTAAAACAACAGCAATTCAAACTCCATCACCCCATGGTGTTTGATTTATTTTATATTGTAACCCTTTGCTAATTGCAATTGCATTGGGCGCAGTCTTAATAGAGTTTTAATATGGGCTAGGGTCGTTGTGAGGAGTCAAAGGTAGGGGAGACCGGGGCTGGTTGTCACAGGGGCAGGTTGTCACACTTTTTATTGCACTAATCTGGAGAGTTACACAGCTCAACCAGTCATTGTTTATTGCTTCTATAACCCTCTGGAGTCTTTTTGAAAAATCTTGACCCCTGGAAGGGAGTCTGGTAGACACACGGTCTGTTAAAAATTTTCTGTCACAAAAAGTAATTTTTTACCTTCAACTTGCATGCAATACTAGTCTTTATCAAATAGTTGTTGAAAAAGGTACATTTAATACACTTACCATATAAACATTTCTTTAAATCATCAGAACAGATAGTGGAAATTTTGATAACAACGGCCTTAGTCACCGTTTTTGGAATTTTCATCAATCGGGTCAGGTTGTCACAAAAAGACGGGGCAGGTTGTCACACTTTTTTGGAGGTGGTTGTTACCTATTAGAACCAGGCTTTTAAACCTAAAAACTAACAAAAATATAGATTGTGCTTTATACATGCTATTGATGACTGAAGATGTATGCAGATATTGCATTGTGTTAAAATAAATCGATTTCAAATTTATATGTAAAATTTTCAAAAAAAAATCGTAAAAATCCTACTCCAGATCAGAATGCTTTCCTGCTGATTGGTAAGCCTTCATTTGTAGCACCCTTGTACACAGTAGCATGTTTGTTAAGGTCTTCACTGGGCAAGTAAAGGACTATATATATGTCCAAAATAACTTTTCTTGGTCAAGATCCGCCCTACAGAGTTCCAATTCCTGCATTCGAGCTCTTGACCAAAAGTGTGACAACCTGCCCGAGAGTGTGACAACCTGCCCCGAAAATGTGCATGTGACAACCTGCCCCGAATTCTGAATTTAAAAAAATGTCCAATAGGTTATCAAGATTTCGAATGATACAGGTGTATATTCACCAGATAGGTTTAAGTCATTCCCCTTTTACCATTCACACAGAATGGCAGTGCTCCTGCATGTTTATATAGAAATAGTAGCATGTTTAAGTTTTACACACTGTGACAACCTGCCCCTGTGACAACCAGCCCCGGTCTCCCCTACATGAAGTTGTAAGGAGATTTGGGGTTGAGAGGAAAAAGGAGGGCAAAATAGGTAAACAGAGGATTTCTGACAGAAAATTTCTTACTTTATTTTGGATTTTACTGTATGTATTGACTTGGTGAAAAGTTCGTGATATGCAGAACATTTTTGACATATTACAGACTTTTCACTAAGGACAAAAGATACTTATTGAACAGTTTAGTTCTTCTTTAGTTAATATTTGAGTTTTTTTTTCACATAATTAAGACCTTTATCACTTTGTTTTCTTTCCTTACTTGCAGCCACGACCAGCTAGAAATGAAATAGAAGAGAGATATGGGCACCTTAAGCAGCAGCTTGACTTCAAGGAGATCAGCCCGACATGGACGACTGAGGAGGATTTGGGGAGATATGGAGAGGAAGGGAGATTGTGGGCTGAGACAATATTTGATGCAATCCATTTCATGGCAAGGGATTATAGAGAGAAATTTCGTAGTTTCTTACTACGAGAAGTCGCAGATCGCCATTCACACCGTGTTGATGGTTTGAAAAGCTTTATTGAGTGGAAAGAGGCTGATAAGGTATACGATGTATTAGATACCTGTGAGAGATGCTTGGAGAGGCTGAGACCATCTGTCTTCTTCAACGAAAAGCCGACAGATGAAGAGACCATAGAAATACATAGAATGGACGTGCCAAATCCACCATCTTGGAACTGCACTAATAATGGTGACGTCACTAGTGACAACATTGGCATCACGTCACCATCTTGTTGCTCCTGCTGTGACATCATTGTGACTTGTTGGAATCCATTTTGGTAGAAATATTGATTCAAATACTGGGTTTCTCGGAATAATGAGCGCTCTTTTCATACTGAAGTCGCTCCCTATCTAAATATGTTCTTCAAGATGTTTTAGAACTGTGTGCCAAGTTTCATGCTCTGTGTATAAGTGCATAATTACTTCCTTATTCATGACAAATCTGCCCCGCTATTAGTGACAATATGTTTCCATGATTTTCCATTGCATTGCGTATGGGTTATATTTACTTTTGAAGTTTTTATTAGAGTAGGTCGGGGCAAGAAGCCCGGGTTAGGTGAGAGGCCCCCCCAGGTTTATATCTAAACTTTCATTTAATGCATTTTCTTATTGTTAGGATTGAAGCTAAGGCTTTTTAGGTGACATCATAAATTTTCAAGGCGAACAGCACAAAACCATAGTAGAAAATAAAGAAACAAAAAAATGTGCATGGTTTTTGTAACTTTGACTAATTCTTTGAAAGGGGTTGTCAGAAATAACTTTGGAAATATTTAAAAGTATAATGGATATCTGCATTGCTTCACTTTATGACCATTACATAAATATGATTTGGATCATGTTTTTTGCATTTTAGTTCAAAATATAGAGGTCAAATTAAAATATGTTGGTTTGGGGCGAAAGGCCCCACATGATATGGGGCATGAGGCCCCCTTCGCTGGGGGGGTCAAAGCTGCTTCAGGAACCATTTAATAATGTGTACTTTACCTTAAATCTTGATATAATAGCTAATTAAAATAGAAAAAATTTGGCCTGAAATTGAAACAGGGCAAAAAATATTAAAAAATAAACGTATGAACAGAAAAATTCTGAAATTCAGAAAAAGTGAATAACTAATGCCTAAACATGATAGAAGAACCTAAGAAATAACTTTTAGGCTGAATGCGCTTGCAAAAAAAATTGCCATAGGATAGATTGCCACCCGATGGGTGGGGTAAGAAGGCCATTTTAAATTTTTTACAAAAATGGCCGTAACTCCTTTATTAAAATTGGTAGACATTTGTTTCACTAGTTATTAGTAGAGTCAAGTGATCCCTTCCTGACAGCATAAGCATTCAAATAATCGCTCATAAAAAGTAGGTCAAATCGCACCTCGAAGTTAAGGGGGGCACATGCACTACTCTACCCCTATCCCATGCGAAGGGACATCCTAAATACATGCTGATCGTGATACAATACTAGAATTCAACGAGAGGAAAATATCACTATAGATGGTAAGCTTAAATTTGATAGAATCAAATGTAAAAGATCAGTTTACCAGCCGTTTGTGTTTTCTAATTTTAATTACTGTCTAATTTTGTTGAACTTTTGAAGTATGAGTATGATAAGGGAAATGGAATGCATACAAGACAACGTTAAGATTTATATATAATGATGATTTTAAAAGTGAATACTGAGAAATGTCAGCTTTACACGTTTGTAGAATTTAAGCAGTGGCTGGTGAAGTCTATAAAACTATTCATTCCTTAAATCCGATACTTATGAAAGAAATGATACTGGAAAAGGAATTATCTTATGGTTTACAAGATGGGTTTGAGGTAGAAATACACAAATACCGTAAAACGGCCGTTCTGTACAACTTTGGCTGCCAAATGACCAAAAGATTCAGTATCCTGTATCTGTCAAACCAGTATAGATATCAGGAAATTTCTTTTTGCGTCTGCTAGAGTTACTTGTTTACTTTTTATGTACATCAAATTTTTTTCAATGTCATGATACCAGTGCTTCTTGTGAAGGCCAATCTGGGAAAAAGCACATTTGCAAAAAAGAGTGATTTTGCAGGGACATGTCTACTTTGATCTGGGTGGGTCAAGCGCAAGCTTACACAGTGAATACTGTGGACGATTTTTAAAGATAATATATCACAGATTCAAACTACACAAGATTTACTTATATATTATGCAATTTAGTGAGTTTAGGGCTATGGCCAATGTTACCCCGAAACTCCAAGTCAGTGTTGAGGTTACATTAGCTGCGACCAGAAATGTCTATTAGGAAGAGTTGGAACTGTTTGTAGTTAATAGCACTCAAGGAGATATAAACCTTGATTTGACAAACAGGTGTATGACCCTGAAAATCATGTTAATTGCCATAGATGCTAAAAAAATACCATAAATGGTCCAATGCAATAATTGCAATTTGTGTCATTTAACAAGCATAATATAACGATGTTGTACTGGCTGCTAGGGAAGCTGTGAACCACTGTAGACATATGATTTCATCCAAAATAGCATTAGACAAAGTTATTTCATATTGGACTATTTTTATGGTGTTTGTCAACATAATGTTACATTGGTGAATTAAGCAAAAAATTGAAAATTAGAATAGAAATCTAAAATGTCATATGATTGATAAAAATTGTTTTAAAATGACTGGTAGCATATCTTACATTCTTGTGACCTAAAAACTGGGGTATGTTCACATAATGGCATTCTGAATTTGGAGACAGTAGTACATAGACTGTGGTACACATATCAATACTTAATTTTTGTTCAGAATCTGCGAATGAGTCACAACTCATTCTAGATTACAAAAATACATTCCTCAGCTTGTTGGGTGGCCAAAATAACATAACTAATTAAATTCTACTGTGGTACATGGTATTACATGTTCAAAATCTAAGGCGGCCAAAGTTACCCAACTCTGGGGTTAAATATTGTTTTACGGTACAAGAAGATCAGACACAGCAGAAATACTTTTTCTTATAATGGTCCCCACATATGGAACATGCTTCCTTGTGAAATTAAAGGTGCAATAAGCATTCCAGTGTTCAAGAAAATGTTAACAAAATGGGAAGGTCCCAATTGTGACTGTACCACCTGTTTTCTCGCAGTTTAACTGAAAAGTAAAACTTTGAGATGATGGTTGTTTAAAGGAAGACCAGTCGTTGGAATTGTAAGACCCGATTATGTGCCTGTTTGAGGCAATATTTTATGTTGTGTCATGTTTTTAATGAAGTTCTTAACTCAAGTATTTTTGTGTATTAAGTATCTCTGTACATATTCTTTTATCTTTTGTACATACATGTTTTTTGTCAATTAATGATTAGCAATTATGCTACACTTTTAATCTAGTATTTATAAATCAACAAAATTATTTGAATATGAATAAAGTTAATCTTATGAATTTTCTTTTGTGCCACTTGATTTTATGGAAGTTAAAGTTGAATCCCACACTTAGCAAGAAATCTAAAATCCATGAGACATTCATGAAACTTAGCCAAAAAGTTCTTCAAAGAGAAAGATTTCCAACGTAAAAAATTATAGGGGGGCTATCCAACATAATTTTCGAAGTACGATCTTTTAAAAATCTAATTAAATGTTGTTACATCGAAACATACAGTAAAATACTAAAAGAGTGTGGGGTTTATAACAAAAAGCCGTGTCACTCGAACAATATCCATGAAATATTTATGAAGAATTGCAGGAATATAGCTGAAAATACACTTTAATGAAAAACTTGTCTTTGAAGGGGGGTTGCCGATGTTTTTTGAGAGTTACCTGGTGTACAATATGTGAAAGTTTTGAAAAACAGTTCAACAAAAATAAGTCCCCCTTAAAATAAACTTGGATATCTCAAAGATTCCTTCTCCGATTTTTATGAAATTTGGATAGAATTATAGACCTGTATAACGACCCAAAATGTGTGCATTTATGGTTTAGTGCCATTATTCCTGGCTGAGCCAGCAGCTTTCGAGTGAGCCCGCCCCTGTTTTCAAAAATCTGTGGCTTTTCCAATGCTATGAACAAGTTGACAGAGCGCGGTAGCCACCAGCTGGGGTATTTTTGTTGAACTGTGGAGTACAATAGGTGGAACAGCTGTATTCTGTGGGATTCAACTTTAACGGCCTCCACTTGAAATGTACACTGCTCAAAAAAATTAAAGGAACACCTCTTTCAGACCATATTTCTGAAACTGAATGATAAACATGTTTCTATTGTCTGTTCATTTGACTGGTAAAATCAGTTGTAACGCAGCAATAGTGGTCAACAATTGCCTTGTCAGGAGCAATAGTCCTGGGCGACCCCAAAAAATCGAAGTGATTTCTGTTGAATTTGGAAATCTGAAAAAAGCATTACCAAAAAAGGATGAAAAAATTGTTCATTCACCTGGATTTTCTGACAACTGCAGGCAAGGGCAAAGTGTGCCACTGAGTTTTTGCCTCAAATTGAGGTTGTCAGGGATGGATAACTCCCAGAGAAAGGTGCTAAAGTGGGAAGGGGGCCTAAAGGTCTGGTGTGGCACCAAATGTGGTTTCCCAGCCATGGTAGAGGCACAGATACATCGGAATGAATGGCAGTAGACCTGGAAAGGGCAGACACTGGTCCATACTACAGCAACAGGACCATTGTCTCCACCAACTCCAGCACTGGCCTTGTTATGTGACTGAAAAATGACTCTGGTGGTGCCACAAAGTTTGTATTCTTGGACTAAAAATTTAGGAACCCACTGCTTGAAGACCATTTGAGATGCAGAAGGTGAGTTTGACCTCGTCTGATTGCTCCACATCGCCGTGTAACACAGTTGGATTTCAACAGTGAGCCCCACTTTTAGCAGAATTGTGTGCAGTGGCCTCTGCTGTCTGTAGATGCAAGCAGGTCTTAATTTTGACATGTGGTCATCATTTCTGGATGGGAAGAAACTCCCCGTAATGTTTTTCTGAGTCTAAAGTTTTCAAACATGAAGTTTTTTGACAGCTCTGTTGATGCGTCTCAATACCTTGTCAACAGAAGGGTGCACGGAATGTACGGAGTACATACTGGAAAAATCAATGACGTAATGTGCAATTGTGCATCAATTGGCTTGTGGAAATCACACTGAGGCCTAATGATGGGTCAGTTGAAAAAATTATTTTGCTTATGCAAGAAAATGCACATTTGTACCCTGCTTGAGTTACCACAGCCATTCTTAAATTGGAAGGTGTTGCAGTGATGGACTGCCCAGCAAGGTTATCTAACCTGAGACCCATAGAACATGTGTAGGACATTCTTTACAATGTGCTTCCTGGCAGTAACACCCTCCTTGGACCCCATAGGAGCTTGAATAAAACCACATTCGAGAGTTGATCCCCTTTCCCGCAGTGGTCACCCGCAGCTTCATCAAAAGCGCAGGAAATTCCTTTTAAAGAGAGTGTTCGTGCTAGTCTTGGTCCTACACAGTTTTGAGTTAGGTTCGGAAGCGGTAGACAGAGAATTTAACAAAATTTTGGATTTGGGTAAATTGTGTTTTCACATCAGTTTTGGGGGTCACCAAAGTTTCAGTATCCCTGTACAGACAATATCCATTCAATCCATTCAGCTGTGATTTGATGAACCCTTCAAAATGATAAAGAAGATAACCTATTTATTGAAATTCATTTGCATCACTCCAAGTTCCTAAAAATTTACTTGAAAGAGGTGTTCCTTTAATTTTTTTAGCAGTGTACATGTGCGTATTGCTTTGTATGTTGAGGGGGGTGTGTACTAAAAATTAGCATGAAACCGAAGGGTGGGGTACTAAAAATCCGCATGAAACTCAAGGGGGGGGGGTATCAATTTTTGACGGAAAGTTCCAGCAAAACTCTCATCCCCCCAGTCATAAATAATTATTCTGAACGATCCCTAACCACAGCCAGTCTTGTCTAAACACTGGCTAAAACATGATGGCAGCACTTGTTAGTTAGCTGCTTTGGAGGGCCATCTGGTGTTGTTTTGGTTAGAGCTGCATGTGAATACTTGCATGTCAATACCTTCGCCTGCAGGAGTTGTACCAACTTCTGCACAGCATTAAACTGAACAGCAAAAAATGGTTTAGCATCAAACATTTTTGGCGCACAAGGACCTCACAGACCACCAGGAAAAAGCAAAACATTTTTTTTTTATGTTTCAGTAATCTTTGAGGTCAATTGAAGCACAGGAAAGAGCAGGTGGCATCTCTTTGATTTTGGTGTCTAATCCTGAGACTTCGTAGAATCACCAGACATCAATTTCGTCATATTTGGGTCAGTTAAAAAGGACTTCATTAAATACACTCTTAGAACTATAACTGCCCAATAGAAAATCACTGGAGCACGAAATTTGTTATCAAGCATGACTGTTTTTGTTGTTTTTATCTTTTAAAACATGCAAAGAAAGAATTGTACAATTTACAGCGTCTTGTTTTACAAGAGGGTCTCTCGGATGTTTTTATCCTATTCGGTTGATTTTCTTCTTTGTTTTGATTGGTACAAATTACTCTAAAAAACAGTAGAAATATTCTAAATTTCTTATAAATGAGAACTTAGCTAATAACAAAGTCATCAAGATTTATTTTGTAAAAGGCTTTACTATTAATTACGCATGTTGATAAGGATGCACAGGCACGACCACCATCCATCACTGAAATTAATCCACCCGTCATCCCATCTCTATTCACGAATTGAATAATGTTTCAGGGTTATCGGTGTAGAATCAACACAGCTGTTTGAAACCTTTTGTTTCTCTTACAAAGAGTCTGTCAATGGGAACGAAGTCACCTGTACAATGTGTACATATTATACTTGGCAGCAGTTTCATCATCTTTTGCCTCATTTACTGTTGCTGGTTGCATAGTAAATTGCACAGCCATTGGATTTCACAAAGCAATGACTAGTCAATCAGTCTTGCCTAAAACACTGGCTGAAACTGGTCCTTGGGGTCATGGTGGCAGCACTTGTCAGTCAGCTGCTTTGGAGAGCCATCTGGTGTTGTTTTGGTTCTATGCTCCATAACACTAACTGACAAGAATACAGGGCTATAGAGCCGGGTATTAAGTGAAGCGACTCAGACTCCTGACTCCTCTGCCTTTCTGAAAAGCGAAGTCCTCCGACTCCTTGGGTCTCCTGAATTACGACTCCAACTCAGACATAATTTAATTTACCATGGTCCCTGTGTTATAAGACTGCCCCTTCTGCGGTCATGAAGCGGTCTCTTGTGGGGGTGCGGTCTCTCATCGGGGTGCAAAATGCACTAAAAATACTACTTAGTGCACGAAGAAGGCGGTTACATAAGGCAAGGTGGTTCTACAACTGGGGTCTTATAACGCAGGGACCACTGTATCTTGTTTTACTTTTCAGATGTCTTTTATGCCAGTCGGTAGATTTTCTTCTTTGTTTTGGTGGGTACTAATCACTCTAAAAAACATTAGAAAATATTCTAAATTTCTTTTAAATGAGAACTCAGCTAATAACAAAGTTATCAAGATTATTTTGTAAAAGGCTTTACTATTAATTATGCTTGCTGATAAGGATGCACAGGCACGACCGCCATCCATCACTGAAATTAATCCACCCATCATCCCATCTCTATTCACAAATTGAATAATGTTTCAGGGTTATCAGCGTAGAATGAACACGGCTGTTTGAAACCTTTTGTTTCTAATACAATGGGTCTGTCAATGGGAACAAAGTCACCTGTACATGCCATATATACTTTGATGCCCTGTGCATGTAACTCCCGGAACTCCTTGTAAATCCCACAACACCTGGTATTGGTAACCCCTGTCAACTCCCACAACTCCCAGTAACTCCTGTCAACTCCCGTAATTCCCTGAAGTCCCAAATGGGTGGAGGTCCATTTGGGAGTTACATGCTTAAATGGGGCCTACTTGGCAGCAGTTTCATCATCTTTTGCCTCGTATGTCCGCCTCCAGCCTTAACCAGACTATCATAGCGTGTGAATACTGAACACGAAAGACCGAACACCCATCCTGCAAATGGGAAATTCTTTAACACTAACACTGGTCTACAAGCAAAATGCTTCCGGAACAAAAGTAGTGAAACTTTTCTTGTACTAGGTCACTAATAAGGAAATGGTAAGTCAAAAGTGCAGATTGGCTCTAGTTTCCAAGATACAGTATAGTGCCAAATTATGAAATTTATGCAAAATTAGGCAAAAACGTCAGTCTATCAGAAAGCACAGTGCATCCACAAGCAACCATTTCTATCCTAAAGCCTGTCTGCACATTCCAATACATGCATCTTTAATATGTTTTTGAGTTTTGACACAGAATTTGTTTTTTTTTTTTTTTGGAATTTCACTCTTGGAGGTGCACAAAATGTATGTATGTAGACTAATTCCATGAACGGGAGCATAAAATTACTTTTGCATCACAAGCTACATGTAATGGCTTCTAAGATCACATTTGTCAGATATCTCTACTCAACTGCATCACTTTTTCTATTTAGTGATAAAAAAAATTATGCCTGGAATTTGTATGAACAGCCCAGAAAACTTCTATTACATTTGTGGTAAAATGACGTTTTCCTCACGAAAGTGCAACATTTAACTACAGTGGTTAGAAAGGCATAATTAATTACTTTGGTTGCAAAGCTGGAGGTCAGGACCCAATTTTGGGCTCCCACTATTGTTGTAAGACAAGTGCAACTAACCTTCAGAAGAGAAGAGGCTAAACAAGAAAAGTAAACCTATGCCCTTTGAACAACGTTGAAATCTCAATGGTTTGACGAGAACCAACATATCACAGTTGTTACAGTTAATGCTACTTTTGTATGATTCCAGTTGCAATATGGAATAGTAACAGCAAAGAAATGGACAGTGGATTATTATCCAAGTACTAATTCTATCAGCTCTGTGCCCTGACCTACATGGAGATGAATTCCTGTCCCTTTAGAATCACGTACACTTTGGACAAAGCTGATTATCATGATAATAACCAGGATTCAGTTGGCCCAGAGCAATCAACACCATGTTGAAGAGAAAAGAAGGCATGCAAAGCTTTTCAGTCAGTAGTACCAGTTGTTTGGAAACTGCAAGGCAGATAATTAAAAGCAACTGATAATAAACACCTTCTGAATTCTGACAGAGCTCTTGGCTTCAATATGTCAAGTGCTGAAGATACAATTTTTGCGTTCTGGATTTCTTTCCTTTGAACTGTGGAGAAGTAAGTGATGAACAGATTAAACAATTCCAAGAACTATGAAGAAAGGGCATCAGGGAAAGTGGAATCCATCCATGCCACTGACTACTGTTTGAATGTTGTCAGGGATGACTCAGTTGCTAAATATAATAGACGGGCCAAAAAGGGTCGCTCAGATACAAAATAAGGGGATCTTTGTGGGTTTAAGTGATGCTTTAGCTTGTTTTTCAAATGATTTTCAATCACCTGATGTCTTAAGATATTATTTCTTGACAGTGCTTGACAGATAAATAATTGCAACATAAATTTTTCATAACATAAATATCATTTTAGAGCAAAAATGCCTAAATCTATTGAATAAATAGATGCGATTTTCATGTATTTCAAGGTCATGGTATATCTTCAATGCATTAGCTAACCAGAACAAGTTTCAACTGATTTTCAGTTCATCTTATCAATATAAATGAGATTTAGCCACTTTTATCGCGGAAGCAGACCGACTCCAAAAATTTGTAGACCAGTGTAATTGTAGGTCTGATTTATTATTCTATCAATTATCAAAACTACATATTCATAATTAAATGCAGTAGATTTTGATCATAAACGTGTATTATAATAAGACCAAATGGGTATAGTGGTATTTTGAGATGTACTCCACGAGTTGAAGATATCCTGAGTCCTCTGTACCCATGAGTGCGTCAGCACGAGTGGGTACAGAGGACTCACGATATCTTCACGAGTGGGAGTACGTTTCAACTTTCAAAATACCACCATACAACCATTTGGTCTTATTTATAATCGATTATGTAACTCCAAAGAAAGCAGAACCTTCACTCAGGGGATCTATATTCAGCAGCAGCATCAGCCAATCAGAGAACTGATAGCAGCTCAAGTGATGATGTCACAATGTTGTGACGTCACCACGGACATGACGTCACAATGGCAAACAATGCAATGACATCATCAACAATGATCAAACCATTGAGTATACAAAAAACCATTGAGTATACAAAGCATTATCCGACCACCAAGCTCAATGCTTGATTCTGATTGGTTGAGAACTGTGGGTATTATCAGTTACACCCTGCTCGTTTTCGAGGGTACGGGAATATACACCACGAAGGACTCCATACACCACGAAGCCGAGTGGGGTATATTCCCGTACCCTCGAAAAACGAGCAGGGTGTAACGGTTTTATCCTCAGACTTCTTGTTTTATTGATGCCCATAGATTTTCTTGCAAACTGAGTCTGAAATGTCTTTCAGTAACAAAGCAACAGCATTGTGACGTCATCACCGGTGCTGTCACCAGGATGATGTCACAATGGCTCAAACAATTGCATTGTGACGTTATGGCTATTGTTGCTACAAGGATGACGTCATAACGATCCTATGGTCGCAATTGTGACATCATTGTTTATCTCATACACCATGTCTGGTGAAGACAGACAGGGTGTACGGTGTCATACACCGCAGCTCTCAGCCAATCAGAATCAAGGATTCACACTGGACTGAGGATAAATATCCTGTATCTGTCAGGCTGCTTGGCCTGTACAGATATTTTTTGTATCCTGCAGTGATGACGTCATAGTCACTCATAAATTATCTGACGTTGTTATGCAAACAATGGGCAGTGATTGTTTGTCATGACATCACAATGGCATCGGCTGCTGGTGATGTCACAACAATCTGCTGCTCCTTAACTTACAGAATTTGAAGTTTTCAGACTAAAATTTAGTAAAGACCACGGACAAAATCATTGCGGAATATTAGGGTGGTCCACATTCCAATGGGAAAAATCAAATCTCCTAAAACCCCCAATTTGAAAGCGGAAATTGATCACCACATAAGTAGAACAAACACATGCAAAATTTCAGCCAAATCGGTTGATATTTAGAGGTGGCACAAAGCCCTCGAAGTTTATAATGTAATTCCTCATTCGCGCAACTGAAAAACTGGTCAATTTCCCATATCTTTCTCAGAAGTGAATATTTTACCCTGATTTTTTAGTACATGATAAAATTGACATGACAAGGTAATATCTGGGGGTTATCTTTTATTTATTATATGCAGTAAGTGAAATATTTGCCTGTTTTTATGAAAAAAGGCTTGATAAGTAACCTATGTAAATCTATGCTGACCTGCTACGAAGCTTTAAAAGTCAGACAGAATATCAGGACAGCAAAGGGCATCCTGTACGTACTAAGAAAAAGGCTACTTGATCAATATAATACGCTGTTATAGCAAGATTTGCAAATACCGATGATTTTGAGGTCTGCCGATGGGCAATCTCATGTTAAACTTCAACGGCTTTGTGCCACCTCTAAATATCAATTGATTTTGCTGAAATTTTTACACAATACCTTCTGTCCATATGGCAACACAATTCGAAATTCAAATCAGAGAAATTCAGAAGAATGTTTTTTGGACCACCCTACGGAATATAAATAAAACCCCATAGTAGCGTAGTTCACAGCTATGAAAGTCATTTGTGTCTGATCTCCTTCTGAATTAAACCCCATCATAGGCCTATCTGACAATCATGATGTTTATACCTTTGAACTAAATTGTGATGGGGACCGGTTTTATTATACCATGTGGTCGGATAAATTCGTAATTTGTCGTTTGCTTTTGGCAGATACAGGATTTACCTTCACTCAGATAGCTGTATCCGGGCTCAGCTTCGCTTCGCCCAGATACAGCTATCTTCAGGAAGGTAAATCCTGTATCCGCCAAGCAAACAACAAATAACTAATAATACCACTTGGGATATATCCACTGCTTTTCCATGTGGTATTGTAAACATTATGGGGTATATATGCAACATCCAATATTGTGTCAATAAATACATTTCATTTAGCAGGGAAAAATACGATGTCACAGGAAAACTTCTTTAAAGCGAAAGAAAATAACATGTTTGTACATATAGGGCTTATATTGTCATAATATTGTTTGTGCACAATGCTATTCTCTGTATAACCCACCGAAGCCACAAAGAAATCAAACAGGAGCCTCCGTAAAGATACAGCAACAAAAGTACATTATAACAAAACAACCCAAGTCAGGGTCACTGAGTAACAATATCACGAGCAGTTGTGTGAATTAATATCACTCGAGCCCGCAGGGCGAGAGTGATATTAATTCACACAACAGCGAGTGATATTGTACGAAGTGCCCTAACGCGTGGTTGTTTTGTTTTTATCACCTGGTTTAACCTCAAATTTTTATTTATAAAGAGAGGCTATTTTCTGCCATTACAAAAATGTGACGTCACCATGGAGCATCAATGGATATGACGTCACAAGACTAGTGTTTTGGCCATTGTTTGGTTTGTGACGTCATCGGGCAGCTGGAAATGCTGGTGATGTCACAACCAGTGTTAAAAAACATCGCCCTTGAAGGGTGTTATTTTTCACAATATCATAGGCCCTGATTTTTGACTGTAAACAGTGATATTCACAGCCAACCAGGTGATAAATTATACAGATATAAATTTATAACCAGCTATCTTTACCTACTGGGTTGGTTGCATTATTGGCATTTATCATTCGGTAGTCCTATACACAGCCAGTGTTGCTTCATTGTTTTATTGAAATACACTCTTGCTAAAAATATGGAATACTTCAGCAATATGCTTAGAAATTGAAAAAAAAGTAAAATACTATGCCTCATTGCCACCTATGATAGAGGGAGGTGATAAATTGGTGAAGTCGAAATATCAATGCCTCCACCCGGGACATGATTCGCACCTTCAAAACTTACAATTTGATACCAAAACCAAACTCTACCTTCAAAATAACCCCCCACCCCTTGAAAATTACAGTATAGGCCAAAAGTCACATTTTCTCAAATTTTCCCAAAATTAAACAACTTTCTGCAGGTTTCAATGACCAATTGAAGATATCAGTGATAGTTAAAGGCAGTGTAATACCTCTAACTCAATATTTATATACCCATGCATCACATTTTTGTGGTCAAGGGTACCTGTCTTTAGCGTTGCACTCCTGCTCATAGATACGGAATACTTATTTTGAAAAAAAGTGTCAAATAAAAGTGAATTTCAGAGTGTGAATGTAAGCAAGATCCATTGTAAAGGTCAAGCCATCTTCTCTAATCACTCTTTGAAAGCCTCAACTACTTTTTTTCCAAAAATTTTTAAGTTTTGGTTGAATGCACCACTCCCTAAAAAACCTGAATTTCCATATTTCGTGCTGCTGTAACTTGTCCTGGGTCTGACGCTGCAGTAGCGTTTTACACAGGAGCATATGACAGGCTTCAAGATCTTGGTCAGGAATTACTGCCAAACTCACCACTTTCTAGCATACACAAAATTTATTCCAATTTTAGCCTATCTTATGTAAAATTTTCTCAGGAATTCAATTTTGAAGAAAAAAATGCACCCACTCTTTTATTTTGGAAGTTACATCCCTATTTGTAAATCCCCCCTCAGTGGGGCGCGCTAGATACCCCCAAAATATTATAAAATTTTCTGTCGGTCTGTGGCTTCAGTAATAAAGCTGCACTAGTACCACTAATAAATATACTTGAATTCTATGATGATCCATCAAAAAAGAAGATGACTACATGGGTATGAATTTTTTGTTTAAATGACAAACATTTTGTGGTGCTAAGTCGCGGTTTCTTATATTTCGCTTAGTATTCATTTCACAGGAATAATTTTTACACCATCAATCTCAGCAGAAAATAAGCTTCATTTTGAGTACCAACAACCTGTATTTCCGAGAAGTTTAGCCCAAACCAAGGAATTACCTTTTTCAGAAATAAAATTCTAAATAACTTGCATTTTTTTATGGAGGCAGATATCGAAAAAATAACAGAAACTCGTTTTAATGTAAATATCTGCGCATAACGAATTTGACTTTCAGACCTGTATGACAAGAATTGACGAAATGCAAGTTATTTAGAAAAATGACATAATTTTTTCACACATCCAGAAGTGAAAAGCAGCGGCTTCATGTTTTGTATGTGTGAACCTAAATACGCAAAGAAAGGACATTTTTATGTAGTCTGTTGCCTTCGTTTGGTCCTTCTGGACATATTGGTATATAATTTATGTCCATAAACAGCTCACTGACATTGAAAAAATAATAATCAAATAGGAGCTTCACCCCATTTTAATAAATTGTTTTTACTTTTGTCACTTGACTTTGTTTCAATATTCTGTTCAGAGACCCACATATATTGGTGCAAATTACTAAAACTGGATGCCATTTTAAACTTTGGACAATAGGGAACGTCATGGTACTTTCAATAATCATGAAACTTTGATATCTATCAAGAGAGAGACAGTCAAACTTTGATATCTGAAAAACGTGTCACCAAAAATTAGCATTTTTCGCACGTTTTTTCACTTAAATGATAGGATAGCAACTTGAGATCATCATTAAGACAATTAAAAAGGTCACCATCAGGAAGAGCACAATTTTTTACACTAGATAGAATATGTTTTTAAATCCATGAAAAGTTTTTGTGCCCTCGAGAATTTTTTCACACTTGTGGCAGTAACTCCTGACTAAGATCTTGAAGCCTGTCATATGTTCTTCCTTTAGCGGTCATTGGAAGTAATTAGTACTAATTACCATTGAATCAGACCATCAGGTGCTCCAGTGGAAGTTGTTAAAGTTATCAATTTCAATGGAGAATGTTGAAGTATTCATATTTATGAGCAACGGTGTATAAGGCCCAATAAGTGCCTCAGAAAGGCAAATCTTCTTGTTTTTTGGGTAAAAATAGACAAATCTCACATATTTTAAAGTTGTAGATTACAATTTAACCTTTCCTAAGTGGAACCCATCATGAACTTCTACCATACCAATTCTGCATTCTATTCATGAATATTCAAGCAGTCAGGATCATATAGGGACCCTACTGGGGCTTTAACAGGTATATTTACAACATTTCTAGACTAACTTTACAGACAGTGAGGAAACTAGACTAACTTTCAAACTGGTAATACAAATCAGTAAAGCTTTTCCAGGGAAAGCCATCTGGGACTGACACAAAACATTTTCTTGGACTATTTCCCATTCATAAATATGTGAGGGATTAGGGGCATTCCTTTAACAGGGGGATTGACAGATGAATATCCCAGTTTTTCTAATCAAGGCGGCAAATTTGCAGATTCTTGAAACCAATGATTCAAAGCCATGCGGTTTTCAATGAAATCCTTTATTGAATTCTACCTTGAATTTCCAACCTCATACATAGACACTCAGCGGTTATTTGGCATAGGGCCTACCTATTCCTTTTCATAGGGGCTAAGAGAAGCAGTTATGTGTTTTACTTACACATTCCTGAAGTTATAAACAGGTTTCATGCATACCGGTATATGAATAATATGGCTTTTGCACTGAATCTCATAATAATTATCAAATCTTAATCACCAGGTCTTACTTCACTGAAAAGTCCAGGATACCCATCTCAGAGAAACCCCAAATATTGTTTTGACAAAAAATATAATTTCGGAATTCAGAAAAATCTATTTCTGTTTTTTCGGCTTGGCAGGGCTTGAGCAGCAAAGATACCTCTAAACATATATCAAGCTGGTCAATGGCAGTCAATCACTTTTTTACAGACAGGACATACCATCATCTAGGCTACATTTCTCTGATTTTCAGTGATCTTGGCTGGTTTAAATAGTCAAAGACTAGCCCTGGAGAACAACCAAGGAAAATCCATATTGTGATCTGGACTCATTATGTATTTACACTATTATGTCCTGCCTGCCCAGCAGACAGGTGAGGTGAAAAACATGTGATATAAAACTAGTGACATAAACTCAGCAGCATTAAAAACGCACACATTTTGGAACAGCTTAAAAACTAACTTGCTTTGTAGATATTTCCATGAAACTTTACACTGATGTCAGTTAACATCTCTTATGAGAGTCCAGAAAATCTCATAAAGAAAAAATATGAAACGGCTGAATTAAGTCACTTTTAGTGCAACATGTCCAAAAACCAAAATCACAACCAATGCAAATTGGTCCAAAATCGATTTCATGTAAAGTCGGTCGCAGCTCAATATTTGGAGTGTGGAAATAATCAGGCCAGGGTGGTCACATACACTTCTTATGGGATTTTGTGAGTTTTTGGTAGATTTTTCTGGCAAGTTTGTGTTTTTCACATTTGTTTGTCACATCATTTTCAACACTTTTGCATCATAAGCATCGGCAATTATCCTGTTTTTGGTCAAATTTTGAGCTGAAATCTTGTTGGACTTCTGTTTTGACCATTTGAGATCAATAATAAAATGATTACATCTGTACACTACTCCTCTGTCCCTTTTTCAATTTTGCAAATTCCAAATTTGACATGATGTCACAAAAGCATGTCTGGCTCTTAAACAAGAAAAATTTTTTTCGGAAAAAAATATAGCCGATATTTGTAGTTATAATTTGTTTTGCTAGATAATGGGATTTTTAAAAGAGATTTGTTGAGGAGTTGATGAGAATTCCATTGACAGCTTCAATTCAATGCTGCAAGTTCCTTCATGTCTGATCTCTTTCATAGCCTTTCTACCTATATACCTGTCTACAGATCTTCTGTCTGTCTATTATATTTATTTAACCATCTGACAGATGATCTGTGCTATTGGCAGCTCTGAAAGATCTCCTCTGCTCCATGAAAAGAGCCACAATGTAGTTGTGGCCTTTTCTGGGAATCTCAGCTGCAGCAAGGTCACACTGACATTTCCCCAACATGTCTAAATTTAGCCCAGGGTTTCCCCAAAAGTGCACAAACTTTGATGATGTGTCTTCACACATGTTTCCTTATTCCCATTGAAAAATCCACCTGGTGGACTCTTGGTGGTGAACATACATCCGCCTGTGGCAAGTAAGTTACTTCACATATCTTGTATTGCTAAGGGCCTGGGCATCGGCTAAAAAAATCCATGGATCCACTTCAAACGTTATCAATCTTTAGTTGAGAAGCTTATAAGAAAATTGACCAAGCTACATCAACATAAATATAATGCTTCAAAAGTTATGATACTTTGAAAATGTGTGCGTTTTTAATGTTGCTGAGTTTAGTGTCAACCCTTAAACATATGTTATTGTCATGTTATCTTGTGATCAATATACAATAGCGTGATTATATATCACAAGGTAAAACGTGATTTTCTGGTAATATCTGGTGATATCTTGTGATATATAATAACATGATTATATGCCATCAGAAGACACAGTCATGATCTAACCTTTCATTTCATCCCCGGTTGATCCCGGGCTTCACCCAAGTTTATCACATGATGCTACCACACCTTCACGCCATGCAGTTTTGCCTGTTGGGTGAAACTCCTGCACAGGCTACACCATAGAAGTACACTCATCAAACTTATCGTCACAAACACAGCATTATGCTATATACAGCCCTTACCGTATTTCCTTGAATAGAAGCCTGGTCTCAAATAGAAGCCTGTCTCATTTAGAGGCCGGGTCAGAGGCCCACACTAAAATAATAAACGTCTGGCTCAAATACACGCCAAATTGACTGCCTGATCATTACGTGCTTCCCATGTGTTTCTATGCAAGGTTTACTTGCGTGCGTGTCACTGCCTAGTGCCTACCCTTGCATACCCAGATGTTACTTGATTGCTATCTTGTTTAAAATAATAAACGCCGGTCTCAAATAGACGCCTGGCTCGTATTAACGTCGGGGCAATTAGTCACCGTAAAACAATAAACGCCCGGGCTTGTAATCAAGGAAATATGGTATCCTCTATTCATTTCTAACAGTCCCATCTTTCCTTTCTGTCACACCCTTTTCTTCACAAAGTTGCATGACGGATAGAGATAAGGCTTCATTTCAGTTAACAGTTCATTCGTTGTTGAAGATATCACCAAGTTACCTGAGATTTCTTTTCCCAAATGCAAAAAAGGAAAAAAGAAGAAAGGCAATCCTTCTCTTTCATCTTCCATTTTCTCTGCTGTGCACTCTAAATAATTTCAGACAAAATTGGTTTTTTAGATTCAAAATGGTTTTTTGAAAAACCAAATTTCAATGCAAAAAACCAACATGGATTTTTTTAAAAATCAATGTTGGTTTTGCATTGAAATTTGGTTTTTCAAAAAACCATTTTGAATCTAAAAAACCAATTTTGTCCCGACATTTTTTAAGAGTGTGGCTGATTGATCGGTTTATTCCATGCCTTTATTTTGCAACTCTAAAATTGAAGAAAAAGCTTCAGGGAAATGTTTTTGACACCAAGAAAAAATCTAAAGTAGAATGCGGAAATAGGCAATTATAATTGGGTGTTTGAATGGCTGAAACTAAAAATAAAACTTTTCAGCAGAATGAATTTGTTTATGAACCGTGATACTCAATAACTAATAACTTTCTAATTACTTGGTTTTAAGATGTATTTGCGGGTCTTGTTATTTCATTTTTAAGAAAGCTACATGCAGTGGCCTAGCACAAAGGGCAGTCTAAACATTTTTTTGCACTATTTTTCATCTGATGGCTGTATGCATTGTATAACCAACTATCTATATGCCACAGCCAAATTGAAATTTCTAAAAAAAAATTCACCACACTATAATATCCATACTGTTATAAAATAAAACATATTATAATGACCAAATCGGTCCGAGATACTTCAGACAGTATCACTGTAACTTTGCAATGACGCTTTCCCTCCCCATTAGTTCCTACTTAATCATCAGCTGTTGTCTTTTTCCTGTAGTCTGCTGACCAATGAGGATTGAATATGATGGATCCTTTTCCCTGAAGGACTTTGGGATCTCAGAATGTCACGAAATAACAGATGGACTGCAAGCCCTTGGCATTTCCTTAGTTTATACACAAATTGTATTCGACAACATTTAAAGTTCCTCACAAGAGTGGGTTTGGAGTATGTATAATACAGAATACAGACATTCAGTGAATAGTATTGTACACTCCATGGTAAGTAAAATTGCGTTTCTTGAACTTCCTTGAATTTTAATAAATTCAAGAGGAAGAAAGATGATGACATTGTAGCAGGGGAATATCTAGAAATGGCCTCAGGTGTGCGCAACATGAGGCACATATACATCGTGCTTCGCAGTGCTTCCTATCTCTAAAATGTTAATTTTGAATGGGCCTGAGGGGGGGGGCACTCGCCGGAATACACCACTTGAATGCTGTCATTTTAGAAGTGTTCTGATTAAGTATTGATTGATGCAAAAACTTGAAAAATTTTGAACTGACCAAAAAAGCAAAGGGCAATAATACATTATTGGTCATCAAGGCTCAAGTTGAGTATCCAACTGTTAGTGACCTCCCTGGACTGAATGAGCCACAGGATTGGCTTATTCACAGTGGTTCACACCTTTTCAACCAATCCTGCTGTTTATTCAGTTAGGGGAGGTCACTACTTGTTGGGTTCTTAACTTGAGCCCCTGCTTTCTAGGAATCTTGCTCTACTTTTAATCCTCTACTCCGATTGGAATTACTTTTTCTTTAAAAAAGTCACACTTGCAAGTTAGCGCAGTTTTGACAGATGGTGCCCTTGATGTATCGCAAAGCATTCCCTCTATATACCCTACTATCATGAGTGACCCAAAGCCACTTGGGGCTGCCAGAAGTGCGATGATAAGGAGAAACTGCAGTTACCCTCCTCCCATGGATATGAGGCCGAAACATAAAATGCATGTGATAAGTTATTCAAACCATGATTGAACTAATCTTTTCTTGCAGACGTAAATCATCATCATAGCATAGTATTGTAAAACAGGAACTGCAGGCTTTATTGAAATGCTTAGTAATATTGATAACGAAATCAATATTGACGTATAGGCCCATATGTACTAGTATGTAAATTACACTTTGTTTTGGCAAAAACAATTATGCACTCATCAATGACTACTTTTACTGTTGTGATTCATAATTTGTCGGAATGAACTGCTTGGATCTGGTTGTGGTAATTCCTTTTATGAGAGAGAAAAATTTTTAGTCTAACTGAACAAAAGTGAATGCAAGCCTGGCAACACATGTCTCGCCCAATCTACCCACCAGCAAATATAGGCGATGTTTACCTTACACTTGAGAAGTGAGAGACAGTAAAAAGTTATATCAATTTGAAGTTTAGTGAGATGAAGAGAAGGAACTACAATGAAGATGAAGATGAGGGTGCTGTTCATGATTGCTTTACAGCAATTGGGATGAGAAAGAGAGACCTGGTAGGGTTTGTGGGTTGTAAAAGGTCTGTCTCCATATGGGGATTACGCCAGGTATTATCGGTAAGTGGTGCAATGATAAGGTGGGAGTGCTATTTTTGTCTTGGGTAAGCCCACCTGATGACATATTATCTGGCTTGTTTGCAAAGTGAGTGAAATCCTGTGACCAACAGTTAATAATAATCTGGTTGTTAACATGTTATAATCCCCCAAGCGGTACGATGACAACACTCTTTTCTGTTGAACTGCTGTTTTGGGAACATTATCAATACAGTGTAGCTGACCCAAACAATCAAAAATTCAACAAACACACTCATTAGGTCAGAGTCCTTGGCTTGGTCAACAACACCAATCGCCTTGCTGAAAGGCAAAGGGGATTCCATCTGAGCTCCTATTGCTTGGAGACACCACCTGTCCATAAATTCAGAACTACAAAATGGAGACAGACCTATTATATGGGTAGCCATCAGAGGGTGACAAAAGAAAAAAAACAACAGTCAATTTAATGAACTAGCGTCATTCTATTACAAAAGGATGTTCAACAAATACAAACAAGATATGATAACAAAGAATAATATAATAATGACTATCCCTTGAAAAAGTTTGTTTTCATTATGTTACAAAGTGGATAAGTAATAGGCTATACTGGCTTACACAGCAATACGAAATTTATATAAAGGTTTGTAACCGTTTGTTTCCAGTACATTACAAAGTAGATAAGTAACAGGCAATGAAAGTTAACACAGCAATATGAAATTTATACAATGCTTTTTTCCAGTACACTATAAAGAGGATAAGTAACAGGCTGTACAATACAACAATTTGAAATTTAAATAGGTTTGTTTCCAGTACATTACAAAATGGATAAGTAATAGGTTACAATGCTTACACAGCAATATTTATAAAATATATACAATTTTTTTCCAGTACATTACAAAGTGGATAAGTAATAGGCTATACAAGCTTACACAGCAATATGAAATTTATATGTATATACCTAACACAAAAACCTCATTGATTCTATATTTTCCCCTAACCCGGACTGAAGTACCACTCAATGACAGATATGTTATACTGCCCTTGCAATACCGACTGAGCAATAGATGGCCAAAATATTTTCAAATTTGGTCGAAAAAGAAAAAAACATAAACTTGTAGCCAATATATCTGGGCATATCAAGTTTGATTTTGAATTTTGTGTCTTTTCAACAAAAGTTACAAGAGACTTAGTTTTTTTGGGACGCTGTGTATTTTTTTCCGCTTTAAAATTTAGCAGATATAAGTTAGAAAATACATTAATTATTGAGACTAAATTCTTGGTATCGTGTTTTATATTAAACTTGAAAGATATTGATGTTTCATAGAAATTTCTATTGCAAAAAATGACAACACAGTGCGCTATATCAAAGTCAGCAGCAGCTTTACCTCAATCTACAAAATTCTCAAAAAAATTGTCACCTCATGTTTTGTAGAATATCCTGTCTGTGTGAGTATATGTTTAACTGAAATATCTCAAAGTGTACATGTAGTTGGTAGAAAACAATATAGAGTAGGGCTACTATGTCAAAGTGAAATAAATTATATAAAAGGGTAACTTTCCAATTTATAGCCCCTTACAGGTGAAACTGGATAATTTTGTCACCCTAAAATGTATATTTTTGCATGTTCTCGGTCATATTTTGCCCAAAAACATGACAAAGGGAAGAGATCTCGTCATTTCTGATGATCGTTCCAGTAAGATAGTACTTTATGCATTTGGCTGTCCTTGGAATGTGCCTCAGACACATACACGAGGCACAAAGGCTCTGAGTCCGAATCCAAGGCCAAGGATTGGTCATCCCAGACCGAGACTGAGGACTCCTCTGGCCAGGAGCATACTTAGGATTTGGAAGGAGTGTGGGGCATGATTGGTTTGATAAACTCTTGTTCACATTCTACAAAAAACAATAAGTTTACATCTTTGCCAAGAGATACATGAATGTCTCATCTTTCTTAACGTTCCAGATTCTTAAGTCATCGAGGTGAACTTTGGTGCACACATTGCCATTTACAGTGTTGCAACCAAACTCAAAAGGATGCGGTCCGAGGTTTCTTGCTGCCAGTGTACACAGACTCATGTCGTGTTTGCAACCGTCATAGTAGACGTCAATGCCGGACTTTGGATGGTACGTGAATCCAACATGATGCCAAACGTTGTAAGTCACTGGAGGAAAGCTATTGCAAGATTGAGTGTATGTGGCGTCAATGTCCAGGCCAGTGATGAACTTGAGTTGACCGGAGGTCTGTCTGAAGAACATTTTGATGGAAGTCGACAGTATCATATTCGGCCATTCGTGGCTTTGAGCGGGTACCTTGAACCACAGCGAAAATGTTGCTCCATTCTGGCAGTCGTAGATTCTCTCCAGGCAATGATTCGGTGGGGCCACAATCTTAATGACATTATCATCGGAAGTCCCAGCATTAGGAAGGTAGACTGCTTTGCCAAATTTCCCCGGTGTTGTGTATGGTCCTGGTAGACACAAAGCAGAAAGTAATGAAAATGGATTACAACAGTACATGACATTGTATAACAGTACTCAGCTCACAGTTCACAAGAAAAATGCTCAAGAGGTGGCGCTGTTCGGCAAAAATGTCAGTCTGGTACACCAGGCTGTGAAAAGGAATATCAGAGAAAAGTTTGTTACAGTTCTCGCGAAGTTGACTTTTCCACACATTTTGCTTGTTGTTTGCTTTTAAACTACCCACCAATAGTTCGAATTCACCAGAAAGAGGTTTCCTTTAAGTATCTTTTAAATATGCTCCATCCTCAAAACAATTTTATTTTACACTCCCAATTTGAGGCCACATAATAATTTAAGGCTAAGGTGTCTTGGTTCCGTTGATTTAGGTCAGTTGTGTAGAAATTTAAATATCTAAGGTCTCATGGCAGCATACACACTCGACATGCTCTCATAAACTCAGTACCCTCAACTTAACCTCCTTTACCCTGACCTAGCCTCAAATTCCTTCACTAGCCTCAAGCTCCCACAACTACCCTCAGGCCTAGGCTCCTTCAACAGGGGGGGGGGGTTGGGGTAAAAGCAGGGAGATGGGGGGAAATTGTGGTGGTGTATCCTGTCATGAGGCCTTTTAAGGCAGCTTCCATGAAATCCACTGTCATTTGAAAACAAAATGATAGTTAAGTATATAACGTAAATTAGGAAATCTTATCTTTTTCGGTTGATTTATTTTACAAACCTGTGGTGCCATACACTGTAGCCACTGCGCCAACAGCTGGAATCGTGTCATTGATGATGGACTCCATTGGTACATGAATCACCAGATCTGAAATTGAGTAAAATTGTCTTAACTAATTGCAATATAATGTTCTTAACTTTCAATTTTATTTTCCTAAAATTATATTTCACAACCTAGGATAAAACAGGATCACCAATGTATTGGGACTTTGCCGCTATAACTGTCAAAATCAGATATATACGTATATATTTATTTATGGTGGTCAAACTGTGCCAAACTAATTGTGGTCCAACTGTTACATTCTGGCATTATATATAACTAGTTGTTGACCAAAATTATGTTCAAACACAATGCCCTTTACTAACATACCCTTCTGGAGATCGGCTGTAGCATGGAATACCACGCCGGACGGGTTGAACTGCTGAGATGTCGGTTCAGGGCAGGCAGTGCACAGTTCGCATTTGTTGTTTTTATAGCCATATGCGATACACGCTTTGTCCTTTAGAGAGGTGCACTTAACTCCGCAGCCGATGTTGCTCTTGGCATTCACAGTCTCTGTGGATTTGCAGTGGACAGCAAGAGTGTCATTTTTTCTGAACAATCTCTTTGCGCAACAAACGTGGTGACATATAACAGCTACAATCAGCCAAAGTGTTGCAATCCTCATTATTGTTGTTATTTGTAAGCACAATCCTCTGAAAAATAAATTGTAGGTATGAATTTCTCAAAGCACATTTTTTTACAAAAAGTGAAAGACACAACTTTTTTCTTGCTGTTGCTGCAGCATTGTACAGCAGAAGGTGTTTCCTCATAGGTCCTCCCTCACTGTCCAACAATATGGCAATGATAAAGTCTCACTGCTCAATAGAACGTCTCACTGCCCAATATAACTTCTCACTGCCCAATATGACTTTTTCTCTGCCTGATACAGCGGTAATAGTGGACAAGAATAATCGTTCGTGATTGGCTGACACGATCAGAGTGGAGATTATAATAAGATATTAAACTGAACCAAATTTAAAGTGTAAAACCATGTCCATACCTGCGCTGTATTTTTCTGTATATGCTCCAGATGCGCTTTTAAGTATATGCGTAAGTATACCAATTTTAAAACTTATGCACTAACAATAGTTGATCACCTGATGTATTTTTTATTGATGGTCAATAAACTTGATCCTGAACTTGAACTTGAACTATTTTTATGACAAAACATGGTCTCAGTTAGTTTATATCCCTGATATTTATGAATAATTCATTGAGGCACTGAGCATGACTAGTACAAATAGGTACATTTCATGGAAGGACGGGGGGGGGGCTGTGGCCCCCCTGAGCCCTGATAAATCTGGAAAAATCCTGACCAATATCAGGGCAGATCCACTGCACCAGTCACATTGGTAACATATTGAAATTTCAGGTCAAAAAAGCAATACCCCCCCCCCCCACATGATGGCCATCCTGTACGTCTACTTTTATATATCTGATAAAACCTGTGAAAGTAAATGTGGAAAATGTAATTACTAATTCTGTATTAATACATAAAATATCATACATATGACTGAAAACAACATAATAAACAACATTCTGCAGTGGCACGTTTGTCATAAAACATTCATAATTATGAGGCCAATATATAGCTCAAGGTCAAGGACTACATGGATGTCCCTGTTTCATCTTGGAAATATGAGCGTGATAAACAACAAAAAACACATAAAATTGATTTTGACCTTACTCAAAATTTCCCAGTTTTTTTGTTTGTTTTTGTCTTTTATTGATATAGATGAAAACAAAATTATTAAAAAGTTGTTCTTATGGGACAAAACTGTCACAAAAGTCATGATAGCCTTAATTGGAGTAATGAAATAAAAGGAATTTGCGATGAAATTGGAGCAGTTGAACAATATGATAACAACTTATATATAGATTTTAAAATGGCCAAAGAAAAATTACACAATTATTTTTGTAATAATTGGGAATGATATGCAGATGTCTCCTAAGTTAAGATTTTATAAATTATTTGAGAAATGTTATATGGTTGATCCTTTCTTTATAGACATTACAGTCCTTGTCAAACTTACGTGGAATCTCAAGTTCTTTTCTATGCTGTTGAACTGTGATGTCAGAGATGACAATACATGTAATTTAACTATACAAGCTGTCATGTCATTTTAAACTGGGTCAGATTCCCCAGCTTCTAACCAATGCGAATCCACCAAACTGAGCATCACAGTTTCAACTTAGTGTCACTGTCAGAGTGAAAATTGGGTTTGGGAAACCCATACAAGTTTGACATCACAGCCTCTCAGCTAATGGGCCGCCAGAACAAATATACATAACATAAGCCATGTGTTTACAAACATATTGTCAAAGCCTTCTGTTTATACCAACTTCCATCAAAGTTTAAAGTTGTAAGTTAGCAAGTTTGTAGATTAATCAAACAACTCTGTGGGGATTATAACAGTTGTTTACTGTGAATGCTCACAAAGCTGCCATTTGGTAGGATTAGACTGGTGATTGCTGTGATAAATCATTGGGATCACAAATTTAATGCTTCCTTCAATATATCAATGTTTGAACTGAGTTGCGTAGTTTACAGTCAGCCCATTGGCTATGAAGCTGTGATGATGTAGTTGAGGGGGTTATCCCAGATAAAACTCTTACTCTAATGCTGTGTTGAAACTGTGACGCTCAGTTCAGGAGGATCAACATTGGCTAGAAGCTGGGGAATCTGACCCAGTTTGAAATGACATCACAGCTTGTAGTTAATTTACATATATTACAATGCTAGAATAGAGTCATCTCTGACATCACAGTTCAACAGCATAGAAAAAAACTTGACATTCCACGTAAGTATGACAAGGACTGTAAGAAAAGAAAGAAACAATCTCGAATAGCACAACTGAGATATTTTGTACTACCCTTAGCTATAATCTGGAAGGTTTAATGATGTGCCCATTGAAAAACGTCTGTGTTTGTTATGTAATAATGATCTGATTGAATCTGAAACTCACTTTTTTGTTATAATGTCCTTTTTATAATGATAAGCCCTTCGGGGTTTTATGTTTATTTTTTTTTGTTAACTCCTGTATAAGTGTATATATGTACTGGATATAGTGAAAAAAAGAAAAAGGGCATTTGAAAAAAATCGACAATCACATTTTTATTTCGATATAATAAATGAAGACAGTAAAATCAAAATTTTCATGAAATTATCGAATTTACCAGTGATTATATTTGTGAAGCATTTGAGAAATGACAAAACTATATTTACCAATAAATGTCAATATTTGTTATCTTATTTTGTAATGTATATAACTGCATTATATAAGTACACTCTTGCTCATAAATATGGAATATAGCGAAATAACCATGATCCATGTTTTATTTTTTTACCTTGTTTTGGTGAGTCCAGATTTATAAAATTAACTTCAACATGCTGAGAAGAGGCTCAACGAGGCCGATATGAATGGATGGAGTGGATTGTGCCTATTTTGAGGTTTTCACGAACAATGGTGATAAACCAACCTTGTTCATTGTGATAAACTCTCAATTGCTAGCCCTCAAAACAATTTCTAGTTGATGTTATGGTACATTCTGGTAGAGCACACAATGGGTGTAAAATTCCATATCAATAAAACATTCCTGGTTATCATGCAGTCTTGGAATTTGAAAATGTAAAAAACTGTTCCATTGGACCAAACATAAAATATGACCCATTTTGGAGGTTCCATAATATTATGCTAATGACCATTGAATTGACTCATTTAAAGGTTATATTTTCCTATTCCATGTTCATTTAAAAAAAAATTCTGTATTTTTGTTCACTGTTCTAATTACACGTAAGAGTGATTGTAAGCCCAAGAGGGCTCGGGGCTAAGTGGAAGCTATTTGAGCCCACCCAGAAAATCAAGTGTTTGAGCCCATTCACAAATAAAAGATTTTCTGTCATTTTCTCTCTTTAATATCTTCCTGACCTTTCTGTTCAGCTGTGTGCAATTTGTTTTCTCACTGATTCCTGCCAAGGTGACACTGAATTGCACTTAAGTGGTGAAGACCCACATGAACTCAGCTCATATGAAGAGCACCACTTACATGTAGGGGAGACCAGGACACGTTGGACCTCGGGGCACGTTGGACCATTGCCAATATTTTTTTTATAAAACATGCGCAGTTATCCAAATCCCCGATGAAGAGACCTTTAGTGGTATGCCTTTTAGCCAAAAAATTTCATGAGCATTGAAGGAAAAGTGTGAGTTCTATTTCAGGTTTCCTGATTTTCGGCGTAACAAGTGACTTTTTCAAGTCTCGATGGCTAGGTTACCCTTCTTAAAATATGGGAGATCTAGTCGGATAGTCTCATAAGTTGAAACAGTCACCACTTAGGTAAAGTTTGATATAAGTTTCCCAAGTTCACATTCAACCTTTTCAACGAGATATGCACATTTTCATAACAGGTTGGGACGGGCAGGTTGGACCAGCATGGCCGGGGCACGTTGGACCATTATATACTGGATTGACTGACAAAAAATTATCGGCAAAATGCCAGCTGTGTAACTTTTAACATGAATAGAGCACCTAAGTCATTCATGTACAATATGAGGGTAAAATCAATTCAGTTGGCTAATCAGCCAGCACTTCTAGCTGAAACAAGACTTATCAAAATTATCTGGGTAAATATTCCAATATAATCATTCTGCAATGACACAACTACTAGTACCTACCCTACACCATCACAATATAGTGAATGTGTAGGTCCTGTCCCTACACATTCACTGGCCCCTGTTGCGCACTGGTGCGGAAGTAATCCGCCTATTGTTCTAGCACTTGACCTTTGACCCCCTGTGCACTCAAGCGGTTAATCCGTTCTATTGTTCTGGCAATACAAAGGGTCATTAATCACTGTTACCCCTTTTCTATTGTTCTATTGTCTGCATTCTTTGAAGGGTGAACTGATGTAAAATGGATTTTCATTGGATGGTGTAAATGTTGGCTTACACCATCCAATCAGATTCAGTCTTACAATGTATTCAAAGTATGAACCTCCCTGCCTATAAAAATCTGTGTGTTAAGCCATGTCAGTATCATTCTTCTCATTGGTGTCCTCCTGTTTACTTCGACTTCACCGAAAGAATGGCTTCTGCTCAACTTATTGTCAAGACCAAGTCTCAAATGACTTCATCAAGCAAGTCCACTGATGATTCGTCTTCTTCTTCTTCTTCTACCGCTGTTCAAGTGGAGGCACTGACAATCAATCTCAGTGAAAAGACAAAGGTCACCGCTCAACCTGGCGACAAGTGGAAAGCCGGCTACCTGACTGTGAGCCGCGCTTCTAAAGTCAAGTCCGGATGGCGCAACGTCCATATATCGAAGAAGTCCTTTGAAAAACTTGCCCAAGAAATGTCTAACTTCAGGGATGCCATGAAAGCCAGGACTCATCATCATCTGATGCTCACGAAGAAGCAACACGTCCTGACGACTAAATTCGTTCCCGAAGGAAAAGAGACTCTGTACTACATCAGTCTTATGCACCCCGTCAAGGATTGCGATGTCGTCAAAGGCGATGACGCCATGAACCATGCCAAGACCATTAACTTCTCGGAAAATGAATTCGACAAGTTCTGCGAGGTCTATGAGAAGCTCTCTGATGTCGTGAAAAGCAAGACTAACACTGTTGATGGTGATGATGGCGGTCAACTCGTTGGATACAGATGGACCTACAAGCCTACCGGTGCTCGTTCGCCCATGATATTCCTTTCCCTCGACCAATGCGAAAAGGACTCCAGCATACACTATTTTGACATCAACGCTTTCGAAGGACAACCTATGGAATACGACTATCAGTGTCATTACGACTATTACAAAGTTCCTATTGACAGACCGAGCAAGCTGCAGGTCATTGAACATTGTGCCTATGCTAATCTCCTTCAAATACTCAAGACCATGAACATTGAGGTTGAGGACATTCCTCCCGGAGAAAAGGCTGTTGATACCGCTATTGAACAATTTCATTACCCGACTTTTAAAGTTCTTGTCAAGAAGGTGTTGTTGAAACTGTCTTATAAAAATGTCTACTTGACCGGTGAACTGGTTGACATGTTTGCATACTTTGGTAGTATGGAGAAAGTTAAAGCTTGCCTTGTTAAGCACCATGTGTCGGCTGCTGGCAAGACTTACACTCGTCTAATCGATCACTGTTTTGGTATTGTGTACGAAGAAGTGAATAAAGAATGATGAAAATGTCAATACTTGTTTATCCTTATTTTATAATATGAAAGAAAAAAACTTTAGTTAGGTTTAATAGAACCTTTATTAGTTTTTGTTGCTTACAATAATAAATGGACTTACAACATCAATAGAAGCTCAATAGTCAATACAAATGTATAAGTCACATCATATACATTTTTTCTAGACTTATACTCAACTACATACACTGTCTATATATTTACAGCAATATTGTTATTATTACGCCTTTTCACACGTTTCCAGGGTTTCTAAAAAAAAAAATAATAAAATAAAATAAGCCATAAAAAAATTATATATCTACTTGAAAGAAAACAATGTTATTCTTTATTATTAAGTAAATATGTTACAATGAAGAGAGGAGGAAAGAGAGGAGGAGGAATATCTAATATCCGTATGGTAAAGTATCGAATGTACACGGTACTAGTCTTCTCTTGCTGTAAGTGACCCTGAACCTTTTCAACTCCTCCCTACTGTACAGCTGGAATGTCTTCTTACACCTTTTAATTTTGTCATATCTAGCATTGACAGAATTCTCTACTCCTTTTGGTAAAGGGTAGGTGTCAGGGTCAGCAAAGAATAGCACAAGCTGACAAATTGTGTCAAAGTTTAGCTTTTGCGCATTCTCGTGATTCAATGTCTGACCCTTCAGTTTGACAACGTGTGCTCCGGTGTTTGTCAAATAAGCATAGGACTTTGGTCCACTGCTGACAAACTTGGTTATATACTCGCCTTCCCCAAGCTCATTTGTCCACTGCCCCAGGTGACACCCTAGAAGAGGTTTGTACTGCAATTTGTCTGTGTCACTGTACTCATAAACCACACTGTCAGTGTCAAAGTACAACACCCTTTCTCCCAGCCCCAAAAGAGTTCTGTAGAGTCGACGTCTAGCATTGGAGGTTGTAAATGCTGCCACAAAGACATTCACATGTGACATTTCCGGCAGAAACCCGCTGCTATGGGTGTACTTGAGAAAGCACTTATTTTCTCCAAAAACATTGACATCTTGGACTTTTAGAGTGGTGTCTCCTAGGATTTTAAATAAATCCGCTGCATTTGTAACCAATTTGTGTACAGCATGAGTATTGCTCTCCCCAAATTTTCCCCAAAAGCTGTTTAATAGTAGTTTATTCAAGGCCCTTTTCCCAGAATTATACTCAATGTTGCCAGGCTCTAGTGTCACTCCTTCAGCATAGTAATATTCCCTAAGGTATTCGTCTTTTCCTCCTTTGTCATTCCCTCTTTGGGCCAGCCCGAAGCCTCCTGCTTCCCCTTCAGGAACATATTAACATACTCATCAAAAAGCCCTGAACCCTCCACAGCTCTATCAAACTTTGCTTTCTTTTTAAAATGATACACCTCATACACCTTTATGATCTTGTAACCAACAGCAAGTGCGTCCCCAAGATCAACTGTGGTGTAGGTCCCCTTTATGTCCCTCTTCTCATCACTACATTCGCATTTCTTCTTGTCAAGAGTCTGTGCACATGCGTTACAAAGAGGAAACATCAACTTCCCATTACTACGGACGGGTAGACATGGATGATATAGTCCTCTAGGAGGTCTTATACGGCATTGTACCAATCCAAAATATTGTGAAATGTCTGTTGTGTCGGGAGCTACAATGACCTCGGGTATACCGCATGGAAATTCGTCATTCTTTAAAACCATAGGGTAAAGGGAGCAAATATCAATGTAGGCGATCTTGTTCCCCTCACTTGCCTCCCTGTAGAGTTTGGTGGCATTCGTCCTACCACCAAAGAAAGCACTGCGAGGGTCAAGACGTGGCTGTAAATCCAGCCTTTCACTGAGGTCTTGGATAGCTGGAGTGCTTTTCATCAGTTCCCTGAATTCGCATTCCCAGATGACATGCACCTCAAACCCCAGATCCCGACGGAGATACTCTAGTCTGCTCTTTGTAGCCTGGTATAAATTTTCCAGATTTTCACCAGTGTGTGGATGGGTTGCTGGTCTCCCGCTTGAACCAGTGGGGTAGCATTTGACACAACCATGCCACACACAACCCATGAATTCCCATACACTTTCTTCCCCCGTTATGTCATTGCGGAAGTAACCATCTAGTTTCAACCATCCACTTGAAGCACGGTTGTTCACTACCCTATGCTCACCGCCATTGCGCGCATGACGTATCTTGATACCTCGTCTTCTTGACTCCCATTCGAGCCATAATATGGACGAACTGCTGTGGTTCTCTTGTCCTCCAAACCCTGTTGCAGGCATGTGAGCAAATGGTGTACTTTTAAAAGTACGCTCCTTCGCATATACTGAAGATGGCTCCACAAGCTCACCATTACAGTCATAAAACCTGCTAATACCATTAGCATTATGCTCGCTTAATGTGCTACCATCTTCTGTCTTCACTTCAAATTCCTCACAGAGGAAGAGGAATCTGTAAGTAGCCATGCAAACTGCAGCCAGGGTATTGTATTGCAGAGGGTCAACACCAATGACTCGTCTGACCTCTTTCTCTGCCTCTGCCTCTCCCTCTGTCTCTTCTTCTGTCTCTCCCTCTGTCTCTTCCTCTCGGGAGGTGACCCCTAGAACCCAAGAACGGAACTTGTTACAGCTTTCCTGGAGGATGCTCACATCATCCTCACAGTAGCGATATAGTTCCTTTCGGAAATCAAACACCTTCCCTCTCTGCTGCCTGTACCATTCCATGAAATCACTACGGGCTTTAGGTTTCATGGAATTGACTCTGTAACAGTAAGGGTGAGGCATTGGTCCAACATAGTCCCAGTTCTCCCTCTGATTGAAGAAGACCGGGAAAGTGCCCTTGCGGATGTCTTTCAACCCGAACACCTTAGGCATTTGAGAGAGTGGCATGGGAAGGAAATTTAGGGAGTCTATTATTCGAAAGTTGCCCGTGTCCACACTCACCACCTTACTCCCTCTACATATCACTTTGGGTTTTGTTGTCAGAGTTCCCAAGATGTACCTCATAAGGAAGTATACATCATACGCCTGACCATTATGGAAAATGAGCGTGTACTTTTCGAACGGCTGGTCAAAGAAGAACCTACAGAATTCTAATGCAACATTATCTCCAAAGAAGTCAACCCCGCGTCTCCCACACTGCTCAGATGACATGCAGACACGACGCAATTTATCACCGCGTTTGCGTCTGCGTACGCTCTCTCGACAGAAGCTACAAGCATTTCCGCAGTTAGTGCAACTAGCGTTCTCCCTGTAGCTCGACCCCTCACAGTGCTCACACTGCCAATATGCCACAACCAAATTTATTTGGCTCGTGAACATCTCCTGTTGGGTCTGTCTCAAAGTCCGCAAACATATATCTAGAAGAGATGCGTTTGGGTTTCCTCTGGCGTATATAACAGTAGTGAACACCGGTTACCTGTTGCTCACATATTTTACAAAGTCTATACCCGCAAAGGTGATCAGCATTTCGTTGGTAGAAGATATTGCAATCCAAGCAGCGTGTTGATGCTGAGCACACTCCATTGGCAATGTGACCATCACGACACGCAATAGAATTTAGAAATCTGTTGCAGGAGTTACAAGTGTTTTTCTCTTCTTTAATGACAGAACAACCTTCATTCCCGCAAGAACGACATTTGAAGGTACAATTATGTTTGTCCTTCTCACCAAAGCATTCCTTACACTTTGAGCAAAAGGTCACTCCACCAAACAGCTTGGACATGTTCACAATGGCATGAAAATGCCCTGGCTCCTTATGACCACCTTCCGTTTTGATGTAAAAGAGATACACTGTTCTCTGCCTCTCATTACTTCCAACATAAATTGGTCTATGGTCAACACCTGACTGGAACACTACAATCCGAGTATTCGCAGCCCTTTCGAAAGCCACAATGTCCGTGAACGCGGGAATGTAATTGAGAGGAAATCCGCATCTTAAATGTAATGCCTTTGCCTCCCTAGTTAGTACGTTACGAGCATGGTTGTAAAGCTGGTCTAGGTGGTTTTTAGCCCTCTTTATCCTTGCCTTATTACCCTTTGCCTCTGCCTCGTTCTTCTGCGCCTTAGCTAGTGCTACAGTCACTGCTCTTGCCAGATATAAGTTATCAGTAATTGCTGTCTTGGATATGGCTTTCGAATAATGAAGAATGTCAGTCTCCCCAAAGATGTATTCTAACTTACATCGTCTACCCGCACCTCTGGGATTACGGATCACTGCAACCTGGATCTCCAATGGTTCATCCAGCATGAGATTTTCATCCGATTGGAGTACCATCTGAAGGTGGTCTTCCACCACCCCTACATTCAGATCGCGTAAGGGCATCAGACCGATTGTTCTGGGTGCATTAAATGAGGAGTTTGAAATATATATCCTGACCAGATCTGCTGGACTATAGCACTCGTTTAGCCTCTCAATTATACTCTGCATTATATGAAGCAACTCCCCTATTACTTCCCCTAAAGCAACATTACGCCAGGTTTGATCGAAGTGAACCCTATAGACTGTTTCAGTCACAAGACCATTGCCAAAATTTAGTTGTCTCGCATTTACTTCGATATTTCTATGAAAGTCAATCCCGTAATCTTCTCCTCTGAATATCATGTCATCTTCAAAGTCAACTTCATCATTATCTTGCTCCTGCTCCTGCTCCTGCTCCTCCTGAACCCTTTCCTCCTCCTCCTCCTCCTCCTCCTCCTCCTCCTCCTCCTCCTCTACTTCCTGCACTCCCTCTTCCTCTTCCCCTACCTCCTCTGGCTGTACATCTATACCCTCCCCTACACATTCATTGTCATCATTTTCATACAGAATCGCTAACAACTCGTTCAATGCTCCATCGATAGAATATTCTTCACCACCGACTTCGCTCACCTTGCCAGAATGCATGGCTTCAAAAATCTCATCCGTCTGACTGTAACGAAAAAAATAGGAAAATCTTAATTTTTTAAAGAGAGAAAAAAACCCGGCTATAGCAGATAATAAAAGTAGGGAAAAAAAAAAAAAAAAAAAAACCTACTATTCACCTTACGGTCATCTTCTCCAAGCTCGCATCCAAAAGCCTCTTTAGGGAAAACCTATGATCAGTATCCTCCTTCGCATTATCTCCCCCAGCTTGCACCTTCCTGTACAAAAAAAAATGTTTTTATTGCCAACAGAACAGTGTTATGTCATATTTAAATGAATATTATTCTTTTTTTTTTTTCCACCTCACCTTTTAGTCTGAACATGTTCTACATTTTCCTCGGTTGGAGTATGCAAAACCTCATCCCCTTTAGGGACCGTTTCGATTCTGGGTTGTTTTGAAAAAAAAAGAACTTTTGTTAGTAAAACGAAGAAAACTGTAACAGTCAACAAAAAAAAATCGATATTTGAATTGGAATAATACTCACTGGTCCAGCTGAGCTATCATAGCCCTATCCTCTTCGGAATCCGTGTCACAATAAAAGTCTACCATTGCATTCTGCCATGATGACACTGAATCATCGGGAAACATAATGGGACTACGAGTTCCATCACCATCACCATCACCAACTAGACTGTCACTGATTGTTGTGATCAAGGCACTCTTGTCCTCTGGTAGTAAGTCATCGTTCTTCCTATCAACTTCCTCAGCTTGCGCTGTTTCTTCAACGACTCCAACCTCTCCAACCCCTCCTGCCTCTTCCGCATCTTCCGTCTCTTCCGTGTCTTCCGCTTCCGCATCAAAGAGGGACTCTAGTCCTTCAACATCACCTCCTTGTACAAACATGCATTTACCCCTCTGGGGTGTTGAATGAGCAATAGGCATCAGAGGCAGTGATGACTGTCCCTCTTCTAATGGGTGTTCGTCTTCTTCTTCTACTTCTTCACAGCTTTCTTCCAGAAATTGTATCCCCGACATGTTTATCGACAATATTCCACCATTTCCAGAAACTACAGGTGTACCCAGACTATAGTTATGACGAGTACGATCCTGAAAATCGTCTTCGGTTTCCTTCCTCTCCCCTCCAGCGATTAGGCCATTTGTGTCTCCATTTGGAACTGTATTCGATGCAATGGCTCGAGTTGTCACCGTGTCTTTTGGAAAAGTCTCACCGCAGCATGACCTGGAAGAAAACATAATTTTTTCTCGTTTGAATAAAAAAAAATTTTTTCATGCTAGCTATGCGGTGAAGAGTAGACACAGCTCAATACTAACCTTAGGAAACTTTTCACAGCCTCTTCAAGCTTCTCCCTCTCATCATCTCTCTCGCATCGTGGCCTTTTTTGGTTGACGGCCTTGTAGATAACGGTGATCTCCAGAATTTGTTCGCAAGCTTTCGTCAGTTGCTTCTGTAGATTCTATTTTTTAAAAAAAACAACAAAAGAGTCTGTATATATTAGAGAAAGGGAGGAAAGTTAAGAAAAAAACTGTTTATTTATAACCGTAAGAGAGAAATAAACTATTGATTACCTCGCTGAAATCGTCTTTGCATCCTTCCCAAGTCATCTGTTCGACCACAGGCTCTGGTACTTCTGTATTGACAGTGGCAGTGGTTCTCGGAATGACACTGGGTCTTGGTAGACGAAGGTCCAGTGGTGAAGAATTCTGTCTCTTCATACCACGCTTTGCTTGAGGGAGTTCCTCCGCAGCTGACGCATTTTGCTCGTGTCTATACATGTTGTCATGGCGGTGGTCCAATCTCATTTGACGAGAGCCGCCATTGTACACCTTGATGCTGGGCTGGCCCTGGCTATTCCGCTTAATTTCGCTTTTAACGCATGACTCGACGCCCTCTACATTCGTCGCCTTCGTGCTTCTGACCGAAGAGGTTGCTTTAGGAGGGGTCTGGACCCGTTTCCTCTCTTGACGCTCTTGGCTCCCGAGGCTCTCTTCACCAACCGGGTACGCGTTGATTATAGCCAGTAAACCGTCCAAGGAGTTGACAATTTCCGTAGCCCCATCGTTTATCCTAGGAATAAGAAAAAAAAAAAGAGACATATCATTTCAATGGAAAGAGAAACGGTGGACAAGGAGACTACAGAGGGAAGGCTAGGGAATGCGTTTCGCTTCGAATGTCCTGCCGCTACGATGTTGGTCGGTCCCAGCATGTCGGGGAAGACCGTCTTAACGATGGAGATTCTCAGAAACTCTTCAAAGATGTACGCAATTCCTCCCCAGAAAATTGTGTACGCCTACGGAGTTTATCAAAAGGTTTTCGCCGACCTAGAAGCCGATGTGCCTAACCTCACACTACACGAAGGTCTGCCCGGTAGAGAATTAATAGAAAGCATGGGTTCCGAAGAACCCGACAAACATTCTCTTCTCATTTTAGACGACCTCTTGGATGAGATCGGTAAGTCTTCCGAAATGTGCTCTCTCTTCACCAGGGAAGTCCACCACAGACGTATTTCGGTCATCATGATTTCTCAAAATATTTTCCACCAATCTCGTTATTACAGAACCATCAATCTGAACAGTAGCTATCTCATTCTCATGAAGACCTGTCGAGACCTACAGCAGATCCATCACCTGTCGCGCCAAATGTTTCCTTCCACCCCTAAAAGACTCCTGGAAGCGTGGGAGGACGCCACTCGTTCTCCGCACGGCTACCTCGTCGTTAACAACCTCACTACTTCTGGCGACGAGGACATAAGACTGAGCACTCGAATACTACCATCGGATGATCTTATCCTGTACGTAAAGAAGCGATTCGCCATTTCTCTTTCACCATTGATCATGTCGTCACTCATCAGACAATGTTTTCCATTCATAAGGCTGGTTGTCAATTCTGGGAAGGTTTCTCCCTCACTCACTCGACGTTTGTTGAGCGAAGCCGACCGCGAGCAAGCCCTCGCCATAGTAGAGGTGATACTGAACGTGTTAAAAGGAGGACTGAGGATATCCTCCACTACTCGAAAGAAGCTTGTCAAGAGTAAGGTTCTCTTAAGGAAGTTGGCTAGCGTGCGGAAAGCCTCCCTGGCTCGCCAGTGTCTGCACAAGCACTACAAAACCGTCGTCGCTTTCTTAAAGTTATGCTACCCCTACTTGCAACAGTTGTGCGGGAAGAGAGGAGGTGTTCAGAGCGGGAGCTCTAGTGAGAGTGCGAATGAGAGTGACACAGCCGATGGGGAGTGCACCTCTATAGAAACCGAGGACGACAACGTCTCGTCATGCGAAGAGGACATCGAGGTTGATGAAGAATCCGACTCGTCTTCGGTTGAGTCGTCCGACCAGTCATCTGAGCAATCATCAGACGAGTCGACTAGCCAGTCGTCGAGCCAGTCGTCTAGTGAGTCGTCCAGCGAGTCGTGCAGCGACTCTTCAACCGAAAAATCGCCTAGGAAAGTAAAGGGCGGGGTTTCTGAGAGAGTACCAGTACCCTCTGACTGCCAAAGCCGTAATACATCGGAGGAGCTGACGGAGGGAGAAGGTGAGGATAGCGCCTCTAAAGAGTCTGAACGTCCGAAGGACTCGAAGGACTCGAAGGACTCTAAGGAGAGGAGGTACCTAGAAGAAGAAGAACTGGAGGAAGATTTGGAACTAGAACGTCACTCCGACGTCGTTGATGTCAGCCGCAACGTTGAGCAGTCACCGAGTGTGCAACGGTCGACAGTAACACCGTCACAGACCCCCTCCCTGAGAATAGGCAATTAGATTAGGAAACCCCCCTCCCCACCATCCCCCTCCAAAATAAAAAACGATAGCATGTCATCCGTCATGAAGTTCAACAAAAAGGTATACGTCATACCGGAGGAAAAGTATCTCAGCATGGAGAAAGATTGAAAGTCACGGCCTGAAGCGGAAGGCGCGAGCCCTCAGGGCTCGAGCCTTCCTCTTCAAGCCGCACAGCCTTCTGAGGAGTCAGGTGGGCGGGGTACGACTCGCCGCGAAGGCGTTCATGAGACGTCGGGGGCGCCGGGCACCGACTCGCCTGAAGCGGCCAAACTGGAAAAATCTACGAAGTCCAAGGACAAGGGTGTCTTGAGGGAAGTTCTGGCTTCCTTGGGGGAAGACTGGAGAAGGCGTAATGTAAGGGAGATCTACAGGGCTCTCAAACCCTACAGAGGAGGTAAAGATGGTACCGAAAACTTTACAGCCTCTCTTTTACACACTCAGTCCACCGGCTTTCCCTTACCGAAGGACTACAAAACTTTCTACGCGATATTACTGGAGAAGAACGTGCCCTTGAATCTCATAGGGAATGCCAAACTGAGGCGGGTTCTACACTTCCTGAAGAACAAGAGTAGGCGTAGGACAGGAGACCGTCAGAGCGCGGTAGGAGGTTGTGGCGTACGGAATGGTTGGAAGAGGCTGGGACTAAGGAAGCCGGGTGGCGATAAAAGAAGGAAGAAAGAGCTAACGGTTAAGAACGATCGGTCGGCTGGGAGAGTGAGAAGATAACGAATAAGAAGTGGTAAAGGTTCCTCGTCTACCCTCCAAACCGGTGGTGATAGTAGGAGTAGGAGTAGGAGTAGGAGCAAAGCTCCGGTGGCCTGGGTCAAACTGTAGTTATTTTCTATCACCAGAATGAGAAGAGGAATGACGGATAAAGGGGGTAGACTAGGCTCTACTCTTCAGGCTTTGTCTTCGTCCTTGTGAAAGGTTTTGACAGTTGTTGGAAATAAATGGAGAGCTTTGCGCTTTAACTTTACTTTGTGTCTAACTCTCCTTCAAACTCTCAGTCGTCCCCTCTATAGGGCAATCCAAACTCTAGCTCAGTTGTTCCACAGGCGTTATCATCACCGCGCTTAAAAAAAAAGAAAAGGATAATAATGAGGAAAAGAGAGAAAAGAGGGAAAAGATGGAAAAGAGGTAAAAGACTCGTTCCCAAGAATATAGACTCCTACCTCACTAAAAGATTTTACGACCCTCATTCGCCGGGGAGCTTCACCAGTGTCTCTAAACTTTACAAGGTTATCAAAGAAGAAGGTCGTTACATCATTCCTCTGAAACGCATTAAAAAGTGGAGTGAAGGACAGGACATAGTGACTCTTCACAAGACCGTAAGACAGAGACAACCGGCTTATCGTCGCATCATCTCTCCCGGTTTAAATCACATATGGGATGCCGATTTATTGGTGTTGACCGGTGAACGTTTTGCGAGGAGCAATTCGTCGCACAATCATATTCTGATAACGGTGGACATCTTCTCCAGATTCTGTCGAGCCGAACCGGTGAAAAACAAGGGAGGGAAAGAAATGGTGAGAGCTTTCGACGTCATATTCGATAGATCCGGAGTTAAGCCTCGTTTTTTAAGGACGGATCATGGCACAGAATTCTCAAACTCGTCGGTGCAGGAGTTGTTTCGTCAGAGAGACGTGCATCATTACTACGCTAACACCGAAAGCAAGGCGAATTACTCTGAGATCCTTATAAAGACTATTAAGAAAAAACTCTTTCAATATTTTCAGCGTACAAACTCTTACGCTTACGAGGGGGATCTCCAGTCGATCGTGGAGTCTTACAACAACACCTACCACAGTTCAATTGGCACTGCACCGTCCGCCGTGAACGACGCAAACTCCCAACGAGTGTGGGACTATCAATACGTCACAAACTCTTCCGCCTACAAAGATTCTCTAAAACGAGCTCTGAAGGCTCTATCCCACCCGCCCGGACGTCGAGTTGACGGTGTTAAGGCACCCTACAAGTATTCGCTCGGACAAACGGTGCGCATAGCCCACTTCAGACAAAAACCTTTTGACAGAGCCTATGACGAACAGTTTACGGGCGAGATCTTTACCGTGAGGGACAGAAGAGTGCACGAGGGAATCCCTGTATATCATCTATCGGACTTCCCTAAAGAGCCGGTTCGGGGACATTTTTATGCCGGTGAGCTAACGCCGGTAAAGTATGACCCTAATGCTCTGTTCAAGATCGATAAAGTGCTCAAAACTAGGAGGCGTAATGGTGTCTTGGAGAAGCTTGTGAAATATCAAAGTTGGCCGAACAAGTACAATGAATGGCTAAGAGCCTCATCTATAGTGGACCTTAAACGAGGGAGGGGAACGAGAAGAAGAAGAAGAAGAAGAAGAAGAAGTAAAAAAAAAAAGACATAATCTAAGGATAGGATAGATAAAAAGTCAAGAACAGGGTGGAAAACGATAAATAAAAGAAATAATGTATATTTGCTTTGAGAGCAATCTGAATCCCGAGACTCATGGGGGAAACTCTCCAGCGAGTTTCACTTGCACATTGCCTGAGCATTATATTCTGAATCAAAGTTCTAAGAGCGGTAAATGGCACATAGCTCTGTTGGAAATAGGTTTACCACCCTTCAAAACGAACCAGAAGTCTGAGGGCATATACGTATGCTGCTCGGCTTGTCAACCATCGTGTATAGGAGATATCTACAGACCGGTGTTGGCCTCGCTCTCCGTGGGGGAAATAAAACGGAATAACTGTATGCGTTTCGATCCAGTCCAGTACGTGCCTCTCAGAGCGAGCAGTCTGAGCGAGTTGACTATAGAGATCTGCGGTAAGGACGGTGAACCACTCGAACATCTTCACTCGATCCAAAACGACGCATTGACATCTCGTTGCACACTAGTCCTAAAATGGATTCCGACTACAAGTCCGTGGCTTCCATGAACAGCAACCATTGGATAGAACACTTTAAACGATCTGTGGGTAAGACCTATATGTGGGGTGACAATCCCGGATTGGTGGTATTGAAAAATAAATCCGGTAATGGTACAGTCAGCGCGTCAAAAGAGTTACCCGTCAATGTCATAACGCCGGTGGAACAAGTTGCCGATATGGCCAAGGCAGAAGCTAGTGGTAAAACCGGAGCGAAGTACCGCGCACCATCAGTTGCCGGTAAATCTTCCAACGGCGAGGGTAAGAAAAAGAGGAAAAAGAAAAAGAAGTCGAGTAAAGGTAAAAAATCTGGTAAAAGAAAGACTAGTGGAAAGAAGACCAAGAAGAGGAAGAGAGGAGAAGATATTTTTGACTGAAGAGAAGGGGAGAGAAGGGGAGAGAGAGAGAGAACAACTTCCACGTTTTAAAAAAACTTTATAGGCAAGAAAAAAAAAGTGTATCATGGCCAGCGGTGAAAAAGTCTTGAAGGAGGCAGATTTGGCTTTTGAGAGTCAGCTGGACTTGTTCCAAATTCCCGTAAGCAATTTAGGGGTGAGTGACGTGAAGTATGTTACTTATCGTCCATTGAACCAGTTCTCCACAGAAGGGAATGTGAAATTCCGTGTTCCTGGGGCAGGATCATCTTACATTGATCTAAGAGAAATCTTCATCCGGACAACAGTGAGAATAATGCAGGCAGATGGAAAACTGGTTCCTGGAAAACCACCACCACCACGGCCATCGTCCAGTAGTCGAACATCGGCATCAGCATCAGCCTCAGAAAAAGGTGAATCGACCTCTCCAGGAGATGAAGGGGATTGGAGTATTAGCGTTTGTAATCTCCTGGCGGACTCCCTCTGGCACCAGTGCGAAATCCGCATGAATGACACTGTGGTGTTAGGAGGTATGACGGGTTACAGTTATGCCTCTCTTCTGAACATTTTGCTCGACGAGACTGACGTCACCGATGAAGAATTGCAATGCGCAATGTTTTACAAGGATACAGCCGGATATATGGATAATCTTTCTCTTTCTTCTGGAGGTAATCGGGGTTTAAAGAAGAGGGCCGACATGATGAAAAAGAGTCGATCTGTGGAATTACGGTCACGTCTACAAGCTGACATTTGCAAGGTTAATAAATATCTAATAAATGGCGTGGACCTGGATTTGACGCTATTTCCCACATCATCGGCATTCAGACTGATGACGGCAAACTCGACGAAGAAAGACTACGTACTGGAGATACAGGACGTGTCACTTTTGGTTAAACAGGTGACGCCTAGTCCCCAGGTGTTGATCGCTCATCAATCTGTGATGAAATCGCAACTTTCGCAAGCTAGGTACTTTTACCTCAAAGAGGACATAAGAAAATTTACCTTAAGCCGAGGGGTCAGTTCGTATTTTGTGGAGGACGGATACAACGGGAGGATCCCTAGCTCGCTTGCAATTGCCTTTGTCTCGGGTAGTTCCTTCCTGGGAAACATCGGCGAAAATCCGTACAATTTTCAAAATTTTGAAATAAATAATATTTCCGTCAGTCTTTCCGGTAGTCCAACACCAGGAGGACCGCTCACATTTGACTTTGATCGTGGCAAGTACCTGCAGGGGTACTGTGACCTATATGCCGGGAAGAACAAGGGTACTACTCACAGTCAGAGAATAACTCTGGAAGAGTTTGGAGCTGGATACAGTTTGTTCGTAGTTCACCTCAACCCTCAAAACCGCGATACATACTACCCCACATCGCGTGACGGCTCAGTCAGGATTGAACTCCGTTTTTCTAAGCCACTGCCTCATTCGGTCATTCTATTGACCAGAGTGACTAACCCCAGTCATTACGAAATCGATTATCAGAGGAACGTGTATTTAGCATGAACACTGCGGATATGTATAACATTTTGTGGAAGGACAGGAGGAGTCGAGACTTTGTCATGGCTATAGCACCCAGTAAAGTGTTACCATATGTTAGTAGGGATGATAGAGAGAGTTGCTACATCATCAACGTCAATACTATGGGAATAAAAGCTTACTTACCCTCGAGAGGAGGAAGGGACCGGTCGGAAGGCGGAAGATGTCGAGGGTATAGACGGGACTGGAACGGAGTTTGTGCTGAGGATGATTCCTTGACCGCCGAACACATGAGGGGTGAGAAACTGCACAGGAAAGGGAGAAGACGGGCAGCGACAGGAGGGGTGAGCAAAAGACGTCCCTGTAATGTCAGAGTTGACAGAAGGACCTCTTGTTCTCACTCTTCCACGGGTGATGTTGACGGGAGGTACACGAGCCATGGGTGCAACGAATCTGGTGGAGTACCCACTCGGAATCAAGGGACCTATGGACGGTCGCTCGTCATGCCGGAGTTGGACATTGGCTGGTACTGACTGTGACTCATGATGGTGTTGAAATTTTTGACTCTCTTGGAGAAATGGAACTTTCCTCCTATGGAAAAGAAATGTTCGACTTTAGCCAAAACCATTATTGTCGGTTAATAAATGATCAAATGTTGGACACCAAAAACTGCGGTTACTTTTCACTCCTATATGTATTTTATCGGAGTAGAGGGGAACAACCATTGGCCATTGTGAATAGAATAAAAAGGTTGGAAAAGGATCTGGTGTCTGAATGTTTTCAATGTTTGTAAGGGTTAATTTAAACATGGTTGGTAGAAAGAAATATCTTATGTCTGTGCGGAGTATGTATGTGAAAAAAAAATTGATAAGATTTTATAACAAACAAAAAAGCAATTGATGTTAGAATGAATGTTAGAATTTTCTTTTGGTGTTCAATGATTGGAGGGGTTATGATGATTGAATTTAATGCTTGAGGAAATCCAATATTTCTGCGAAGCTGTGTAAAGAAATAAAGATGTTGTGTGATGGTGAAAAAAAAATTTATATCAGATATTTCATGCATGATAGTGTAGCGCACTCGATGTAGTCACATTTGTGAGAAAATTTATATTGTGAGTAGGATGGAATAAATGACTTGCATGTCTTTATATGTTGTCTGAGAAGACCCCGAGAAATTATTTTGTGTAACACAAAATTAATAAAATGAGGAAAATTTATCCTCACCAAAAAAAAAAAAATGTGTTGAATATTTTGTCCCGACCTAATGTCACTGAACCAAAATTGTACAGCGAATGATAAGTAGAGTCAAGAGCCAAGCCAGTCAGTAGCAACTGGCCGCAGTAGCAAAAATGCATAATATTTAAGTAAAATTAAATATTTCTCTTCTTGGAAAAAAACACTTGACCTGACGGATGATTAATATTCTTTTTGATTAAGTTCAAATTTGTGAACATAAAGTCTTTTTTTTTTTGGAACTTGTGGCGGAGTAAAATTAATTGTGAGCAGCTCTACCAAAAGGATTTCAAAGTCGGTCACCTATCGTATTTAGTTGTGAAAATGACTTTTACTGAAATTGAGCTTTAAAAAATGATGGTTCATATGCTTCGGTATCTCGATCCGATGCAAAGACATGGCACCACAAACATTGATGATATGAAACGTCAAACTTTGAGAAAATAGCATTTGACTTTTCCTGCCATGGCAACGAAAGACTTATGAAAATCAGGATGAGCAACCTATTTAGATCATTTAAAAAATCAGTTTCCGATTAAAAAAGTGTTAATTTATTCATTTGATAACAGCTAAAATAAATCTGAATACGACCTTTTTTAACATATTTTACACTATTCTGGGAAATACAAACTGCATAATGTGAATTCTTTTTTTTTTTTGGTGGAGCAGGTCACAATTTTAGACGATGATTTTCAGGTATAAAAGAGCCAGCAAAGACCCAGAGAAAACTACATTTTAATTTCGGCAATGGCACATCCACGACACAGCTGGCTTCAGCTGGCTTCAGCTGGCTTCAGCTGGCTTCAGCTGGCTTCAGCTGGCTTCAGCTGGCTTCAGCTGGCTTCAGCTGGCTTCAGCTGGCTCCAGTTGGCTTCATCTGGCTTCAGTTGGCTTCATCTGGCTTCAGCTGGCTTCAGCTGGACAACAATTTAGGGTGGCTCTGGTTGCATAAACTGATGGCTCCTAGCTCTAATGATAAGGTTGAGTTTTTTTTCATATTGATTAGAAGTGTCAAGAATGTGTAAATGACTTAAGACACTTCTTTCCAATAAATTGTAGGCACCTTTATATTTAGCTGTGAAAAAAATCATGCTCTCTTACAGTACTAAATCGCTCACCAGGTGGTGCATTGGTGTAGGACGGACGCGCCCTCTGTAGTTAAAATAACGTACTAGCGATGTACGAAAACCGCAGCTTTCAAAGCTATCAACATGGAACAAATTTGATTTCCTATCTTCAGACTGTAATATTATACATGTCTATATACCGTTGGCCCTACATACTGCAAAGAAACAGAATGACGATGATTCTAAACTGCGGAAAGAACAGATAAAAAGCGATGACAGCCATAACGTAAAGATCGGCGTCACTAACAGCTATCAGCAATGGAAATTTTCAGAAAATAATCGATTTTCGTCTTATATTTGGTCTTCAGACTGTAAATTATACATGGCTATATACCGTAGACCCTATATACTGCAAACAAACAGAATGACGATGATTCTAAAGGACGGAAAGAACGAATCAAAAACGATGACAGCCATAACGTGAAGATCGGCGTCACTATCAGCTATCAGCAATGGAAATTTTCAGAAATAATTGATTTTCGTCTTATATTTGGCCTGTGAAAGGTGCGGACGGGTGTTTCACACATACAAATCAGTCTATTTAGCACAGAATTCGATTTAGTGTGAAATTAATATTTTATGTGCTGACATTGCCTCGAGACAGATGAAAACTTTGCAAGCCATTCTTCCGAAATTTTTCGTTAGGCGTCGCCAGTGTGCTGAGACGATGCGCCCTCTGGGTAATGGGATGGAAGTATTGATCAATGGCGAAGGAATAGGAAAATATGCCTTTAGTCTTTGCAAGCATTAAACTATGACGGAGATGAATCATGAATTCAGATGATGTTGGCTACTGTAACACTAAACCTATATACTAATGAAATATGAAGAAAGGAATCGAAATCCATGAGAAGTTGCTGATTATTCGTCAGTTTATAGACCGAAGTTTTGACAGAAAAATGACCAAAGAAAAACGTTTTTTTTTTGTTGCATACTGACATGACAAAAATATTTTGTTGAGACCAAATAAAGCACTGAGACGTCATCTAACGAAAAACCTTTGAAACACAGGCATTTAAAAAAATAAAAATGAGAATTTTGTGAATTTTCTTAATTGATGACAACAGTTCCAGTCAGTGGCTTTTCATTGCACAATGATATGGGAATGACAAGAGTATGGGTACTTACCAGCTACTGGTGTAAAATGCTTTGGGCTGTCTTCTTATTCTCTTGATGATTTGGCTAGGATTTGCTCAGTTGATCAGTGTCCTCAAGTCTTGTGATGAGTATGGTCTGAGCTCACAGCATTCTCCCTCTCTTATATACTGCACAACCTGTGGCTATTGGTTGATCTCTTGACCCAATGGTTGTAATACAGTGACATGTAGCAATAGATATTTGATAATAAATTGCTATTTAATACGACTTTCTTTTTGTTTTTTTAGACATGAATCTTACAGCAGAATTGATGACTTGCAGAATTGATGACTTTTCAATTTTGTCAATAAATTGGCCTTTTTTAAATCATGGCATTTTTTTTTGTTTGCTCCTGTCATCAATCTTATTACAAAGGTTCATTAGAGATTTTATTGTCAGAGGGTTTCAAAGACAATCAGAAGTTGAGAACTCATGCATAATGGCTAATGCATAATGAATGACAAGTCTTTGACATGATGTAATTGTTCTTTACTTTGGTGTTGATAAATGTGTTGTACGCTTTGTGGATTTTTCAGGGCAACAGTGATTTTTTTTAAATACCAACAGTCCAACACAACAGCAAAAAAAAAATAATAAGAACTTTTGTTGTCTATGGAATATTAATTATGAAATCTTTGTCCAATGGCCATATGACATTAATTTTTTTCCAATTTATAATACTATGGATTAAATGAAGAGTAAATTATTCTATGATTTTTCTTTGTGTTGGATAAAAAAGTGTAGCACACTTTGTGGGGGAATTTCCTGGGCAACAGTGATTTTTTAAAAATGCCATCAGTCAAGCATAGCTGTAAAAGATTACTTTTATTGTCTATGGAACATTAATTATGAGATCTTTGTCTAATGCCCACATGGCATTAATTTTTTTCCCCATTTATTATGTTACGGATGAAATGAGGTGTCAATTATTCTATGACTTTCTCTAAGTGTTGATATAAGTGTATTATGCTATGTAGAATTTCCAGGGCAACTGTGATTTTTAAAAAATGTCAAGAGTTAAGCAGATGCAGCTGTAACAATAACTTTTCTTGTCTATGGAACATTCATTATGAAATCTTTTGTAAAATTACCACACAGGATAAATTTTTTTCCAATTTATTATGTTATGGATGAAATGAGGTGTCAATTATTCTATGACTTTCTCTTAGGAGGTCAAGCATGATTGTTGTAAAAGTAACAACAATAAAATGGTAGGCCTAAATTGATTTAATAAAAGCCAAGCTTATGAGAATGCTAAGAGAAGAGGCATTTTTAACCCATTTGACACCTTTTTTATTTGTGATAAAAACCTATTAGAGAAAAAGCGTCAATTTTTGAGAAGTGAGGCCTTTAATTATATAAAGATTGCAAAGTGTGGACGCCCACTTGCCCCACCCACACGCCAACCTAACCATTTTTGTGCATTTTACACATTTTGTCCTGATGTTGCAGAGCAATGTTTTATCATGTGTAAACTGAATTGAAATTTTGAATGCTGAGGTCATGTAAAATGTCATGCTACACAAGGGCATGCATCAGATTTTGTAAAGGGTTGTCATCCATCAACCCACTCAACAACACACAAGCACACACCTGGTCCTTTCATGCTGACTAGAAAATTGTCTCACTTCTTTTACTTAAATACTGAAATAAAAAATCCTAATCATGATGAAATTGCATGAGATTGAGAGATTGTCTTTTTTTTAGACTATTTTATCAAAGAATAGCTGTACTGCATGAAAGTAGAGAAAATCAGCATTTTGTTGTTTTTTTGTTGTGCTTTTGTTAAATAATGCTTTTACCAACAAAGTTATGCTTGACAATGTAAGCATTCGGTTGAGATTGCTAATTGTCAATGCACAGGATTATGCTGATTTCCCAAATGTGGCCCCTGGATATATATTAAACATGAATAATTAGTGATATAGGGGCCCCCTGAAGGGTTTTTTATGCATAACTCTGAGCACTTCTCATTTCATTATATCAGATTCAAAATGGTCAAATTTTACTTTTGACTTCTGTCCCCAGCCTCTCTAGATAAGGCTACATGTTTTATCGGCTAATTGGCATGTTTCTGACCCTTTACTTTCGATTATACTGCGACCTTTGACCCCCGCATGGTGCCTCAATATTTGGCGGGAAATTTTTCCTTCATCACCAGATCGAGGCACTGTCATATGACAGTTGATTTGCGTTGCGGGAGATTAGTCGTGCGTGTTTTTGTCAGCTTTCACAATGGATAGACTGTTTCTGTTACTGTTTTTAGCCTCAAGCGGTATAACCACCGTATAGTCCTGGAGCCAAGGGGTGTTTGCATGCATAAAAGTGCCACAAAATCACCCACCTGATTTTGATAAAGGACCCCTTGGGACACATTTTTAGCGAGGGTGGACACTCTCAAACCCGGCAGTTAGTGAGATATTTGACATTTTGTGAGAAATGCTCGGACCCAAAATTACGCCAAAAATTAGGGGTAGGGGAAACTTAAATTAATATAACATCACAACTAATCAGTCTATGACATTGTATAGCCACTCTCAATTAAAGGTTATTAAATCAGCTTTAAGATGACTGCAAATTCAATGTGATTGGATGAAAGTTGAGGTCACCAGAGGTCAAAGTATGACATAATCTGACATGTGCTTGAAATTCGGACATTTTGAAGAGTCAAACAGCAATAAAATTTCTCAGAATGATTGGATTTCTTATTAGTTGGTACATATGATTAGAGTACAACATAGGAAAGTTTTTAAAACAAGTTTGAAAAATCTAACATGTGCCATAATCCTTTGGGGTCCTTTTAAAAAATATGCCATATCGACAAAATCGGTCAAATTATATTTTTCGGCAATATATCTTACAAACATAGCCACATATCTCATAGAAACCAATAATAGTGGTATGGTAGGGAAGAGGTTGATCTCATTTCACTCAATTGGTAAAAAAGTATTTATAACATAGTGTTTTTACTGTCTTTGTTTATTGTGTGGCATGTGCAATAAGGACAATATTTGATGAGGATTTCCATACACGGATGACAACTTGCAATACAAGCTGTACATCTGCTTAGAGGAAGTCATTGGGAATGAATACCTGCTTCAGTTAGCCAGGAGGGGACTATCTTGCTGATAAAGGCCATACTCCAGTTGGTTTAGTATACTGCCTTTTTTAGTCAGGATAACTGCAGGAGTGCAGGTTTGTTCAGTTAAACACCTCAGTATGTGAAGTTGCACAACCGGTTGGAGAAAGGTCCAATAGCATTTCTGGTATAACATTTTTACAAGATACTACTCATCTGCTGTTCATTTCTGAATCTGAAATATTTTGAAAGATGTTTGATGGTGGTTGCTACAAAGTGGCAAAATTTGAACCAATTATGCACAGCCAATTGATGGGGCCGAGGCATGCAGGGCAGAAGATCTCCAGAGTCCAGACCTTCTGTCAAGATATGGAATGGTACATGTATGTACCTTGCTGTATTCCTGACATAGACCCTATTCATAGTTTCTTTGGGCTATGACGATGAGCCTTAATAGATCTCCAATAAAGAAGTCAAGGAACACAACATCTGAATAATTTGACTGCAAAACTTCTCTGTGAGCTCCATAAATTATGATATTCAGGGCCCGAGAATATGTGGGATCATTCTTACTGTCTCTTCAGTGTGGACATCCAGGTCAGGTAACAGGATGTCAATTAAGCATCAGGCACCTGTATTTCCAGTCTGAACTTCAATCAGACTCACAATAGTTATGATTCCCATAGTTGACATTCGCCAATCTTATATACACGTATGTCTGGAATTAACAATTCAGGCTCGGCGTTAGTTACAGATAACAATGTCTAAGGAAACACTTTATTAAATATTCATGTCAATTGGATGGAAATTGCATCTCCTGGCTAGTTCACCAGCTTTAACTGTACCTTCAACTGGATGGCAAAAAACAAAGTCAACACAAAGAGCATTACTGCCAACATTTCATGTAAACTTACATTCAATTGAGCGCCAGGTTGCTTCCTCGTAGTTCTGCAAATTATAACTACAGTGCTCTTTTGGGACAGAATTGTTGTATTCTCAAGACACATGTCTGACCCAGCAGAAGTGTATTGCCTCCCTGTCCTTTTTACAACAAATGTCCCTGGCCTAAACTTTTCCAACAAAGAGGAGCATCTTGTGGTTTTTTTTTCCTCATATCCTCCAGACAAACAGATCCAGTAAATCTGATCTATCTGCCAAACAGGAGAAGAGATTTGTAGACACTTTCAACATTAACATCTATTTCCCTCATGGCCAGCCCTTACTTACAACATCTTTCATAATAGAAACATTCTGATGCATTAAATCGCTAGACCCGAAAGCGCTGAAATCTTCAATTGAATTTGACCCAAGTTTAACCTAATGCCTCTCAAGGTCACTCCACTAGATTTATCTGCATCTTGTTTCTTCTGCGATTCAGACAATCTCACAACTTTAATGACAGATAATTCATGTATGATTAGACATGTTTGGACATGTTGTCCACTGCAACCTCATCATCCAATCATTGAGAAACATCAATCCCTTTACTGATTTATAGTGTAGGCCAACCATCAAGCATTCATCTCACAATATTTTGCGAGAAGCTATTTTTTGACAAGCTTTTAATGAAATGAACTCGGGCAATACGGCAGAATTCAGCACCGCAGCAAGGTTATCTTTCAGGCAATGGTAGACTGCCACTTTAATACTAGCATAGTACCCGTGAAAGGGGATAAGAAAAGGATGATGGATAAATTGTGATTGAAGAAAAGATCCATTTTGTGATGACCTGAGAAATACCATGCAGAAGCGACACCTTGAGATAAAAAAGTGAAATGGAATAGGTAAGATTGGAGAGTATTGATAGTGTTGCAGAAATGTTTCATAAGTGTACTGGTATAATATGAACAGTCTGAGAAACCACACCCAGTTATGGTTGTTGTAAGACTTGCAATAATGTTGCTTGCAAATTGTTAGTTGTGGGCATTCAGTAGTTCGGGTGGAGTAGAGTGAAGCATCCGTGAATTAATAGTATGATGATAACAGAGAAGACGTGAAGCTTGGGTTACTGGTGTCTTGGAAGTCCTTGACTGCTGCGCGTAGACAACAGTATATTCCATTAAGAACGGAACTATTGTTTGCCTCCTCTCACTAAACTCCGTTGGTAACATGTTGGTATCTAATCTAAAATTTTCATTATTTTAAGTGTATTTTGTGCCAAGTTTCCTATTTCAACTGATTTAAAATTGACCTAGAAGCATGAAAGGCTGGGCGACTAGGCCTATATTACAATTTATATTTATATCACACAATTAGGCCTACGGCCCTACATCATGTCACAAGTCAATAAAGAATTTCTAATCTTATCTAAGCAGTTACAGGATAGGGTAGAACAGATAGAAAACCCAAGCCTTGTTGGTCACATTAAAGAAGGCACCAGTCCTGCTGTTCTTGGTTTGTTTCATGATGACTTCTTTTTAGTCTGAAATATCTAATCTATCCACCATCCATGCAGAATCTTTCATTCTTAGTACCTTCTGGTACTCATCCACTCCATGCAATCCCTCTGGAATCAAGAGATGTAGCAATACTTTCTTGGCAGGTTTCTAGGGATTGTTTGCAACCCGGCCACCAAGAAATGGCCTTCTTTTATATATGTGATCCAATTCTAGGATATGGTTTGTTTGCCATTTGCCAATGAACCAGTTGCTAAAATTCCCATGACAGGTTGACAGTGGATGAGAATGGATACAACATCTCAATGCAGTATCTTGACTGCAATTGTGTATTCGTCCTGATCAAAGTGGTGAAATGGCCCAATGATGAATTTGCTTGGGTTAACAGATTTTGGTGGTGATCTGTACTGCATAGCTTTGTCGCAGACGAATGGTGCTATATCACAATTGTTGCGAAAGACTTGTCAAAACAAATTATACGTTCAAACAAATTGAGGCTCCAGGTGAGTTTCTAGAACCTACCAGCATTATAAAAGTAAATTAATTTTGCTTCCAAATCAAACATATGTAGATGAATGCACATTCTGACAATTGACTTGATATACTGAAAGATTCGCTTCAGTTTATATACCCGCAGGGGTGCCTGCGACCTAGCTCAGAGGTAGTGTGTTGTGCTGCTTAGGTTAAACCCTATCACCCACCAACAGTGACTGTCTCCCTCTTACCCCTATCAAAACCTCAATAAGTTGTGTTATTAGACTTCAGTCACCACATTAAATGGACATTTTTGGACTTTTCTCCAATGTGTATTGCATAGACACAACATATACTTAAGCTTCCAACAGAACACATTTGCAGTTATGCTGACAGAAAAAGACAGAACAAAACCAATTGGAGTTAGGTCTTTGTTAGCAAGAGAGTGCCCTGTTACTTGGCTGAAGCAGGTATTTTATTCCTGATGACTTGCTTTGAACAAATGCGCAGCTTGTATTGCTTGTTGTTGACCGTGTATGGAAATCCGCATCAAATATTGTCCTTATTGCACATGACACATAATAAACAAAGACAGTAAAAACACTATATTATAAATACTTTTGTACCATTTGAGTGAAATTTGATCAACCTCTTCCCTACCATGCCACTATTATTGGTTTCTATGAGATTTGTGGCTATGTTTGTAAGATATATTGCCGAAAAATATAATTTAACCGATTTTGTCGATATGGCATATTTTTTAAAAGGACCCCAAAGGATTATGGCACATGTTAGATTTTCCAAACTTGTTTTAAAAACTTTCCTATGTTGTACTCTAATCATATGTACCAACTAATAAGAAATCCAATCATTCTGAGAAATTTTATTGCTGTTTGACTCTTCAAAATGTCCGAATTTCAAGCACATGTCAGATTATGTCCTAGTTTGACCTCTGGTGACCTCAACTTTCATCCAATCACATTGAATTTGCAGTCATCTTAAGGCTGATTTAATAACCTTTAATTTGAGTGGCTATACAATGTCATAGACTGATTAGTTGCGATGTTATATTAATTTAAGTTTCCTCTACCCCTAATTTTTGGCATAATTTTGGGTCTGAGCATTTCCGATAAAATGTCAAATATCTCACTTACTGCCGGGTTTGAGAGTGTCCACCTTGCTAAAAATGTGTCCCAGTGGGTCCTCTATCAAAATCAGATGGGTGATTTTGTGGCACTTTTATGCATGCAAACACCCCTTGGCTCCTGTACTAGTATGGATCAATGTTGTGGCCTTTAATTGCGGTGACGATGGACAGTGTTCGTGCACTTATCAATCAGTCATGTGTGTTTGGATGTTGGATCAGTGCCCAGATTTCCCATGAAGGCAAGGATTGGAAAAAACTTGTTTCTGACAACGACGACGATCTTTGATTTGGATTCTTTGGACGATAGTTACGGCTTCGAGAACGTGCAAATCACAACAGAAATTGACGGACTCTGCAAAGAGGTGAAAGACAGATCGTATTGGTGGGTCAATTGCTTAAGGAAATTTCCGGATGTCAGCCAGGACTCCTCATTTGACCACGTGGCACCAAAATCGGCAACAGTAACTCTTACAGGTACAGTGCTTTCGACTAACTATGTTGACAAAACTGAGTCTCAGGACCTTGGGACAGTGATTGACATTGCAGAGGAGACAACTTTTTCACCCAAAACAAAGCCTGAGCAGGAAGCCCCAGTTGTGCCTAACCCAGTTGACCAAGTGCGGGATCTGAATTTGGAAAACACTACCCCCACACATGAAACCAAGACACAGCTGTCTACCAAGAGGTCTAACCCTGACGAAGAAACAGCACCCCCAACAGCAGAAAGCAAGAAGACCAGTACAGCTAAGACCAAGACCAAGACCACCCAGTTGACACCGGAAAATGATGTCCTGACTATTGCGAAGATCATGGTCTTTTCAGGAGTGGGAGGGGCGATCTTTCTCATTATTTTTATAGCGGTTTGTAGTAGCATTATCATTATAAGAAAACGGAAGGGACTCAGAAGAGATCCTGTTTGTATGGTTAAATGTGCAGAGTGCTTCTGCTTTGTGTTCACATTACCCTGCAGATTCATTAGTTGGCTAAGAGGTAAAGATTTCGAATTATATGAAATTAAGAAACTGGTAAACGATGATGACGACAATGGTGCAGATGCACGATATTCGATTTAATTTTTTTCTTAACTGTAATTTGGTATTGATTTTTTTTTAGTGATGATTAACTAAAAAAATTTTTTACAGATAGAAGAAAACGGGGCTACTTTCATGATTAATCACTTCCCACGACCATGGGATGTCCCTGTGGCAGCAGGAATTCTGGTTATACCTCAGCCTGTTGAACAGGTTCCCCACAATGCCCCTCGACCCAAGCCACCCAGGATGCTTAACGGTTTAAACCCAGACGCAATCATTCCACAGCGACTCAGACCGAGAAATTGATTTTGGTGAAAATTTTTTAAAAAGTTAACTTTTCTGATCTGTAAAAAGTTTAGTGAAATTTCAACCATGAACTTGATTTATTAAAAGATCTATTGTGGACTAAAAAATAATAAGTCAAAATTGTCTAAATTTCTGGTTTGCTTGGTTTTAAATTAAAAAAAGAAACAAGTTGCATTATTGCAGGGTATTTAACTCTTGGTTTTTTTTTGACATGCTTTAATGGGTGATAAAAGTAGAATGTAACTATAATGTGCTGATATTTTGTGACCAAATGATGCTCAGAAGTAGTTTTTTTCTTTGAATTTATGCACTTCTATTTTATGTGAGAAATCTATTAACTGACTGAAATATAGAAATTGTAATTGACACTGTTAGAAATATACACTACTTCTGAGGATCATTTCAACACATGTGGATTTTTTTATGTATTGTATGATTTCAAGTATTCAGCTAAAACCCAATCAGTATTAAGTGACTTATGATATCAGATATTGTATTTATTTTATTTATGTCAGAATTAGTATTGGTTGTACTCTTGCGAAGGCTGTGTTGGCCGTGTTATTTTTGAGTATTGATGATTTTTTGGTATGTTTCTTGATATTCTAATGATTGGAGGGGGAAAAAGAGATAAGATAAAAACAAATGTCACTTTGTGTATTGGCATTTCTTTTCACAACTGTCAGTTCAAATTTTTTTGAACTAGTTTAACAATTTAGTTAAACCCAATCAGTATTAAGTGACTTATGATATCAGATATTGTATTTATTTTATTTATGTTAGAACTAGTATTGGTTGTACTCTTGCGAAGGCTGTGTTGGCCGTGTTATTTTTGAGTATTGATGATTTTTTGGTATGTTTCTTGATATTCTAATGATTGGAGGGGAAAAAGAGATAAGATAAAAACAAATGTCACTTTGTGTATTGGCATTTCTTTTCACAACTGTCAGTTCAAATTTTTTTTGAACTAGTTTAACAATTTAGTTAAAACCCAATCAGTATTAAGTGACTTATGATATCAGATATTGTATTTATTTTATTTTTGTTAGAATTAGTGTTGGTTATACTCTTGCGAAGGCTGTGTTGGTCATGTTATTTTGAGTATTGATGATTTTTTGGTATGTTTCTTGATATTCTAATGATTAGAGGGGGGAAAAAAAGAGATATGATAAAAACAAATGTCACTTTGTGTATTGACATTTCTTTTCAGATCTGACAGTTCAAATGTTTTAACTAGCTTGGCAGCAGGGATTGTTATATTTTTTGTAGCAAGGTTTATTGTTTGGTGACAAGGTTTTATGATATATTGTACTCCTGTTTTCAAAAAGTTATGTTAGTACCACATTAGCAATGTTATGATGACAAGGCTTTTTTGTCATTATTGTTGGAATAGTTTTTTGTTCCTGTTTCATGTAGCTCTGTGTGTATGTATGTGATGACTTGGGTATGAAAGAGGTATAATTATGATAAATTGTAACTTCTGTTGATAAACTAGATTTTTTTTATGTATTTTTTATAACAATAAGAGAGAATTAATGAGTGGTGAAAGTGTATGGAGATCTATATTTTAGTATGTTATTTATATATTTATATGAGTTAGTTTTTTACATGCATAAACCCTTTTATATATTAGTAGTATTTGTTACTGTTCTGTTATTTGTGGATGCAAGCATGATGTCAGATATTTTACTTAATATTGAAGCAGGAGAAAATCAAAACTAAACTCAAAAAGTCACTTTTTGTGTGACACAATTGTATTACTTTTTTTTTAGGGATTAACTTATCAGTTGTGATCTTATTGTTGATAAATTATTGACTCTATATCGCATATCAGAGGTGGTAAATTGAATTTGCTTATATGAGAGAAGGCTAGAAATGTCACTGAGTATTAGTAATTAAATTTATTTTTTTGAAAGTTCAGGGTGTTCCTATTTAAAGACAGTTTTTATAAAAGGAGAAACTTATTTATGAATAACTTAACCTTTGCTTTTCCATAGGCTGTGATTTTTGACTGTTGTTATATATTAGCACTCTAAGGTCTTTGTGAAATGACACTTTGTGAAAGCAAAATAATATAATAGCTAAATTGTGTTCATGATTAACTTTGTTAGTTTGTCAGTGACTGCTTAATACTTGTTATAGAAACTTATAAAGTTATTGTTAACTTTGAAAGAACTATAGATATTTTGGATTATTATGAGAAAAGCTTAAAACCTGTTTATTGAAATGTATTGTCTTCCATTTACAAAAAACTTTTTATATTGTTGAATATAAATTTTTTATATTTTTTGGAGAAATGTTGTTGGTTTCATTATTTGTTAGCATTCATAATATTAGCTTCACTCTTAAGAAAAAAAGGTGGTTTAACTTTCTTATTCTTCTCAGGCTCCTTTTTTGGTGAAAAGGGAGAAGATGTGTATTGACTTACAGCAGTTTTAAAAAGCATGGATTTTACTTTTCTCTTGTTTAACCTAGGGCTGAGCATGATGAAGTTATGAATGTGGAGGATTTTCTTAGTCTTCTTCTTAGTCTTCTTCTTAGTCTTCTTCTTGGTCTTCTTCTTGGTCTTCTTCTTGGTCTTCTTTTTAGTCTTTTTTCTTATTCTTCTTGGTGAAAAAAAGGACAAGGATGTTTATTGGACTAAAGTGCTTTCATGCACCATGTCAATTTTTTCAAAGTCTAGAATGTAAAGTCATCAGACATGATAAATTTAAGTAAATAAAGAAACACAAAGAGAAAGACTGTGATGACAGTTTACAAGAAATTTAATTTTAGAAGTAATCGGAAAAGAGCATACATCTGGGAAAAGTTAACAAGAAATACAGCATATTTACAAGAAATGTGAAAGTTATCTATCCAAACAATAATAAAAGTATATACATCTGATTGTCTCATTTCACAAGAAATTAAATTTTTTTAAAGAAGTAATCTGAAAAGTTTATATACATTGGAATAAGACAACATGAAATAAAGTTTACACAATAGGTAAGTTATCTATCTAACAAACTAAAAGCTATGCACCGGAGCTAAACATGTAATACATTTAAGCTTTAAACTAAAAGTTTATGACAAATTTGTCATGTATCGCATAGAAAAAATCAGGATTGTTAGTCAGTGGTTGTCTGACCTGTTCACAGGCATTATGATGGGGAGAATAAGTTACTCCGACACCCATGATCATAAAGCACAGTGCAGCAGTAGGGGTATTATTTCTGTAACCCAATTGCTGCAGGATGTTGCACATGAGCCTTTGGAATTTCTTACATCTTACTTTCATGTACTCTTGAGTGAGTTGGGATGCCTGGTCAAGAGAGACATCATCACCATCATTGAAATACTCTTGCAGTTTCTTATGGTGAATAATCTCACCTATGATCATGCATAATGTTGTAGCTGGAACTCTTGGTACTTGGTACGCTATTATGGAGTGGGCTGGGGGAGGTCCGGCAGGTCTGGGTCCGAGGCTGACACTACCGTGTTCTGTTGAAAATGTTATTTGGCGAGGGACATCATCATCCTCAACCTGAATGGGCATTTCTTCACTGCCTAACAAAGGTTGAGTTAGATAGCTCAGGAAATGATAGGCCCTGTCTATCCTTTGGCATCTTGCCAATTCTTCCTGGGAAATCAGTGTGACCTTGTCAGGGCAGGGTCTTGAGGCCTCTTCGGTGGTCAGGAACAGAGCAGGTGCTTCATTCAGGTTGACAAGGTCAAACCTCTTGTACATAAGGAGGTAGGGCACCTCTTCCTCCAGCTGGAGGACATTTCCCATTAATATGGGCAAAGTGTCTTTTAAAACGTCAATGAATGACTGGTACAGACCTTCAGTGAATGTAATGGAGTTTTCAGCTTCTTGAACGTCGTTTATAGTGACATTACCACTCACAATACAGACGAGTAGGGTATGCCACAACCCGTCGGTTGTGCATACCCTCCTCAGTTCTTCAGTGTTGGCTTCCACAACGTGTACTTGTTCAACATTTGTCCAGAGATCGGTCTGGAGTCTGGTCATCTCTTGGAGGAGAGTTTGGGCCTGGAATAAAAGGGAAACAACAAGTTTTAGAATACTTTTTTAAAATCTTTTTTTGAATGCCCTAATTTTTAAAAATACTATCATGTCTTAAATGTCAGACAATTACTTTGTCACCAACTTCAAATATAGTGATTTTATTCATTTTTTTTTTTTTCTAATAATATTTTGGAAAATTTCTACAAAATTTTGGAAATGAGATATTTCTAAAAACAGGCTTTTATTTTAAAAAAGACCTTTGACACATAACATGAGATTCACAGTATACATATTATATGCCTGTCATATAAGTTGCTCTAGAGAAGGGATTAGTGTAGGTGGTATAAAGCAATGTGAATTTAAGCTGAAGCTTACAGTGTTTTTCTTGCATCAACATATACGGTGTCAAAGTGAAATGATGATATAAATATTGGTTGATGATGAAATAAAAAGTTTGTATTTACCTGTTCACAATTGATAATTGCCCTGTCCAGATGTTTGCCTTCAGAAAATCTGTCCAATTGTATCGTACTCCCATAAATAGTTGAAGATACATTGACTTCAAAGATAACCTTCTCCTGGTTATCATTGGCTGTAGCATTGCAATAACGTTTTGAATGTCTATTGTAACAATACAAATGCTCCATTTTTTTTTTGGTGTTGTAAATCAAAGTGTTATCCCAGAAAAAAAAGTTGGCTGAGAGTGAGGGTTGAGAAAGGGGGTGACTTGATTTAAGGCATGTCAAGAGTCATTGTTCTACAAGGAGGGGAGGGGGAAATAGAAAATGGGGAGGGGATAGAGGAGGGAGAAGGCTAACTATTGGCTAACACAGGGTTATGCTCCAGTGAGCAGCAGAGGGGATGGTTTCTCTGGCACAGGGCTGATGAATCTGACACAAGCAGCAATTCATGCATGACACACTGAGAACTAACAACACCATGTCATGCATTTTGCAGGGTTGTCAACAGTTTCTTAATTTTTTACAGGAAATGTATTCAGGTCTAAATCTGATCAATTTCATTTTTTTAAAGCTAATATTACATCAGAAAGGTACAAAATTCTTTGGGAAAGACTAAAAAAGAGAAGGTGACATTTATTTGACACTTAACTTTTTTTTGGAAGTCACAAAGATGCTAGCAATTATGTAAATTGTAAGTTAGAGCTACTTAAGCTACATATCAGAAATTCCTATGTGTTGGACTAGGTGTATATAATTCTAATGGCATAGACAGCAGTTTCTTATTCTTTCATTTGGATTAGGAGCACAAAAATAGTCAATTTCACAAAAAAGAAACCGAAAGCAGCCAAATTGTTCGGGCTAAGAATCTCGCGACCTTGAGTTAAGAGCGAGAGGGAGCGAGATGTCACAGCTGTAAACAAACATGGCGGACGGCGAGTGAAGAAAGCGATGTGTCGATGTGAAATAAGTGGAAATGGAGGATTTGCAGACGTTTTGGCCATGTGAAGGTAGGGTATAGTGAAGAAATACCGTCGAAGTACACGCGGTGTGAATGTAGCATGACGTTGTAATGGTTTAAAGCTTAGTTTTTTCGATGTTGAATGCGCATTGATGATTTTTGTGTTACTCTGTCAGTCTGTGTACAGCACCAGAGTTTACATTTAATGTCTGTCAACGGGAGTTTCAGTTTTGTGGTGTATTTACGCGAATGAATACACAAAGTGAGGTTTTAATTTACAGGCAGATGATGCTGCCAGTGACTTTTTTGGAATGAAGCGAGAATGGTATTGAAAGCAAATGTGTGTCTTCTGATTGAAGAAAACATGTTTTGACAGTTCAAATAAGCATGTGAAGTATAATGGGTCATGAGGTTATGAAGAGACAGTAAATACTGAGTATCCCATACACATGAAATAATTGTGATTCCTGTCTTGAAAAATATGCATAATTCTTAAGAGTTCATCATATTACAGTGTCATTGGGAAAAAGTTCTCCACACCAGTAGTGTTATATCAAATTGGTGACATTTTATATGAATGGTATGGTGACTTATTTATGTTAATTTACAGCAGTACTATATGAGTGTGGATTTCATATCAGTGTGAATGGATAAGGATTTCAAGTAGGGTTTGTAATATAAAAGATGTAAAAATATTTGACAATTATCACAACAAAAATTCATAAATCGTTTATTACTTGATAAATGGATTTTCAAAAAATGTGAAGAACAATAGAACAATAGAAAAGGGGTAACAATGATTAATGACCCTTTGTATTGTCAGAACAATAGAACGGATTAACCGCTTGAGTGCGCAGGGGGTCAAAGGTCAAGTGCTAGAACAATAGGCTGATTACTTCCGCACCAGTGCGCAACAGGGGCCAGTGAATGTGTAGGGACAGGACCTACACATTCACTATATTGTGATGGTGTAGGGTAGGTACTAGTAGTGACACACAAGTGTGTGTTGTGATCTGTGAGAATAAAATGTGGTGTTTGCTCACTTCTTATACTTTCCTGGACTTTTATTCCGTGGTCCAACGTGCCCCACATGGCGGTCCAACGTGCCCCGGACCCGGGGCACGTTGGACCACAAAAAAATATTTTCTTTTCAAACTCATTTTTCTCCACAACTATAGAAGGTAGATCAACTTGGTCTGGCATAAGGGTAGTGTAGATGTTCAGAAGTCAGTCAGTAAAAAGATTTTTTCAAATATTTAGAGAAGTTTTTCATAGATAGCCAAAAAATAAAAAAGCGGGCCAATGTGCAACGGTCTCCCCTAACTGTGTGTTTTTCCAGTTTGTACTTCGCTTCATCAGAACAGAAAATGCTGAAGCTCTGCAAAATACTCTGATGCCCTTCTTTAGTTGTCGAGATCAGAAGTTCTTGGGAATGGACCATGCTGAAGGTATGCTGACATAACCAAATTTGCTTCGCCAACCCTTCCTGGTCTTGTCCATTGTCCAAGCCATAGTGGATGGACCCCATAAAGCAATGTTTTTAAAAAATAACTTACCAATTAATTTTCAGACAGCAGAATCTTCAACGCAGTCACTCTCCACTCAGAATTGGCAACAGACTAGATCTTTTATTGCAGACAAATGAGTAAACAATCGCTAAGTGCCTTTATGGTAAATTTAATTGCCCATATATTATTTGAGTCTGTATTTTTGTACATAGGCGTACAAGAGGCGATCTAATTTTTTTTTGGGGGGGCTGCACCTATTTTGCTCTAAAATTTTAACATGTTTAACATGTTATGGATGTGACCAGGGCAGTGGATCTGCCCTGATATTGGCCAGGATTTGCCCTGATTTGCCATTTGCCCTGATGCAAGGGGGCTGCCCCCCCCGACCCCCGCAAAATACACCTTTGCGGGCAGTTCATATTTGAGTCAATGGGGCTTTCTGCCCTATAATTTCTAATCTTTACCAGAATTCAATGTCAATATAAAAGGTTCCCAGATATTCAGGGAGGCAGTAGCCCCCCCCCCCCCCTTGCTCCCCTTGTTTTTATACCTATGTGCATGTATGAATGATACATAAAAACATGGATATTTATTGCATTATCATTAATGTGCAAAACTTCTGTGAAAAACACTTGTATGCCAGCCAGGGGTGTAGAGTGGGTCGGGGCAAGAAGCCCAGGTTAGGTGAGAAGCCCCCCCCCCCAGGGTTATATCTAAACTTACATTTTTTGTGCTTTTTCTTATTGATAGGATTGTAGCTAGAGACCCTGTAGGTGACGTCACAAATTTTCAGGGCAAACAGCACCAAACCATAGAAGTAATTAAAGAAACAAAAAAAGGTGCATGGTTTTTGTAACTTTGATAAATTCTTTGAAAGTGGTTGTCAGAAATAAATTTCGAAATTTTTAAAAGTATAATGGATATCTGCATTGCTTCACTTTATGACCATCACATAAAATATGATTTGGATCATATTTTTTTGCATTTTAGCTCAAAATATAGAGGTCAAATTAAAATATGTGAGTTTGGGGCGAGAAGCCCCACATGGTATGGGGCATGAGGCCCCCCTTCACTGAGGCCTCGAAGCTGCATCAGGAACCATTTCATAATGTGTGTGTACTTTGCCTTAAGTCTTGATAGAATAGCTAATTGAAATCGAAAAGAAAATGACCGAAATTAAAACAGGGCAAAAAATATAAAAAAATAAATGTATGAACAAAAAAATTCTGAAATTCAGAAAAAGTGAATAGAATGCCTTAAAAATGATAGAAGAACCCCAAAAAATAACTTTCAAGCTGAATGCGCTCGCAAAAAAATTGCCATAGGATTATAATAGGGGGGCTTCTTGCCCGATGGGTGGGGTAAGAAGGCCATTTGCATTTTTTTACAAAAAGGGCCATAACTCCTTTATTAAAATTGGTAGACATTTGTTTCACTAGTTATAAGTAGAGTCAAGTGATCCCTTCCTGACAGCATAAGCATTTAAATAATCGACTACAAAAAGTAGGTCAAATCGCACCTCGAAGTTAAGGGGGGCTGCATGCCCCGCGCTACTCTATCTATATAAATGGCCTGAGGGGGGGGGGGAATAACATACATGTAGGGTGATGCGATGGATGGCTCTCAGCTTTTATTATCCAAAAGTTACTTTTGATTTTAAAATATGCCTTTAGAGCCAGCCACTCACAAGGCTTTGCTTCCAACTTGACACAGTTTTTTTCAGCTTAATCTAATAGGTTCTTGAGTCAGTCGAAAACAATGAAATAAAGCTAAATTTGTCTTTAGAAATGCAATTTGAAAATGATAAAAACGACCGTTGGAAACACACTGTAAAATTTGAAATTCTGAGTCAACTCAAATGATTGAGTGAGATGGTTGCACAATTTGTTTGAGCTAACATAGCTTGATGTTGTGAGTGATCATAATCTTTTCGTTGTTATAACTTACAACAACTAGCTATGATAGCTCAAAGAAATTGTGCAACCATCTCACTCAATCAATTGAGCTAACTCAAAATTCAAATTATGCAGTGCACTTTCTAAAGGAGTAAACTCTTTTAAAGGTGTAGAAGTGGGAGTACGCCCCTCGGACGTAAATTCTCACCTAGCAGAGTAGGCCTAATGGTCACTCCCTTGAATGATTGTGTGATAGTCAAAAGGTATCTTCTATATAGTCCTTTGGGTGTGTCTTTGAGTCGACTATGACCCTACTTTCCAAACACATCCAATGGTGGATACAGGAGGGTCTAGGGACCTGCCCCCCCCCCCCCCCCCCTTAGACCGCTGAGATGGAAATAAAAATGACATTTGAAGAAAATATGGAGAAACTCGCACACGCAAATGCCGAAAGGACACCTACCCGGGCCAGTCAATGCCAAAACGACGCTCGGGCAACCCTAGACTATCCTGCCAGGATCAACTGACATCACACCAAAGAATTGATTTTTTCCGCCTATTTGGGTGTGCATTTACTCTTTGGGTTAAAATTTGTGTTCAGGACCCGTTGCTCTACACCCAAAAAGGCATTAATGTGTATCCTTCTGGGCTTTCTATCTATCTATCTATCTATCTATCTATCTATCTATCTATCTATCTATCTATCTGTCTATCTGTCTATCTGTCTATCTGTCTGTCTGTCTATCTGTCTTGCTGTCTTGCTGTCTTGCTGTCTATCTAGCTTCGTGTCTATCTATCTGTCAATATCATTATTGATACATGCAAAAGTTTTGCTCTTTGTATGTTTTCACGAAATTTTTGTTTTTGGACTACTTTCATAAAATTATATATAGTTTTCTCCCAAAACATTTGCGTCATCCTATTTGCACTAAAATTGGTGGATAAAACATGAAATTTAATTACCATGGTCAAAGTAGTTATTGATTGACGAATGCATTTGTTTTGGCTATAACAAAGTGTAATTAATACAGGCAGATAGCAGTACATACAAATCAATATTGATTTAACTATAAATATTGTTTTAAGCATTTCAATAAAGCCTTCAGTTTATGTTTTTACAATACTATATGCTATGATGATTTATGTCTGCAAGAACAAATTAGTTCAATCATGGTTTGAATAATTTAATTATCGCATGTATTTCTTGCTTCGGCCCCCCCATATCATGTCCTCAAGGCCCTTCAGTTGTGCCAATTGGACACTGAAATCGCTGCCGGTGAGATGAGGGTAACTGCAGTTTCTCCATCTCATCACACTTGTTGTGGTAGCCCCTGGTTGTTTTGTGTCATGATGCGAGGGTATATCCATAGGGATTTTTGCACCTATTACTTTTGTGTAAAATATAAATATTTTGTGCAAGAACCACTGTGGGGGCATCCGCGTAATAACGCTTTGCGATAGCAGTAGTGTGACTTTTTGTATCGATGTATTAACCTATAAAAAAACTTATATGTAAGTATTCTTAACAGTATATAGATTCAACAAGATTAGGGATATTTCTGGCAATATTTTTTGCGTGTGAAACGTCACCAAAGATTGTGTACATCATCTTGAATGCAAAACTTGGCCTAAAAACCTTAATAAACATCCGATTTTAAAAATTTAAAAACATGCATGTATCAAGTAAACTCCCCCGAATTCAATGCATTTATTAATTTTGCTCTATTTGCAATATTAACCTCGCAAAAACCTTTTCGGCGCATTGCGCCGCAGTGGTGACAAGTTCCATTGATCACAGCAAACCAGTGGCAGATTCATGATTTTTTTTGTGGGGGGGGGGGGGGTATTTTTCAGGCCTGACATCACACACTATTAAATAGTACTGAAAAACATGTACACTGTGCATGTGTGAACAGTCAACAACTAATATCCAAACAGGTGGTTTATATATCAGAACTTTTTTTTTTTTTTTTTTTTTTTTACAAATCCTTGGTTTTGTATATATTTTCATGAAACAAGGGGGGGGGGGCTCTGAATTTTTTCTAAGGGTATTTATTTCATAGAAATGCCTACTTTAAGTATCTTAAAACCTTTTATAACATGCCACATACCCTCAGGTTCATGGTAAGATCGATCAATACCACTGCTGACATCTGGGGGAGATAAGGGTTGATTCAGTGTTGATAGGAAGTTCAAATCAATTTTATCTTCTCAAAATCATTCGGCTTGTGATGAGCTTGGAGAGATGATCTCCAAAGGTTTGAATTGAGTGTGGAAGCCACTGACAGACCTATACTATAGAGAATTACAAAGGGATGGTTCTTGAGCAAGCTAATATAAATTTAAGACATTAAATTTTGTCGTCCAATGTAATTCTTGCCTAAAAGGATTAGGGCCATATTTAGCATATTATAACAGTTGCATTTATATTATTGTCATTCTAAACTCAATATATGCAAACAAATTTCTTTAGAAATGTAAACAAACAGTTTTTAATGCAACCCATAAACTGCTCTTTTGTTAACAAAACAAAAAATGCAGTGCTCTTTTGGAAGGCAAAATGAACTTAATATTAATTGCTTTTTGAATAGACATACAGCAAGTACACGTTCTTAACCTAATTCCTAATGCAATAAACATGTCTTCTAGTGTGAGCTTTATGTGTGGCTTGAAAAGGGTTTCTATTAACTCCCATAAAATGTTTGAAGTTGCAGAAAAAAGCCAGGAAAAAAGCCAATGAATCATCCACAGTGAGAAATACACATCTAATGTCTCTTTCCATTGCCCGTGTGAAAGGCATTTTGCCAAAATTGGTGGCAAGTTGGATTGAATGGATGGATGATTGGGGCTGTATGTCGTGTATTTATGCACTTGGTGAGCTAATTATAGGATGGCAATGAGGCAACAGATGATTGAAACAGCTGTCCAGCACAGGCCCAGGAGACCCAGCAAGTGCTTGATTTCAACCCTGGAAACAGCACGCTACCACTAGACCAACCCCCCCCCCCAGGTGGTAAGTTGGAAGATTACTCTGGACAAATGGTGATGTATAACTGCAAAGTGTTTGTTTCTGCCCACCTTTTCATAGCAGAAAACTATCATGGTGAGACTGAAATTTGGTTAGGTTTTTTCCATGCACTTTGTACCAGTGGCATCAGTTTTGAGGGTGGAGGGTTCTCCCAATATGAAAATTTTTGTTAAAATAAACTCATGAGTACAATGGGTGCCAAGTCAAAAAATTGTTTGCATCCCCCCAGGTTCCCCCCTGGTGCTCCCCCCTTCCGCCGCTCGAGAACCCCTAAAATGGCCCACTGGTGCGTCCTGTTCGGTATTCACTGTACACATGAGCACTGCACACCCTATACAGAACGAGCAAATGATAAATCCAGTATTAATGCAGCCAACCCAGTTTGTCAAGATCTGGTATTACTATATTTGCACATAATGTGTACCAGTGTCCAAGAGTAAAACTATCTCACATCAGAAGGCTCATAGTTTATGCATATCTCTCTGGTTTGGCTGGTGAATACCGAAAGAAGAATATTATGTAGGCCTATTTGGAGAGCCTCTTGTTCTACTCCGGAAGACAAACTTTTACATATATATATATATATATAATATATATATATATATATATATATATATATATATATATATATATATATATATATACGAATACTTCTGTAATTTCTAAAGGCAATAAAACCTATTTAGACCAGCAGCTTTATCCAGACCTAAAACCTATTATACTATAGTCTGGATTTTTTAATGCTTTTCACTTGACGAAAACCGTAATTGATGTATAAGCTGTGTTAAGGCACCAAATTGTTAATTTTCAATGTTGGTCTTTCACAGAAAACAAAACACATTACGTGTGCTGAAAGGACCAAAGTAACAAAGAAAGAGAAATAATTAAATGTCTACTTAATTACTCTTTTTGAAACCAGAGCTTTTCAGAACTGCATCACATCCTGGTCTGTAGACGTAGTTAACTGAGATAAAAAAAAGGAATTGATCACTGCAAAATACTTGCTCTGATCTATTGGTAAAAAACAACAGCAAACTAACACAACATCTTGCTTCTTATTGCTCAGTTGTGGGAATTGCTGTGCTCTGAAGGCTGATAAATATCCATTACATAAATCAGACATGGGACGGATGTCTCCTGTCTACCACAACATCAGATACCAAGAACATCATTAATCTCGGGCATAAGTGACTGAGGTTGATTGCTTACACAACTTATATTGAAGCTGATTTTATCAAAGCACTGCTCCAGTGTATCATATTGGGAGCAGGGCTTTGGAGTTGGGTAGAAAGTGAACCGACTCCGACTCCCGACTCCTTTGACTGCCTGAAAAATGACTCCCGACTCCGACTCCTTAGGTCTCCTGAATTTCGACTCCGACTCCCGACTCCTCTTATCGGCATTATTGGACACAAATATTTTGCAATATTAATTCCACAATGTTTCTATATCATTCTGCATGTAGAAAACTTATGAAAATTAAATTTTGAATACAGTTCACATTATTCCAAATTTTTTTGCCAATGTTTAGAATTTTTTGGAGGAGTCAGGAGTCACCAGATTAATTTTCGACTCCGACTCCACCTGAAAGTCAAATTTCGACTCCGACTCCACCCAAAAACCTCCGACTCCACGACTCAGACTCCAAAACCCTGATTAGGAGGCCATCAATATTCAACCATGTTCCAGCATGTCCAGCATGGTTAGTCAGGGAGAAGATGAAGCATGTGTGCTGTTTTGCCATTAGGTCATTAAAATCAAACAGCTTTATGAAAGCATTTGATTCTCATCCACTGAGATGAAAATTTAGTTCTCATCATGTCTCAAATGAGAATATCATAGGTATGAGGGATACAAAAGCTGCCAAACTGCTTTTGTTTTCTTATTGAACTTAATGTTCTCAGCTAAATTAAGAATGACTTTATAAATTGATTATGTTCATGTATCTTTTGAAAGGAGTAAACTGCCATAGACACCATTAAAATTTTTACATTGGATCTGATTTACCTAAAACAGTATTATAAATGGCTGCTTGGTAACATTGAATCGTATTATGAGACCATCAATTTCAAAACCTGCATGTTGCAGATGCATAATTCAATGCTGTTGCACAAGAAAGGAAAGGGAGCTCTTTGCACTTTGCACCAAATCAATCACTCTTTGTGGCTTTTGCAGCCATTTGACATCAGTTGCCATGCAAATGATTAATGTCTTAAAGTTGAATCCCACAGAATACAGCTGCTCCACCTATCGTACTCCACAGTTCAACAAAAATACCCCAGCCGGTGGCTCCCCTACTTGGTCAAATTGTTCATATGCATTGGAAAAGCCACAGATTTTTTAAAACAGGGGTAGGCTCTATCGAAGGCTGCTGGCTCAGCCAGAAACAATGGCACTAAACTATAAATGCACATATTTTGGGTCGATATACAGGCCTATAATCCAATCCAACTTTCATAAAAATTGGAGAAGGAATCTTTGAGATATTCAAGTTTATTTTAAGGGGGACTTATTTTTGTTGAACTGTTTTTCATAATTTTCTCATATTGTACACCACGTAACTCTCAAAACACATTGGTAACCCCCTTCAAAGACTTCTTTTTCAATAAAGCATACTTTCAGCTATATTCCTTTAATTTTTCATTGATATCTCATGGATATTGTTCGAGTGACGCTGCTTTTCGTAGTAAATCCCACACTTTTTTAGTATTTTACTGTATGTTTTAATGTAATGACATGAGATTTTGAAAAGATCATAGTTCGAAAATTATGTTGGATAGCCCGCCTATTTTTTTTACGTTGGAAAGCTTTCTTTTTGAAGTACTTTTTTGCAAAGTTTCATGAAATCTCATGGATTTTAGATTTCTAGCCAAGTGCGGGATTCAACTTTAATATGATAAACTTATTTGAGGTATTTTGTGTCACGTAACAACCAATTCAAAATTTCAAAATCATGTGAAGGGCATTGGTTTGGATGATACTTCTTCAATGATAAATCCTGGCCATTTCTGTGTTGACATCAACAAAATGATTGAAGTACTTGTGCATCGTGTTACAATAAATTCAAAGGTTTGTGAAAGGCATTGGTCTCGAATGACGCATCTTCAATATGCATTCTGGCCATTTCTCTGCTTTTACATAATAAAAGGATTCATCAACATTCATTCCTTCATCTTTTAATCTGTCTGTTGTAATTTAATTGAAGCATCTGATGGAAGTAGATTTTGTTATAAATAGTAATCTCTCTAACATCATGAATTGGCAATAACAGTTTTATTCCTATCAATTTTGAAACTTTCCTTTTGTGACCCACATTGATGATCAAGAAATGGGAGCATGTTGCACTTTACATGATAACCGTTTTAGGCTAGCTTTTCAATATATGAAGACATCAAAGGCATGATGCCTGAGTGTGATCCCCTGATGTATACATTTTAAAAACCATGACATTTAAAAGGTTGCTGTTGCTTTTGATGTGATAGTGATGTCTCCAGAGAGTGAATTAGGCCTTATATAATATTAGGAAGCCATGGTGAAGGACAGCATATCCCAAGAATATTAATACCATGTCATATATATATTCAGACACTTCAATGATAATTTGTATTTATACTTTCCCCTTGCTCCCAGAACCCCTGATGCTTAAGGTTGTTCTCTTATGCAACCTTCTTCTGTTCATGTAACTCCTGGAAGATGGTCTGAAAATTGACAAGTTGAAAGCCAAGATGAAGCAACAAGAGAAACAGATAATCTGAGAACAAAATGCCATGGACATAAGGCACAATTTTCAAGATATTCATTGACATAGACACCAGTGAAACTATACATATTTCCGTCCCTTCTTTCTAAAAGTTTTACATGTACTAGACAATCATTCAACCCTGGATACTCTATATTATCTGCTATACAAGCACAGTATCCTGAAAGTATTGGAGCCATTCATTCAAGCCTATTTTGGGAATGGTTTTTCATCCTATGTCTGTATTGTTCAGTGCTTGATAAATTCCTTGGAAACTTCGGAAAGTTGGTGGTACATTTTAATTCCCACCAGGGACACATAAACATGTCGATGACAATGATAATCCGTTAGCGGCTTTGAACTTGCATGCAACCAAACTATCATTTCTCATACTATACATTATATAGCTGGAACAGGATGGTTCAATAGTGTTGGTTTCAAAATAGGAAGCACTAATGTTAGGCTTTGATTAAATCAGCTTCCCTCCATAGAGTGTGTACAGTTTTTAACCCCTCATCAGTCATCTACAGTACAGTGAAAGGTCATGGAAGTCCTTGGTATCTGAATCATATCAACTTGGCAGCCCAGTATAGTTTCCTGCCATACAGTGCATTAGCAAAAAGAAAGTCTCGCCGAAATCATACATGACCCTTCTGAGATATCTATAATATAAATATCCATGATAATGACATGTCTTTATGTATGACTGCGATGTCAAGTTGCCATCCAAGTTACCTTTACAAATTTGCCTATGCATTGTTTGAGTTCAAAATAGATTTGAAATTCGAGGAAATACTTAATTTCAGACAGTTTCCGGAAAAAGTTGACATTAATTTGTGCATGTAGGCCACATATTAGTTTCCAAAGCTTTGCAATACATATAGCCTGGCTCACACTTTTTGAAAGGACAATTTCAATTGTTTGGCAAAACTATAGTTTCAATTTTTTTAGGTTTTGTTAAGAGAGTTACAGGCAATTTCATTAGTACGCGATTCTAAGACTCTTAACACACTAAATACATAGCATTTTTGCTTCATCTGATTGGTTTAGAAACAACAGAACGTCACTCAGCTCAGATATCAAACATAGCAAGTATATACATTGCATTGATTCCTCACAGGCAACTAACTGTGAATGACCAGAATCGCATGGTAATGAAATCACCTGTTATCCCTGACTGTAAGCAACTGATGTGGGGTTTACTTAAACACTATGAGCAGAAAAGTTGATTTATCCAAGCCTGTTAAATCAGTGTTTCATATTGTCAGGCCATACATTTTGAACCTTCCGTTTCAGGCTGCATAATTGAATATGGATGCACAAAGAAGCGATGTGGAGCTCTCTGCACTTTGTAAATTTGACAACAAATTGTTATGGGCAGCCGCACAATAGATTTTGATTGATGTCTAAATTCAATTTGTGTTGAAATAGCCCAGCATAATGTTACAACATATATAATAACTAATGGGAAAATGGCAAAATTTTTAATGAGTGACTCAGTGATGCTATGGTCACCATGCATGTATCTATAGGCTTGCATTTGAGATGATGTGCATTCAAACTCTTCAAAGATGGAAGACTGATCACATTAAGGTAGCAATTTTAACAGAGGTCTAAAAAGACAGTTGTTTAAAAAAATTTAGCAGGTGTTGGTTCAACCTTTTTTGGTAAAATTAGACAAATGCTATGTTTATTTTGAAAAATTATGTGCACATATATGTAAGTTATCAGGATTGATTATTATTATAATTTTTTTAATAAAATTACCTGATATACACAACAGTTTGCATGAACACCAGTCAACAATTCTTCTCTCTGTTTAAAAACTTTTTTTTAGAGTGTCGAAACTGATTCCAAACAGCCGTTTGTCTTTCATGCATGTCAGACCAATAACCCTGAACACAATTACATTTCAGAATAAAACAGAGATGGGATGATGGGTGGATTAATTTCAGTGATGGATTGAGGTCATGATAATGCATGCTAATGAAGAACAGGGCATTGTGCAAATTAACATTCAACCGAAGGCAATATTTTTATTTAAATGATTTGCACCTCATAAAAAACCGCAGCCTGAATCTCAGATCTTTGTTATTTGCAGGGACTGCAAATTCCAAACAAGTGAGTATATCTTTGTCTCTTGCTCGCTCATTTCTAGTCCAGTGACCGATACAGGGGGGGGGCCTAGGGGGCACGGGCCCCCTCTAGACCACTGAGATGGAAGTAATATTTTGAAGAAAATATGGAGCAACGCGGGCCATCGAATGCTGAAACGATGTCCGCCCCCCAGACTACCGTTTCTGGATCTGCCACTGTCTACTTTGTAGGAGGCTATAAAAGGCTTTGTACGTCCTCAGTGCCTTCCACGAAGGAGCTCATGCACCCTTTGAAATTGGGTTATAAAGTGCACGAGTGACAAATTGCAACCCCTTTCCTGCTCGTCAAGGCCATTGATGTATCCATTGCTGTGGGCATGAGCGGAATTTCTGAAGACATGGAGAATGAAGCACCTTGAGTTATGGAAGAAAAGGACTCATGCAGTGTAAATGATGCTGAAACTAGAGAGAGTGTTAAAATTGCAGTGAACTTTGTGAACTTGCAACTGTTTCTATCCGCATGTACCTGTTTGTCCATATACAGGCACAAATTAGACATGAACAACCAGAAAGATCTTTCTGTCTTGATTCTTTTCATATACAATTAACATATTGTCAATCTGCAATGAATTGTACTTCTGACTTATTAGGCATCCGAAATAATGGGCTTTTAAAAGTTTTGCTGATGTGATTGGTCGCATTACGCACAATTGACAAATTACCGGGTGAAAGATGACATATCACTAATGATGTCATTACTCATTACTCATTAATTAGACAGCCAGCCTGAACAATGCCCCTACTCAGATAGATACATTTTATGAATGGCAGAGTAAGATTGCTCAAGACAAAGCTTTGTTGCCAAAAGCAGTGAAGACTGAGAGTTGTTGCAGTTTGGAGGGTTTTACTTATGGAATTTATGGAATTCAAAGCAAATCATCCTGAATAAGTCATTTTAACATATATAAACAGGGCTCATTTTGTGGCCCCTACAGACGTCTAGAGGGTCTAGAGGTAGCTGGTTTAGGGTTGTCTGAGACGTCTGTAAGACCTAATTTTATTGGATATCTAGACCGTCTGTAGCTGTTCTGTTTAGGGTCCACTGAGACGTCTGTAAGGGCTAATTTGTTTTGATATCCAGACGGTCTGTAGGCAACAGATAAATCAGTGCTACATACTTCAATCTAAACCATAACTGACTCTTTTCTGTGGTCTAGAGATGCCTCCATATTATGATTTTCAGAGATTTGTCTGGATGTCATGGGTTTGCATTATTTGGAGACGTCTGTAAAGGTTCTAATATGGCATTGTATAGACTGTCTGTAATACATAGAATTCCAAGTGTTCCAGACGTCTGTAATTGCTCAGAAATGAACCTCTAATGACATATGACTATATTTGGAAAATACAGAAATTAATGATTTTTAGACTGTCTAGATTGGCCAAATATTGTCCATTAACAGACGTCTCAAGAGGTCACAAAAGTGATGGCTGTAGACACTCTAGACGTCTGTAGAAACCCTATTTTGGGTCCTGTTTATAGCTGAATTTTAAACTAAACTCAGAATATATATTGCTGTAGACCCATTTTCATCAAACAATCAGTCATCTGGATGAGTATTCAAAAATCAGCTGTCAGCAAACAATTTCACTATTTGAATATATCCTCAAGTGAAGGTAATGTCAGACAAGATGTGTTGTTTTTCGTTTCCTTTCAATGCATCACAAATTACTTGAGCTGACAAAATATCTCTGTTTCCTGATTGCTTATTTGTCCTTGTTTCATTTTCTATTCATTGCTTGTCAGAACAGTGTCAGTCACTCTTCTGCAAAGTGTTGAAAAATTTAATGAAAGTTTCTATAATGTTCTTATTTTTGCATTTTGTAATGAAAAAATGTTCTCAAAGCACAAAACAATTCCTGTCAGTTGAAGGCATGGTGACTTTTCCCTCTGTCAGTTTTATCGCAATCATTCTTGTTCTTTTTCTACATGTATTCGGATCTGGTTCTCAGAAGTGGCTCCGTATGCCAATTGATTTGGGTCCCAAAGTAGGTACATAAGCGACAAATTGAAACCCCTTCCCTGTTCATTAGGTCCATTGATGTATCCACTGGAAGACTCTTGACCAGAATTTGTAAATAAATCGATTAAAAAAATGCAACCCTTGATGAAGAAAAGAAAAAGAAGACTGTGCAAGATCACACTGTAACAGTATTGATGACGTTCACCATGACGACGTGTTAACAAAATCAGCAGATGTTTTTCTACTGACTTCATCAATTATTTGGGGACTGCCATGGATACCATTTTGCATTGAATCTGATTTAGCTAAACAAGACAGCCTTTAATCATCCTGCTGTAATTTATTTATTTAGCATTTGATTGAAGTGGACTTTTTCAGACTGATCTTCTATAACAGTGTAATTATGAATTATGTGTTGGCAAGTGGAGTTTGATATCTATCAAATTTGAAACCTTCCTCTTGTGGCCTTCAAAAGGGTTGCACCAACACACGGAGCCCTTTTAAACAAGTTTTTAAAAAATATGAAAACATCAAAGACATGATTCCTGAATGTGATACCTTGATGTTACAAGCATTTTAAAAATATGACATTTTGCTGTTGCTTTTGATGTGCCAGTGACGTCTCCAGAGTGAATTAGGCCTTTAGAAGCCACGGTGAAGGACAGAATATCCCCAAAAAAGGTGGGAGTAGAGTTTTTTCAATAGCATCAATAGCCAGCATGTCACTTAAGTGATAATATACCTCTGCACCCCAATGCTCCAAGAATTATCATTTTAAGAAATTAGTATAAATAAACCTTCCAATACTTTTCCTCTGCTATTTTAAAGCAAGGATGCTATGGCTTATACTCCAAAAAAGAGTTAGATGTTGTCTGTCCAAACTATTCATGAAAAATCAGACAAATTCGATGCCTATTTTGACATTTATTCCACAAATTATACAAACACATAAAATGTATCAGGATTGATAATTTCCTTTGCAGTTTCATGAAATAAAATAGCCTGATTTACACAGTATCATGCACTGAAACCTAATAACAATTCTTCTATTTTTATTTTGAGAGCTTAGAATATGTTCCCAACCAGCCGTTTGTGTTCTATGCATGTCAAACCAATAACCCTGAACACAATTGAATTTCAGAATGAAACAGATATGGGATGAAGGGTGGATTAATTTCAGTAATGAATTGAGGTCATGATAATGCATGCTAATGAACAGCAGCCTTGGATAATTTACAAATAACATTCAACCAAAGGGAATATTTTCATTAATGATTTGCGCCAACCAAAAAAAAAAAAAAAACAGAAGCCTGAATTTTATATCAATGTCAACGACTGCCAATTCCTAGCAACTACATACATTGTAATACTATAATATGATAATGGCACAACCATGAAATTCGCGTAGCGATTGCATTTCATATACACCTGCAACAGTGCAAGGACATCTTATGTATGACATACAGTGATACAAACATTGTCATGGCAAGTGAGGAAAAATAATGGAAATAAATTGGCACTCGTATATTGTACAGCAATTGTTATTGGTCCTGCGATAAGAAAAAAATATGAATACAAAAAACCTACCATGAAATTCACAACCCATCAGGCAAGGCTTTTCTTCTCGTTTATTACAACAAATTTAGATTTTTGAACGTGGTTTTTTTCTCGAATGTGGTCAAGTGAGAGAAGAACCACAAAACTGACAGAAAGTTGAAATGGATAAATAACCAAGAAATCCACAGCCCATCAAGCAAAGCTTTTATCTTGTTAATCACAACAAATTTAGATTTTCAAATGTAGTCACTGACCGAAACTTTGCAAGATTGAAATGGATAAATAACCATGAAATTCACAGACCATAAGACAAGGCTTTTTTTTCGGTCATCACAATACAAACAAATTTAGATTTTTAAACACGGCTTTTTTCTTGTTCCCCACAAGAAATTTAGATTTTCGAATGCGGTCAAGTGAGTGATGCACCACAAAACTTACAGATTGAAATGGAAAAATAATCATGAAATTCACAGCCCGTCAGACAAGGCTTTTATCAATTTTTACCCAAAAAATGTTTTTCATAGCTACAAATATATAGCGAAATATCCAATCCACCATTAAATCCCAATTAAGGGTCATTTAGGAACACAAGTTTTCATTTAAATTTAACCCAACACCAAATTCACATTATGTTTAGGTTCATGCTATGCTGAAGGAACACTTCATTTCAATTTACATAACACCAAATGCACATTACGGTGAAACTTGAATATTATGCAGAAGGAACATTTTCTTGTTTCAATTTACCTAACCTTTGATTTTCATATTACCATAAATTATTACGGTGAAATTCACGTTTTGCTGAAGGAACTTTTTTTTTTCAATTTACCAAACATCAAATTCACTTTTACGATGAAGTTCACATGTTATGCAGAAGGAACATTTTCTTTGTTGAATTTACCAAACATCAAATTAATATTAAATTTACCACAAAATTCACATGTTATGCTGAAGGAACATTTTCTCATTGTTTCAATTTAACAAACATCAAATTCACAAAATGATGAAACACACATGTTATGCCGAAGGAACATTTTCTCGTTGTTTCGATTTACTAACTACAGAATACACATTACAATGAAATTCACATGTTATGCTGAAGGAACATTTTCTTCTTTCAATTTACCAAACACAAAATTCTCAATACGATTCCATACTATGCCAAGAGAACATTTTTCTTTTGTTTGGTATTCCCTGGAAAAAATCAAACTACATATTTAATAGGACTCAGCCAATTAATCAAAATAATAATTAAGGTGAAATTTCCAATATCAATTATGACCATAATAGATTATGTGCCATCAGCATCTTTGGCCATTTTTTCACACTAATTCATCATAAGAGCAAGATTGTAAAAACACAAAGTTAGCAAAATGGTGACAATATTGTGAAATGATTAGCATACAGATAGCAGTATTGAGTTCAATACAGTGGAAAGTAATCTGTGTTTCATGCATAATAATTTGGCAGAGGAAACCATCAAAATAGTCCACCAGAATTAAATTAATTTATCATTACAAATTGAAAAACCAATCATACTATTAATTAATGGACCCTCACACTACTCCAGCCAAACTACTGATAGTTCAGTTATGAAAACTCGCATGCCTTAGCCAGGTTTGCTCTTTGTAATTACAGTCACAGATATTGAAGTGATGTTTTCTTAACATCTAAATAGATCTAAAAAATAATCCTCTTATTATTCTCCTCTGACAACTCTTCACGTTTTATGCTTAATTATGAAAATGGCTTTATTTCTTTCTTTATAAGTGTAGCGAGTCCAAGGGTAGATAGATCGACTGCAACTTTGACTGCCTCTAGTATGCTTGTCTGGGTGCAAATTATGAACATTATCAAGACGAATGGCCTTGGTAGTAGTGGATATGGCTGTATATGGCTGGATATTAGCTGACCCTCAAAAGTTTACTTCATTCTTCTGTTAATCTTCTGCACTCAACCTGAAATGAAAACAAAGTATTTGAGTATGACATAAGTAAATACATATTTCTCTTGTCCCCAATTGCATGCCTTGCCCCTCAGGGCCAAACTCCCAACCGCACCTACGTCAAAAATATCAGTGGTGCCTAAGGGGTCGCTGAGATGATAGTTCATGCCAATTTAAATCTAGAACTTGTCAGTAAAGCCCCTTTCACACATTCCCGGTTCTGCCGTGACAGCACTGCTGGTTCTCAGAAAGCCAGGAACCGCGGCTGTCAGCCGATAATCCGCCGCTGGCCGCCGACAAGTCCTCCGCGTTTTACGGCGTACCGTCAACTTCGGGGGATGAAAGCGATATCCAGGGCAAAATCAAACATGTTTGATTTCTCCCGAGGCAGCTATGGCAACGAATGAACCAACGTAATTACGCCGTGTTGTCTTGATTGAAATTTTTAACCATAAGAACAGTCCTTAATATGGTCAGATTTCCAAGGGTTAAACTTGTCAAACTGCCGACATTACTGCGTGTCTCCGTTCATTACTGCGATTTTACTGCGTGACTCCGTCCATGAGACAATACATGCACAGCCAAATTCCTAAGAAAAACGGAGGATTTCCGTAGGATTTCCGCCGTTTTTTCCGAAGATTAACCTTGAAATACTCAAGGAAAACCGCCGTAATACACTGTCAGGCCATCCAAGGCAACACCACGGCAAAACCAGGAATGTGTGAATGGGGTTTAAGAAGTGGCCCTTGTGTTATTTAATTTTAAATGTAACTCATGATTTTTGATGGACTTTTCACCTGTAATTGTACGATTTACACATTTTTTGTTTTCACTGGCGAAAAAAGGGGTCAACAAGATTGACTTTGGGTAATTATGAGGTTCAAAAAGACTCATCTTAGGCCAAAAAACGAGGGTCAAAACTGCGGAGCATGGGTAAACAATGTACACTTAATACATTGAGTGCCCCCCCTCCCTCCCCGGGCTTACCTCCCACTAGCATCAGTGTGAATTTCGCAAAATGCTTACCCAACTGTCAAAATGAACAGACACCCCAAAGTTGAAGCATTTTGATGATGGAACAGATTTGTCACTTTTGATTTCCTGAAAACGTCAGGCTTTGTGAAGGCATAAAAGTGTACACACACTCTCCATAACCCTTGCTGAAGTGGCAGAACAATCTATATCTGTTGATAAAAACATTATTTGGGTGAAACAAGCCTAACAAAGTTTATAAATTCACATACCAGCATTTTGTTCATTCCTCTGTCAACACAGCCACTCGTCCTGTTGACCTAGATCTCTAAATGTGTCGCACGAAACCAGTCCAGATGGCGCTTACCAACAAACAAACCCCCTAGTGGATAAACAGAAATATCGCTTAATTTAGCAATTCTTTGTGAAAATAAATCAATGGCCACGTGAATTATGTAAATATGATTAACTGCTAACTGTAGCAGCTAAGTTAAGTGGTTAATAAGCACAAGTCTGCTGATACAGCATTATCAGTGTGTTTGATCAGTGCTCGTTCGTGGTGGCGCTGCAGTCATCAAATCGTCTGCCACTATTTCACGGATGATTTTCTTCCATTGTGGCTTAAAAATCGATTTATCCACCGGAATAAAGCATACGGAGGCTATCACTACTCAAGATTTGAATATTGATGCACTTTGGAGAAACAAAAGGTACGTTTTTCGACATTATTGGATTCGAAACGATGCAGGTGCGTTGTGGCTGGACCTGGAGCGTCAAATTTGTCGACCATCGATGTTTTAAGGTCCAGTAGCAGATCTCAAATGGAGCATGCTTAAGCTAGGTTCGCGTTTCGCGACTGGCGGCTTCGGCGCCAGTCGCTACGCGAATATTATCTTCACTTCTGCTCTCTCACTTCTACAATGAAAGAGGCTATAAAAGGCTTTGTACGTCCTCAGTAGCTTCCATGGAGGAGCTCATGTACCCTTTGAAATTGGGTTCTGAAGTGCACGAGTGACAAATTGCAACCCCTTTCCTGCTCATCAAGGCCATTGATGTATCCATTGCTGTGGGCATGAGCAGAATTTCTGAAGACATGGAGAAAGAAGGACCACTGAGCTGTGGAACAAAAGCATTCTTCAGTGAAGCTGACAGTGTTTGAATTTCTATGAACTTTGAGAGCTTCCAGCTACATCATTATGGATATGCAATTATGCATCTTTTCACACATACGGAAAATAGACATTTTCATATTGGTTACTGCAGATTCAGTAAGTATGAGTTTCTGGGGTCAATTTTGTCACTGTCTACGTAGCATTTGCAGCTTGCCTGATTGGTCCATGTACAATAAAACGTCCTCCAAATCAGTAAGTAACACGTAGGAAGCAATGAAAAATGTAATATTTCACTTCAGGTTGTAGGTGGATAAGATTATCAGGTAAACTCTAACAGATACAAGCAATGCCAGACACGTCAGTGGCATGGAAATACGTTTTTAGCCTATTCAAATTAGTTTTTTGCCATGTAATTCAGTGCCTCAACCAATCACAAGAACCACATTTGCAACGTTTTCTATCCATTTGCAGAAACTCATACTTCCTGAAATTGCAGTAATATATATTCTGAAAGATTTGTTAGTAAGTGATTATTTCAAGCAGAGCAAAATATTTTGCGCAGCATCATGCTATTAGAATTATGCATTTTGGGACCAGAATTGGATATTCAGCTATAGCCATAGGGCACCTTAAGCACCACAATTAATACTAGACAAGGTCGTCAATCTACAATAAATTGTGTTTCTGGCTAAGGCAGTCAATGTTCAGATAATAAATGGGCTGTTGTAAAGCTAAGTTTGCTAATGCAATTGGCGGTATTGCCGTGGCTGGTGTGCTAATATCACATGGCCACAATTTGCACAACTGCGATCAGTGTTCAAAAGCTGACCAGTCACTCATGATATCATTGATCATTAATTGGACAGAAAGTCAGATAAATGTTCATGTTACACAAATAGATAGATATTGTGAATGGCACAGTGAAAAATTCAGTTGTTGCATTTTGAAGGGTTTTACTTATGGAATTTATGGAATTCAAAGCAAATCATCCTGAATAAGTCATTTTAAACTAAACTCAGAATATTGCTGCATATTTTCATCAAAGCAAAGAAGTGTGGACAATCAGTCGTCTGGAAGAGTATTCAAAAATCAGCTGTCAGCAAACAATTTCACTATTTGAACATATCCCCCAGTGAAGGAGCTTGAGTGAATGTCGGACGAGAAAAGTACTGTTTTCTCTTCAAATTTCAATGCATTACAAATTACTTGAGCTCACAAAATATCTCTGTTCCCTGATTGCTTATTCATCCTTGTTTCATTTTCTATTCATTGCTTGTCAGAACAGTGTCAGTCACTCTTCCTACAAAGTGTTGAAAAGTCTGATGAAATTCTGTGATGTTCTTAATTTTGCATTTTACAATGAAAAAGTGTTCTCTGAGCACAAAACAATTCCTGTCAGTTGAAGGCATGGTGACTTTTCCCTCTGTCAGTTTTATCGCAATCATTCTTGTTCATTGTTCTACATGTATACATATTCCGATCAGGTTCTCAGAAGTGGCTGCGTATGCCAATTGATTTTGGCCCCAAAGTAGGTACATAAGTGACAAATTGAAACCCCTTCCCTGTTCATTAGATCCATTGATGTATCCACTGGTATAGACGCATGACCTGAATTTGTAAATAAATTGAGAAAAAAATAGACATTCCCTTGGTTAAGAGATCGCATAAGACAAAGAATAGGAGAGGGGTCTCAAATAAAAAGGAAAAACAAGATGTACAAGATAACACTGTTACAGTGTTGGCGACGTTCATCATGACAACATGTTAACAAATTCTGCAGATGTTTTTTCTACTGACTTTATCAATTATTTCGGGCCAGTCCGGACATCAAAGCGTGTTGCCAAAAGCAGTTAAGACTGAATGATTGTCTTCTGCTATGAATTATGACAATTGAAGGCACTGAAACAATAGAAATTTCAGGAATCTGTGGAGGCTCTTGTATATTGCACAAGACATCTTTTTTCAAGCAGCCCTACAAAACAGTTGAAAACTACTGAAGCCTATGGTGTAGGATATCTCCTCTAATAACATAAAGAAAGACAAAAATTATTAAATTGAGTTCCAAGGGTGAAGTCGAACCCACCCTCTCACAAGCAACTTGTGGCACAAACAAGTCTATGGCATCCCCATGGGGGGTGCACAGGGAGGGGGCACGTACCACCCATATTAGACCTATGCTTTGTTTGTTTGTTTGTTTGTTTGTGTTTTACGCCTCTGCAGCACCTTAGTGGGCTATATCGAGGCAGACAATCGCCGTATGATGATGAGATGAGAAGACTGAGTCTGGCACATATCCTATTAATTCAGGGATGCCCAGGGTCTTTCAGTTGCCCCAGCATAGAATACTGGATACAACCCGCCTCCATTTAATGTCCCATGGGCTCGGACTAAAGTGAGTTCCCGGGGTGAGATTTGAACCCACGCCCTCAAAGCCAGTTGATATTAGACCTATGCCCCCCCCCCAGGTGCCCCCTGTATGAGCTTCTTGACTTAAGCTAAAACATACAGTTGGTGTGGAGGGTGCCCCCCAGAGAATCGCGTGATCCCCCCTCCCATCCCAGGTGCCCACCTGCTCAAAGCCCCCTAGTTACGCCACTGAAACAAGCACTTCTTATAAGTTAATGGAGGAACCAAATCTAAAGATATGTAAAAAAGGGGAAAGATATTTCATTTTATCAAATTGTCTGTTCCCCCAAGAGATTCATATCAAGATGTTTTATGATTGAAAGCTCCCATTGCACACTGAGGGATAAAATTTCAATTTAAGAGATAAACATCAACAGAGTTAATGATGGATAGACTACTGAAATGATTAAATTTTGAAATGTAAAAAGATGTTGGTGATCTTTTGTTATTTGATCAAAAGACAATTTCTTATTAGCCTAGCATATAACTGCATGTTGCAACAGGACATGTTATCTACAAACTTAATGAACCTGCTGAGGGTATTTTCACATTGGATAACCTGTTTAATAATTAATATGTAAGTTCCAGTCACCTTGGTCTGCGCTGTTCTCCTTTACAGACCTGCAAATATGTCATTTCCAAAAGAATAAGATATACAAAATGCAGCTTTTGGCAAGACTTCAACATATAGGGACTTCCAATCAACAAATAAAGTTTATCAATCAATATCAATCAGTCAAGAGAATTATTTTTATTCTGACAATTTGCTATGGCCCATAAAATTCCTGGAAGTAATGCAATCACAGTTAAAATTATCTCATCCAACATCCATACCCTGAAGGCATTTTTAATCAGACAACTTGAATTCCCCAGAGAGGTTTGATTGATATGAAATGGACTCTTTGAGAAAAAGCTCTTTAATTGGAATGGAATAATTCTGATTCTTTCCTCAATTCCCTCCCGAGCAGCAACGTAAATCAAACCTTTCGCTACGTAATTATTTTGGTTGGAATCAAACGTTGGGCCAAAAAACGAATTACAAAGGTAGGCCAAAGGTAATTTCCAAACGTTGCACTCAGATGGAAAACCAAACGTAGGTCGCAACCTTAGTATGAGGTTGGCTGATAGTTTGCTTTATAGTTTGGCCGAACGTTCGAGTCACAGGTAAGTCATACCTTTGGTTGAGAGGTTGGAAGACAGTTTGGTTGTAACGTTTGGCTAAACGTGTCAGTCATACGTTAGTCTACCTTTGGTTAAGAGGTTTGAAGAACATTTGACTTTTACATATGACTGTACCTTTGATTCATAGGTTTGTCTAACATTCATTTGAGAGGTTTTTGACACCTTAGACTATTACGTAAGTCATTCCTTTGGTTGAGAGGTTTGAAGAACGTTTAACTATTACGTTTGACCATACTTTCGATTCATAGGTTTGTCGAACATTCATTTGAGAGGTTTTTACAACCTAAGACTATTACGTATGACCATACCTTTGATTCATGGGTTGATCAAAGGTGTGGTCGCACATTTGGAAAAATGTAAGTTCCAAGGTTTCTCCAACGTGTTTTTGATATGTATGGACAACGTTTGAAAGTAATGTTCAGGGCAAACGTCTGATCATACGTATCTGCCAAAGGTTTGTTGAAGGCTTACACAAAGTAGCAGAACCTGGGATCTTGAGTCTCAGAGAGCCTTGTAGCGCCATCTATTCCATACCTATTCCAAGCTATCTGGTAACTTTGAGTGTATAAAACCTCCAACAGGATGCTTGCTGATGATAATTGGATGAAGCCATTAAGAAATAGTAGCTGCACCAGTCACAAAAATTACCAAATAAATATCTCTTAAAATATGAAAGATTAGATAGGCCAAAATAAAAATCTGAAGTACTGCTCAATCACAAACGAGCAAGAGAGAATCATTTAAGACCGGAGTTGAACTGAGTCTACTTGCATCGGAATGCCACCTATCCAGCAGGCTAATTTGGATTGGGATTTTTCCAACTCTTCAGAGTTGCAGTATTAATCCCTTACAAGGTAAGTGAATTTTGATATTTTTTTATTTATTGTAGTCCTTAGTGGACTGTAGACTGCTTGGTAAAACAAGGAAGAAAAGTCTGCTAATTTTGGAGCCACCTTCAGTGCTTGCTGCCTGGCTCTGCTCTCTCTATCTCTGTTTTTTCTTCTGTCTTCACTGCTTAAATTCATGTTTTCTCTTTGCAGATCTCCGACAAAAAATTCACCAACCACCCAAGACCTCAAAAAAAAAAAAATTATTGAAATCTCCCCCCCCCTAAAAAAAATTCCTGTGGTAAAATCATATGAGAGCATTCTTTATTCAACCATAATGAGGGCCAATATTCAAGGGCTTTATTTAATTCAATTTAATTTATTTTTTCTGAAGGGGGCAGGGCAGGCGGGTGCCGGGGTCCGCCTGAAGCAATGTGGCAGTCCCCCGGGACATCCGAGCGCTCCTCCAATGGCCGGCACCTCCCTGCTTCTCGCTGGTTGTCGTTCCAAATTCATGCATCGTATATGCAAGCAATCAGTCTAGAACACCATTATACCTCCGTCACACTCGTGTACAGGTCTCTCCTCGATGTATGCATGGAATCCACACTCAAACAAGTCATATTTGACAAGATATAGTCCATTTAATTCCGAAATACAAGCGCTGTCAAGAAAATCCACATGTTTCATATCGCCGATTGACAGCGTGATTGTGAAGCATACACAGCAGCTAGAGTCCATCCGAAGGAGTCATTTAACCAATACACATCCTATAATCAATCTGCCATGGTTAAATACATCGTTACGGCGGTATAAATGGTGTTCTAGACCGATATAAATCGAATCCACACAGAGAGGCGGCCATGACTGGCTTCTTGACCGATGTTTGCGCATGCGCAAGACACAGCGGGCTGTGCTGGCGTGCCATGCCTGACGCTCCAGAGGCATATAACGACCGTTCCTTCAACGTGGGGGGTACATATTCAAAGGAGGTTGGAGAAATACGCATTATTTTCGATAGATACGTACGTAGTAATCTCGTAAACAATTCTCGACAAAATGCGTAGTTTCAGAACGTTGGGTCCGATGTGAATGGGAGGTTTAATGCTTCCTTAGACAAACGTTCCTCAAAGGAAATTGTCCAGAAGGGTTACTTTGCATCAGAAATATTTAGGAGGTGGATAATTTCTCGACATTACATTGCAGCAGTAATCCATGGCATAATTACTAATCCATGCCAAAAGAAGTATATTATATCATAAGCAGAAGCCCATGCCACAAGCAGTAACCATAGGCTACTGTATCAGATTGTATGAACGCTTAACACAGGTTATCCTACAGTGGTTAAGTCATATTACTTATATTGTGTCAATGATGAAATGGGTTAGATAACTAATTTTGATTAACTGAACTCATGTTACTACATGACAAATTTCTTTGCTAGTAGCCCTGTTGGAAGATAAGTTATATAGGAGTTAACCACTTCAGGATAACCCTCGTTATGCATTCATACAATCTGGTACTGATGCATGTGAAAGTTTCTACCTTGATGGATAGACTTACATTGGATAAAAGAATTTGCTGTAAAATACAATTACTCCTTCGGCAGTCCTGTTCATGCATGAGTCTTTCTCAACTACCCGAGGAGTACACAACCTAGCACCACAATGCTAACTCAATCTACAATTGCCATCACTGCGTCTATAGCACACATTTACTCCTGGGTGGAGTGAAGCAGAGTTATGAAGGATTATTCAGTTTCCTCATGCCAAGGTAGGGAGTCGAACCTGCAACATCCGAGTTACCAGACAAGCACCTTATCCACCATTCCATGGCTGCGGTTCTTATGATATCTCTAAGTATGCTTTATATTATCTATCTATCTGATAGATAAAAGCCTTGTTTGCTGTTCAGAGATAAGACATTTCAAAGGCGTACTGCATTAGGCGACTAAGTGAGTAAAGTGGTGCTTAATGGAATATTCATAGCTCTACCTCAAGAAGAGTACATTGGATGTCTAGACACAGGTTAGGCAATTTAATTACAGTTTGTCACGTCAAGCATCGAGACAGAAATTTAGCGTTGTTTGTACAGTCCATGAAAATCAACACAATGATATTGGAGCTTCAGAAAATACCAAATTGACAAGAACTAAGTCTGGAGTGGCACTGCAGTGCACTTTTGTGACGTCACTGCCCATTGTGTGTCAGATAGGCAGCATCACAAAAGTCAACATTTTGCAAAATTTGACTGCCATTTCCAAAAATTGGCAAATATCAGACAAAAATGTCACCGAAACATCACAAAAATGAGATATTCATATTACAACAGAGCTAAGCTATACGTAGGTATGTATATTTCTCCAGTGGGGCCAGCGGTTGCTGAGATATCTGGCCAAACGTCTGTCCTCTGCTTAATGGAGCAGAATCCTGGAGAAACTTATACACATTACAAGTTATTCTCTTCGTGTTAAATATCATATCATGAACCTCTTGTATATTTGATTTTACTCCCAGGAAGGAAGGAAGTAATGTGATTTTTAGGCTGTTAACAATAATATTATACGGAAACACATATTTTTTTGTGGCCAATATGTCTGTGATTTCATTTTGGTCAGTGGAAATATGGTTAAAATATTCCCAAACGATCTGCATTTGCGAGATATGTCTGGATCAATTCTTAAAGCTGTAAAACACCATTTCAGAGACAAAGAAAGAGACAATCTCACTTTGAAAATGAGGCACAGAAGATACTCCCAGGAGGGCAAAATTGCTAAAAGCAAATACAACCAAAGGTATCCATCATGTGACCTTGTCCATGCACTTTTCCATTGATCCAAACACAAAACTATAGCAAGAAGAACAAAGATCACAATCATTGAAAGTTTGGCAACTGTTCTGGAGTGCACAGTTTAATTACCGTCTGTCACTTTTATATTGAAAAAGAGATGACTGTAGGCAGATTTCACAAAAAGTGCGCTCAGAGGGTACCTTAAACTTTCCAACCCTTTTGTTATCTCTCTGTTGCTTCTTGAAGCAAGTAAACCTATTACTAAGTACATCTGTGAGCAAAAAAATAAATATCAATAAAATAATCCTCAAATATGTAGCTTTTTCCTCTTAAAAAGATATTTTTTTATCCCTAATGAGGACAACTTTGGACAACCAAATTTACTGGTGATCAGATGTGCTTACTTTGGCACTCTGTGAAATCTGCTAAAACCAATCAAGGAAAATGTAATGATATGTGATTGATAAAAAACATCTTTAACATTATTTTGGAACCATTTTTAATTGTATTGGTCATCATACAAAAATGAAAAATAAGGAAAGACTGCTAGTGTAACTCGATTCCGTCACAGGACACTGAAGTTACATTAGCACCTTTTACATTAGGATTTTTCTGTGTTCTTGCTACTTTTGCCAATTTCAAACATGAAATTCCAAAAGTTTATTGAAAAATGTGTCTTATTTGCCTACATACATCACCATAAACATAAACGACTGGCTGTGGTAGCTGTTTGTTTATTGCTAATGTAACTGCAACTTCGCATCTGTCCATTTCATAGCAATAGTATTACATTAGCAAAATGTGTCTATGTAAATTACGCTAACAAACACATGATCAGATCTCAAATTTTTCTGAACTGAAAGCCAGGTCTCCCAGGAGCTGGCCAGGGGTAGTACCCTGCTGGTGATTTAATTTATATTGCAGTAGGATCCGCGTAAAAAAATTTTTGTCCTGCCAACTATCGTTACCAAAAGGACCCTGAGAAATCTGAGAAGCTACAAATCAATTATGCCTGGCCTTATCAGACTTGTGCTAATGTAACTCGTGGTAAGTCATTTTGCAGCTTTTTGTGAAATCTGCCCTATTGCACTTTGAAAACGGCACATCGTGTGTCATCAAGCTGTTGACTTGTCGTGATCATACTTTCAATGTTAATTAGATTTATGGAGACCTGAAAGGATTATGCATCTGATTTTCACTCTAAAATCAGTTATGACAAGTCAAATGGCATTCTCTTGATCATGACTAATCAAACAGCCTCTTTGTTTCCCATATTGAAAGTAGAGAAGATGACACTTCATCGGCTATCATGAGTCACAAAGTGCATTTTTCACAGTGAACTGGTCCTAATTTTTTTGTAGATATCAAAGCCACAGACGGTAATTGAGAGACATACAGTTTCGGTCCGATTGCAGAATATTATTTTGTTTCTCCATGATCTCAACTGATATTAGTTAGCAACTCGCCACACTGCCATTTTGCATGCATAGCTATTCAGGTGCATTCAATAAGCATGCTTAAGTATTTAAATTGTTAGCTTTAGTGGCGTCTCTAATTGATAAATGGATGCCAATTAAACATTTTATAACTCCATCAACCAACATGCAAGTTTGTAATTGAAGTCCTCATGGTACAATTGCTTTCTATGCAGTTGTGCAGCATTTCAATTAAGCTTTCCATAACAGCCACGCATTTCGAGGAGTATATAATTTCTTCCTGCAGTTCTGCAAAAAAACTACAGAATTCTGCAGTTCTGCAAAAAACTGCAGAATTCTGCAGTTCTGCAAAAAACTGCAGAATTCTGCAGTTCTACAAAAAAACTGCAGAATTCTGCAGTTCTGCAAAAAACTGCAGAATTCTGCAGGAAACTGCAGAATTCTGCAGGAAACTGCAGAATTCTGCAGTTCTACAAAAAAACTGCAGAATTCTGCAGTTCCAAAAAAATCTGCAGAATTCTGCAGTTTCAAAAAAAAAAATCTGCAGGAAGCTGCAGAATTCTGCAGTTCTGCAGCCCCCTGCATGATTTCTGAACCTCTGTTACTTCCTGTAGTTTATTGCAATGCATCTTCAAAGTTCAGACCTCTCTGACTTGGGGCTTGCCGCTACCAAGGAAACGTGGTTTGGGGGATTGTTGTATGAGGGATCGGGGTTTTTGGTAGTCCTCTGTCACCGCAGCGTTTCTGAAAAGTTTCTGCAGCAAAATCAGTAATTCTGTAGGAGATATGCAGCCTGGGAGGTTTTATGCAGCTCTGCAAAAAACTGCAGAATTCTGCAGTTCTACACAAAACTGCAGAATTCTGCAGTTCTACACAAAACTGCAGAATTCTGCAAAAAACTGCAGAATTCTGCAGTTTGAAAAAAAAATCTGCAGGAAGCTGCAGAATTCTTCAGTTCTGCAGCTAACTGCATGATTTCTGAACCTCTCTTACTTCCTCCAGTGTATTGCATCTGTACAGTTCAGACCTCTTTGACATTGGGCTTGCCGCTACCAAGGAAACATTGATTTGGGGGGTTGGTTTGGGGGGTTTTGGTTTGGGGGGTTGGGGTTTGGTAGTCCTCTGTCATTGCAGCGTTTCTGAAAAGTTTCTGTAGCAAAATCTGTAATCCTGTAGGAGATATGCAGCCTGGAAGGTTTTATGCAGTTCTGCAAAAAACTGCAGAATTCTGCAGAAAACTGAAGAATTCTGCAGAAAACTGCAGAATTCTGCAGTTCTACAAAAAACTGCAGAATTCTGCAAAAAACTGCAGAATTCTTCAAGAAACTGCAGAATTCTGCAGAAAATTGCAGAATTCTGCAGTTTCAAAAACAACTCTGCAGGAAGCTGCAGAATTCTGCAGTTCTGCAGCTAACTGCATGATTTCTGAACCTCTCTTACTTCCTCCAGTGTATTGCATCTGTACAGTTCAGACCTTTTTGACATTGGGCTTGCCGCTACCAAGGAAACATTGATTTGGGGGGTTGGTTTGGGGGGTTTTGGTTTGGGGGGTTGGGGTTTGGTAGTCCTCTGTCATTGCAGCGTTTCTGAAAAGTTTCTGTAGCAAAATCTGTAATCCTGTAGGAGATATGCAGCCTGGGAGGTTTTATGCAGTTCTGCAAAAAACTGCAGAATTCTGCAGTTCTAAAAAAACTGCAGAATTCTGCAAAAAACTGCAGAATTCTGCAAAAAAACTGCAGAATTCTGCAGTTTCAAAAAAAATCTGCAGGAAGCTGCAGAATTCTGCAGTTCTGTAGCAAATTCTGCAGTTCTACCAGGTGGCAGTTTGTGAAATGACATTTCTCCGAGCTGACCGATCGCCGAAAAACGGGTCGCACAGCAAAAAGGAACAACGACGGACAAAGACTGACTGGTGTATTAAATAGACCTGGTTGCAGAGTACCTGAAACTTTTTTCGGAATGAAATTTGGTTGAGAATTGACCGAGCAGAGAGGAGAAATGTCCATGGAAGTTTATTTTGATAGAGCACTGTCAGCAGTTTATGAAATGACATTTTTATAAACTACTGACAGTGCTCTATCATAAACTTCAATGGACGTTTTGCCTCTCTGCTCGGTCAAATCTCAACCAAATTTCATTCCGAAAAAAGTTTCAGATACTCTGAAACCAGGTCTATTTAATGCAATAGTCATTCTTTGTCCGTCGTTGTTTCTTTTTGCCGTACGACCCGTTTTTCGGCGATCGGTCAGCTCGCAAAAATGTCATTTCATAAACTGCTGACAGTGCTCTATCATAAACTTCAATGGACGTTTTGCCTCTCTGCTCGGTCAAATCTCAACCAAATTTCATTCCGAAAAAAGTTTCAGATACTCTGAAACCAGGTCTACTTAATACAATAGTCATTCTTTGTCCGTCGTTGTTTCTTTTTGCCGTACGACCCGTTTTTCGGCGATCGGTCAGCTCGCAAAAATGACATTTTTGCGAGCTGACCGATCGCCGAAAAACGGGACGTACGTCAAAAAGAAACAACGACGGACAAAGACTGACTATTTTATTAAATAGACCTGGTTGTTGGGTATCTGAAACTTTTTTCGGAATGAAATTTGGTTGAGAATTGACCGAGCAGAGAGGCAAAACGTCCATGGAAGTTTATTTTGAAACAGCAGTTTAAAATGACATTTTTGCGATCCCACTTGTTTCCTCACAGTCCTCATTCTTGTTTAGGTATTAATGGAGCTGCAGAACTGCAGAATTCTGCAGTTTCCTACAGAACTGCAGAATTCTGCAGCTTCCTGCAGAATTCTGCAGTTTTCTGCAGAATTCTGCAGTTTCCTACAGAACTGCAGAATTTTTTGCAGAACTGCAGAATTCTGCAGTTTTCTGCAGAATTCTGCAGTTTTCTGCAGAATTCTGCAGTTTCCTACAGAACTGCAGGATTTTTTGCAGAACTGCAGAATTCTGCAGTTTTCAGCAGAATTCTGCAGTTTCTATTGCAGAATATGCAGGTGCAGGAAGAAATTTAAGTGTACTGCGCATTTCTTATTATCGTTTTCATAGCTGCATGTTTTTTGAAAACTTCGTTTTGCAGTTAAACCGTGACATCATCAGGGTATCTGTGAATGTGATTGGTCTAATCTTCAATCTGTGACATATCAGTTCAGAGTATGACATCACGGTTTATGACAAAGGAAATTAAAACTGCCAGGCAATGTTATTGTTTGTGTACAACAACAACAAACAACTTATGTCTTAGCTGATAGTCACACCTTACCAGAAGAGTCGCTGTTCAATGTTTCCCCAACAAAGCCTGTTTTATTGTTTGTCACAAGACACTCGTCATCACAATTTCAAATCACTTTGTTACATTTGTTGTTAGTCATTGTACACTGCAGGCCAAAAGTTTGGAAACAGAACATTGCTGGCGCAATCCCAGTTAAATGAGCAAATTCCTATAAGAAAAGATATTTGAAGATTGTTAGCAGAATCATTTTACAATTTGAAATTTGGCAGTTATTTAGAAAACCTGTATAGAAATATAGTCATATAAAATCTTCATATAATTTGTGATGGCAACTGGGGTAAATTGCATGTTGAATGGCCAAAAACCGGGAAAACGGCATGTCCAATGATTGCCTGGTTTCATATAAATCAGTGCTGTGGCACTATTTTTGCAGGTATTTATTTGGAAAGTAAATGGAAATGTTCCTAACAGCAATGTCTTTCAACAGTGGCGGATGCAGACAAGACCATCTTGGGGGGGGGCCGAGCGTTATTCGGCATTCGCGGGTCTGCGTCGCGGCGCATTTTCTTCAAAATACTATTATTAATCTTAGTGGTCTAGGGGGGCCCGTGCCCCTAGGCCCCCCCTGTATCCGCCACTGTTCAAGTTCAAGGTGGTGGTGAGCAACTTATCATTTCCAAACTTTTGGCCAGCAGGGTAACTCTCCTTTGAAAATAATATAGGCCTAAGTGGTTTGTTTGCTTTAGATACATTCTATTGAAGCATCTATCGACCACTGTGGGTATTGAGGCTAAACCAGGTAAACATGCCTTATTCATGTGTCAATGTATTTCGGCAGTTTCTGGAAATGTGTGCTTGTTATATATACAAAGTTATGCAACTGTTTCTGTGACATCACAGTTTTGAGATGAAGCAAAGTACAAACTTGAAAAACACATATCTATGAAAACGATAATAATATCAACGAAATTGACTTCTGAGATTATAAAATCAGTTTCAAAACAAAGAAGATGTTGGGGAAGCCATGAGTGTGGAAGTAGCTTTATTGAAGACTTTTGTAGGCATTACGGAAGTGAGCATTGCTTCTTGAGTACCGGAAAATGCAATTCAGTTTAATCTCCATTTCCATCCTCATATCCCCTCCCACTCATCTGATTATTGATTCAGATATTAGACCTTTCTGGGCTGAGTTTGAGAGTTCCCAAAATTTTTTATTCGATTGTCACATTTGTAAAAAGTACCACTAAAAGCGTTTTGGTGAAACTCACTACTTTTGTATTTGTTTCATCAGGTTGGCGTTTCATGTCTGTGACCTTATAGTACGATTTTCAGCGGTGACTGATTCTACCTTTGAATAATTCAATAAACAAGCAGAAAGTAGTTTTATTGAAGACTTGTGTTGGCAGAAGGGAGGAGAGCCCGGCTTTCTGAGTACAAGAAACTGCAATTCCATTTAATCTCCATTTCCATCCCCTTCTCCCTCCCACTCAACTGATTAAATACTGGAGAGGTGGGACCTTTCAGGAGCATTTTAACTCATTTTTGTATTGAAATCCTGGACCTTTAATTTCTTTCAAACTTGACAAAATGTAATTTTAGAGCAATTTATAATTATCAGTATCTAATATAATATGAATATCTATTTCCATTTCTCCAGCAGTTAATGGTCATTCTCAGCTAAAATGTCAATATCTAATAAATAAATAACTTTAAATGTTATTAACAATGTTTGATATAGATTATTATTTTTGGGATCTTGTGTGTTCGAAAGAAATAGTTACAGCTGAAGTACCCCTGAAAAAAAGTCTCTTTGACAATAGGTCAATGCCCCTTCCCTCAATATCTAACGATCTCACCCTAAATAACTTTTAGATATAAAACCAGAGTATCACAGAAAACTATCCCATATATGTATATGGAGACAAAATACATACTAGAACTTGAACCACACAAAGCACACTGTTTATAATACCAAAAGCACCTTATGTAGGTTTTTGTATCGACATCATACACAATGATATCCCTCTGAAATAAGGGAACTATTTTATAATAGTTTGTCAGGCTGAGGGTATTACGCAGTGTACACAACAGAGGACAAAAAATGCAACTCAGTCTCAGCATTCAAAGTTATGATATGGAGGCAATTTAGCTGGTGGCTCTTACGGTAAATCCTTGTCATTCAAAGGATAAGGTGGCATACACCATCTACTCTAAATACAATGTAGCAGGGAGGTGCAGTATGTATAACAAATGGATTGCTAGCAAGTACTATTCCGAAGCCTTTTTAAAAACTAAAGTGTGGGCTACAAAGTGGACTGGATACCGCTAATGGGCTGAATGTCAAAACTGACACATTAAAAAATTTTAATGGTAAATGGCGGTGGATGACATGACATTGCATTAAGAAAGCGTCCAACAAGAATTACAAGAAAATGCAATTCGCTTTAGATCCTATTTGATGTTCCTGTCTCAACATGCACTCAAGTGATTAAAGTTTTCCCGCACAATCATTTGGAAGCTTACTCTTATTCAGATGCTCTGAAAATTCTTAAAAGTGAAAATGTTAGTTGCATGATGTCTTTAATTCATAATGACCATGAAAAATGTTAAGTTGAAATTCAAATTTGTAATCAGTTATCAGCCACATATTAATGGAACAAGAGAAGATGGCAATTTCTGAACACCTTTGCTCTCCAATTTGCCCCCCTTTTTGTACAGCTCTAAGAGCTTTGGGGGAAAGCATCAAACATCGTCTGTTTATCTCTAAATGTATGGTGAAGCATTCTTTTAGCTTTGTTTAAATTGTGTATGTCGATGTATATCTGTTCTGTAAAACGATGTTTGGAATTTAGTAAATCAATCAATCAATCATTCCAAATAAAACTAGCGAAACATTACAGTGGAAGAATTATGAGTGCCTGCCTGCATTCAACTGCTCTTTGACATCAATGATGTCACAACAATGAATGATGCTGGATATTTCATCCTTTCATAGAGCCGTATTGAGCCAGGGAGCTCATACATCTTAAATGCATGCAAGATATATCATCTCCCTAATGTAACATGCTATGATGTCTCATGAATTATGATTAATATGAGGTGCTTTGTGATATATCAATTCTGTGAAACCTTCCATACAATTAAATGATGCATAAAGCAAATTTTGACATAATAGTGCCTGGCATCAATCTTCATAAATCATGTCTTCATTATATGCTTTATTCTCAATATACAGCGAAATACCTCTTCATTCTGCACAAAATATATTTTGCTTAAAATATGTGTGCTGCAACTACATATCTCAAATTTGTGATGCAGTGGTCCCTGCGTTTTAAGACTGCCCTTCTTCAGTGATGGAGGGGTCTCTTGTTTGGGTGCAGTCTCTTGCTGGGATGCAAAATACACAAAAGGAAAGTGGTCACATAAGGATAGTCAGTCTTATAACAGGGGGTCTAGCGTTGTGGATAATCAAATGGATCGTCAAAAATAATCATTATTTTAATTATAAAGGCAAAATCTTGGCCAAATATAGTGTATTATCAAACGGTCACCTGATAGCCAAAGATCTTGTTTGCTATTCCTAAGGTACACACAAGAATTTCTTCTAAAGCACACTGCATCAGGTTGCAAAGTAACTCTTAATGGAATATTCATGGTCGAGCGTGCCCAGGTATATTGATAAGTCCATACTAAAAGGTAACCGTGGAAGAGGAAGACTCATTTTGGAGTTCTTGTTTGATGAGAATTTTGTCTGGCTCACAAAAGTCAGTTACAGAAAGAAAGTACATTGATTCTAAAGCATGAAGTGCCATGGCACTCATTATAGCACAGCTTTACTGAGCAGTGAACTTAGGCTATTTTGAATATGATACAGTTGAAAAGATTCCATTATTAAATGAAATGTAAAAGCTAAAGAAAGAAGAATATAAAACAGAACTCAATCTCATGAACCTTTCATTTTCAAGAGTTTAAATGCACAAGGTCACTTCTAGTGCATTGTGGAAGGTACTGCTTTGCTTTGTTGTACCAGTAAATTGCACAATAAGTTTTTTTCTTAAAACATACTGTGAAGGCTACAAAGTGGACTGGATATGGCTAATGGGCCTCACGCCAACAGCACATTTAACAGCCTTGACGATAAATGACGGTGGACGACATTGCATTAAGAAAACCACAAACTTCAAGAAGTACAAGGAAATACAATTCACTTTAGGTGATATTTGATGTTCCTGTCTCAACATGCACTCAAGTGATTAGAGTTTTCCACCATGATGTAATTTTGGAGCTTACTACAATTCAGATGCCCTCAAGGTGCTTAAAAGTGAAAATGTCAGTTGCATGATGTCTTTAATGCATAAGGACCATGAAAAATTTTAGGTTTAAGCTTAAGTTTGTAATCAGTTGTCACCCTCATTTTTCTGGAACTAGAGAAGCATGGCGATTGCTGAGCACTTTTGCAAAGTAGCAATAGCTACATGAGCCACACTTTAGCACTTAAACACAATGAAACGTTACAATGGAAGATTTAGGAATGCCTGTATTCAACTGTGTGTGGACATTCGCTGGTTGGCAAGGATCATGACATGACCCCATAAGTAGCGTTCCAGTGAATTTCTGTAACTGGTGTCTGTTTAAAATACACTCTTGCTCATAAATATATGGAATATACCGAAATGACCATGATCCTTATTTTATTTTTTACTCTTGTTTCGGGTGAGTGCAGATTTATAAGATTAACTTCAACATGCTGAGAAGAGGCTCAACTAGCTTGATATGAATGGCTGGAGTGGATTTTGCCTATTTTGAGGTTTTCATGAACAATAGTGATAAACCAGCCTTGTTCATTGTGATAAACTGTCAATTTTGAGCAGTCAAAACAATCTCTAGTTGAAATTATAGTTCATTTTGGTAGAGCACACATGGGGTGTAAAATTCTCTATCAATAAAACGTTCGTGGTTATCATACAGTCTTGGAATTTGAAAATGTAAAAAACTGTTCCATTGGACCAAGCATAAATATGACCCATTTTGTATGTGCTGTGATTATTTGTCTCGGAGGTTCCACATGCTAATGACCATTGAATCGACTCATTTAAAGGTTAATCTTTCCTTTGATACCAGTAACTTTCACAAATCAACAATTTTGGATGGATTTCTAATCCTACATAAAATTCATATTTTGGCCTTTTTAGCATCGTTTTTTCAATTTCCTCCAGCCTCCTAAATTTTCAAAGATTTAAGTAAATATTCAAGTGAGGACTTCAAATAACTCTTCAGGAATCCACTTAAGTTCTTAAAAGTGAGAGTTTTAACCATTGGATTCAAATGGGGTAACTACAATTCAATGGTAGTTTTCGTGTTTTCCTATATTCCATATTTATGAGCAAGAGTGTATCATGTATATGAAGATTTTCATTGGCAGCTAAATAGCAAAAAGATTCATGTGTCATGGCAAGCAATAAACAATACAGTACTGCATGTGTATAGATAAGTCTGTCTGTATCTGGCACTGGCCTGTAGTAGCATATACATTTTCAAGCAAAACGAAGAGATGTTTCACTGGATATTGGGAATAAAGCATATACTGAAGACATGAATTATGAAGATTGATGCCCGGTACTATTATGTCAAAATTTGCTTTATGCATCATTCAATTGCATGGAAGGATTCGCAGAATTGATATATCACTGAGCACCTCAAATTAATCATAATTCATGAGACATAGCATGTTACATTAGGGAGATGAATCAGATGATGTATCTTGTATACATTTAAGATGTATGAGCTCCCTGGCTCAATATGGCCCTATGAAAGGATGATATATCCAGCATCGCTCAAAAGACGAAAGCTCAGTGTGTTGAACATTGTCATGTTTTCCACACTACAGATTGGTTTAGAACAGACAAAACAGACAGTTACTGGTGCTGGTGTCCCATGTAAATTCTTTGTGTTAAATATAGAATTGATCATGGTAGAAAATTTCCCCGGCGGTTGACTCATAAAAACTAAATCCTGTAGTGGTGGATCCAGGGGGGTGGGGGGGGGGTCCTGCCTCCACCAGTCTCTCTTTAGAGTGCTGTCTCTTGTCGGGATGCAAAATACACAAAAGGAAAGAGGCCACATTGTCAGTCTTATATTTTCATATGTATATTACAAACAGTCTTTATAATAAGGTACACTCATGATCAAAATGCTAGAATAATTTGGACTTTCAAGGTTTCAGAACTTCTAAGTTCTAAAATTGGTGATTAAAAGTAAGAAATTGCAAAGATTTTACTCTCAGACATTAGATTTATATATAAATGATATTATAAACCAATTTTAGTGGCTGAGAATTATTTTAAAATTTTCTTTGGGTGACCGGGAAAATTGATAATTTTCAGTAAAAACTCATCAACAATTGCATCATGGCTCAACAACATTGACACAAAATTTCTACTTATGCACAAAATCGCAACTTAATCTTGATGTGTACAACCAGAAAACATCACAATATCATGTAGAATGCCACATGAATTGACCTCTGCCTTCACTTGACTTGATAACGATTCCACCAACCTGTTTTTAGCTTCTTATTGACCAATAAGGCAATTCTTTAGCAAAAGTCTCTTGCACCTGGTCCGGATAAGTTGGCTGAACCATTATCTTGTGTGCAATATGGTCCAAGATGTCCCATAGTGTTATTTAGGCTCAAGTATGGGAATAGAGATATAGTGGATTACCATGCTCTGTGAACAAATTTGTCGCAAAGCACTGTGTTACTTACATAGATGTCCGCACCCAGGACATTTTGTTAAATGTTTAAAACTGTTTAAAGTTATGAACTATTGGCACTACAAGGTGTTAATGCACTGTACACCGCGTTCCCAATTATTATGCAACTATCCTTTTTTGCATTATCTCAAAAAGAAATAACACTATTTGAATATTCTTTTCACATAATGATAAGTGTACCGTGGAGCCAATATCCTGCCAATTTTGTCCAATTCAATAGCTGCAGTTGGGAGTTTTGCTATATAATGATGTTTTGGCAATGTTCCCAATTATTACGCAAATTCTTGGAAAAGCATCCATGGCCACTCAAAATGACCTAAACTAATCTGAAGATGCCATCAACATCTACCCCATAACACAAAAGAAAAAGTATAACCATAATTTCAAACATAGATGCCTTCATAGCCAAGAAATTTGTGTTATTCGCCTGCATTGAAATAACATTGAAATTACAGTTTTATTGCATTAAAAAGCCTCTGTTAGCCAGACAAAATGAAAAATCATTACCTAAGTCATTTTCCACTTTCTTTAGGTTTAGAACACTCCTGTAAACCAATGGCAATTAAGTTGCACCACTGTATTTGAGAAATATCTTGAAATAAATTGAACGCATCCAATTGCCAATGCTATTCCAATGGGAAACATAAGTGTGAGTTTTTGATTTGGTGTCATATTTTGCAGAGAAGCTAGATTTGGTGTTTCATTGCACAGTATGACCGTGGTGTGCTATAGATATATTCTAAGCTGGAATTTTATTGATATTAATTTTTTAAGAGCATGGGAGGCTAATTTATTGAGAAAAAAGCCAATTTCAATGGTTTTTCAATGCAGTTGTATTAAATTTATTTCTTGGTCATGAAGGCATCCTCGTTTGAAATGATGGTTCCATTTTTTACTTAGTGTTATTCTAATGTCAATTCATAATCAACTTTGTTGATTTTTGGTGGCAATAGACGCTTTTCCAAGAATTTGCATAATAATTGGGAACACCCCAAAACATCATTATATGGCATAACTCCCAACTGAGTCAATGGAATTGGACAAAATTGGCAGGATATTAGCTCTATGGTACACTTATCATTATGTGAAAAGAATGTTCAAATAGTGTTATTTCTTTTTGAGATAGTGTCAAAAAGCATAGCTGCATAATAATTGGGAACGCGGTGTATATTGTCTTAAGCACTACTTATATGTGATATCTATTGCACATGGAGTGTTAAAATGATTTTTTAATTGATGTCCCAATGTGCCCCGGCTGTGCCGCACTGGGGGACATTGGGACAGTCATTTTTAAGACTCTCTGGCTGCAAAAGGGTAGCTGCAGTCTAGTTTATTATGCCTTGAATTTAAGCTCAATAGTATTGGTGATATTCATGCAAACTTCTGAGTTCTTCAGTGCTTTCAGCATTGAGCAAAATTAGTAGACATTAAAAGTGTCCCATTGTGCCCTCGTTCCCCCTACAGTGGTACCTGCATTATAAGACCCCCTGTTGTAAGACCCACTTCCCTTATATGACCGCCTTGCTTCTGCACGATATGGCTCCTGAAAAATAATCATTACTTTTAAGTTTATACTGGCAAAGTCTGGGCCATGCCTAGTGTTTTGTCAAATGGTAACCTGATAGCCAAAGACCTTGTTTGCTATTCCTAAGGTGCACACAGGAATTTCTTGTAAGGTACACTGCATCAAGTTGCAAAGTAGGTCTTAATGGAATATTAATGGTCGCGTGTGCCTGGGAATATTGGTACAGAATGTCTGGACTTACAGGCAATTAAAGAAGAGACAGACCCATTTTAGAAGACGAATGAATTATTTTGAATCTTTTGAATCTTAGAATATTTGTGAGATAAGAATTTGGTCTGACTCACATGAGTCTGTTACAGAAAAACATATTTGATTCAAAAACAAGAAACACAATGAAGCCCCATGGCACTCTTTATATTTATAGTAGCACAGCTTTACTGAGTACTGAACTGAGGATATTTTGAATATGATTCATTTGAAAAGATTCCATTATTAAACAAGATGCAAAAATAAAGAAAAAAGAATATGTAATGGAACTCAATCTCCCGAACCTGTCATTTTCAAGCATTTAAATGCATAAGGTCACTTCTGGTGTATTTTATGGAAGCTAAATACTGCTTTGCTTGCCATCAGTGAATAGCACAGTAAGTATGCACAGGAATGTCTTCAAAGGCACACTGCATAATGCACCAAAGTACAATGTAGCACTTAATGGAATATTCATAGCTCTGCTACAGAAAAAACTTGCCATGGCAATAAGATCGTGTACTAAGAAATAGAACAGAATGCTTAAAAAACAAAACAATGCTAAAAATATAAGACATTTTCTAGATTATTCTACTGTAGACATATATGCATAGGCGTATGGGAGCATTGGGGGGGGGGGGGGCATATAGTGTGTGACAAAGATTCAAATATTTTAATAGTTACATGTCTGGTGATTCATCACATATGATCTTGGAATGTATATGCACTTTTGTTTAAAATATGAGTTCTTTTTTATTGTGTAACAAGAATGGTTAGGAAGATGTTTCCCAATATTGAAGAGCTCCTATGCATTTTGCTGGTATCTCATGTCAGCTCCTTAGATGCTAGGCGTTCATTCAGTGCTTTGCACCAATTTGAAATATGGCTGCAGTCTGCTGTGATACAGAACTGGGCTTGAATGCATGATTTCAGGCTGCAAATTTCAGATAACGAGCATAACACACGTGAGGAATAAGAGTATCCTAAAAAATCTAGTCAGAAAACATCACTTCATTTATGTGACTGTAATATTCGCGCAGCGAAACGGCCACAGGCCGTTTCGCGAAGCGAAATTGAGCACAGGAGAGGACTCAAAATTCTGTGCAGTGATGGTCTGAACATCAACAGTCCACAGTTGGGAATTAGGTCAAGTAGGTCCAGCTTCTTATCAATTATTCAGTTTCGTATATATATATAAAAAAAACATATTCATCTTCAAAAGTGTCCTAAAAATTCAATTTTCTCCAGTAATATAACCTGTACATACAATTTTTATGGAATAGTTAATTATTATCCTTGACAAGCTAGACTAAATTATTAACAAGTGATTCATTTCTTTTCAAAACAGACAACAAGAAAACATAACAAAATTAAAGCTACAAAATCATTATAAACTGATGATTATGTAACAGTGAGCAATTGATCTACATGCAAATCATGTTATTGTTTTGTATTACTATTATGCTATTATGTAATGTCAACAATCTAACCTAGACTTAAATTTGGCAGCCTTCAGTATTGTCTGCCTTTTAGCATTGAGATGATTACTGATCAATCTATCAATATTTGGCCTATTTATCTATTTAATCTATCTATCTGTCTATCGATCTATCGATCTATCGATCTATCGATCTATCGATCTATCGATCTATCTATCTATCTATTTATCTATCTATTTATAGATCTATCTACTTATCTATCTATTTATCAACATTGTATCTATTATATATTTAACCTCTCTAATATTATTAGGCCTGCCTGCAGCAGGGCTTATGTGACGAGTCAAGCTCTCTCTATCTGTATGACGCTGTGCACAAGATCCTGTTAAAACTATGTACTGTATGAATCTGATTCTTTGTAGTATTCTTACTTGTGGGTCATTGAAGGCTCTTTTCGAATTTGGCTGGTCTCCGTCACTTATTTGGTTATTTAATTGAAAATATACCTGTATACCATTCTGCACAGTGTCCATTTTTCGTGCCATTATTTACAGCAAGCGTTTACAGATTTATTAATAAAGGAGAGAAAGAAGGAAAGAAAACAGGAAATAAAGTAGGAAAGAAAGAAGGAAAGAAAGAAAGAAAGAAGGGAAGAAAGAAGGAAAAACGCATTACCAAACACCAGCTTGATTAACAATTTATTAGAGTAGAAGTTAGGGGACATATTGATAAAAAGTCAGATAGATACCTGAGTAAATTTAATGATTAGATAGATAGATATATATATATACTAGCAAAGTACCCGTGAAGTAGGCAATCAAATTATCTGTCTATGTACATTAGGAATGTTCAGAAAGTGCGTATTTGTAAGAAACACAGGCGCTACACCTTTTGATGAATCAGTGGAGCGGGAGTTGATACATGTTGAAGATGGATACTCAGCAAGGATTACTAAGAAGCATCTAGTGTAGTATGAAAAGTTTAAGGGGCGAAACCCATCGAAGTTTATTGCAGGCAGTAAGTGTTGCAAAGTTTTGTATTAAAGTGGGCAGTCAGTAGTTTGGCAGAAGTGGCGTAAAACATCCATGAAATAATAATATGAAATGTAAGCGGTTATCGATATCAATGACCTTTTGATGTATTTATCTATGTATCTGTGTAACTATGTATGTATGTATGTATCTATGTATCTGTAATATGATAAGAAGCTGGACCCACTTGACCTAATTCCCTGCTGTCGACTGTTGATGTTGAGGCCATCACTGAACATATTTTTGAGACCTATCTTGTGCGAATAATATTGTTGCATTAGGCCTATATTGACATAATTTTTATATTACATGTAGGCTGTTCTTTTTATCATAATGCTCCTTTTGAAACACACTGGTTGAGTATCTGGAGCCTGATGGAATGTTCATGTCAGGTGAAGGTGATTTTTTAACGAAAAGGTGCGAAATGAAGGGAGATTTCAAGGGAATGTGTGGGCCTTGGAGGATGACATTCGTTATTGCGAGGGAAATGCCATTTTCTTTGGCTATTCCGAGTTTGATAGTGATTGAGAAACTGTTCATCGCTATCCAGCTACATCTGTCTATCTGTCTATCTACCAATGTGCCTGTCTATCTGTCTTCCCATATATCTATCTGCATCAATCGTAAATGCTCTGTCAGTCATGCACTGCAATGCAGGAATTCATTCCTTCATTTCCTTCCTTAATACCTTCCTTGATGCCTACCCTTTCATTCCACCTGTGTGAAAACTCGAGGTGTGGCTGCTGCTGTTGCTGCTGGTTTTGCTGCAGCAGCACAATGCTAATGCATTGCTGCTGCTGATGCTGCTGAAATCATAGCAGCAAATTATAGCAGCAGATTATTTGAAATTCGCGGGAACTATAATATCTGTAATAAGTTGTAAATAATTAAATCTATGGAAGTTATGGTAGATTTGATGCATGCAGAACACACTGTGGACACAATAGGATAGACTGGCAAAATATTATGACTGTAAGTTGAGCCACAACAGAGAAGACCCGTTACAAAGGAATTATGGAGAGGTGAATTTTATATATGTATATAGATAGACAGACACATAGATAGATACACAGATACATAGATAGATAGATAGACAGATAGACAGATAGATTGATAGGCCTAGGCCCTGCAGGCTGGCAGGCCTACGTATACACTCTCTGAGTGTTCGTTCTTGTTCTACATTCATCTGTCCTTCAACATATCTGTCTTCTTAATTATTTGAAACAATTACATAACTGCCTTTATACATTGGATATAAAAAAAAAGTTATGGTGACATTGTGAGTCCTGTAACTTCGAAGTGCTGCGCGAATTTCATGGCAGTGCCATTTGCATATTATCAAACATTAGTTGATCTGGCTAAGGACATTGTGGGCATTTGCAAGTTTATGCAACTTGACAATCAGCAGTTTGGCTGGAGCAGCAGGAGAGGGGTCCATAAATTAATAGTATGATTCTGGAAATTACTGTTCGAGTATTCATAATTTGTTTTAGTCGGAGCTTGACGGTTATAGCAAGACAGATAATATAAATGTTATTATGTTATTATTATTATTTTTTTTTCTTATTTCTGAAACAAATGAAAGATGTCTACTCAAATTCCAGAAAATATCATGATTTGGATAGTTTGGTATTCTGAGATAATTCGATTGAAAATTTAACTTTCAAACAAAAGTCAAAACAAGGGACGTAATTTAAAGATCATATAGATATTTATTGAAGGAATTTAAAGATCATCTAGATATTTGTTGGAAAAAATAACATTCTTAAAGATTTAGAGATTTAGAATATTATTGACAAGGCATGAAATGAAATTTGACTAAATTATTTGGCACGAGGCAGAACAAGGCCCCTACGGTGAGGCAATCTATGTCTATATTTTTCATAATTTTGTGCCTTAACAAGTCTGGATAGCAAATGTCAAGAAAGCCAACAGCAAACTTCATAAATTTTATTCATAATGAACAAATGATTATAACTGGTGCACTGTGAGACATTCAAAGATCTCAGATCTTCTCACATTGCGGTGATCAATTCAACCTATCTCAACTCTTTAACTGTCCGTTGCTAGACCATTCAAATGTCCTGCCTGAATCCTTTCAAATTTGCCAATTCAGTCTATCTTAAATTTCTGATGCAATGGCTCGATGTCGCTGGTGATAACGGGGACATGATGTGCGTGCGGGTCTTTTGAGTACCAATCCTGCAGTCCATCTTTATTGAAAAGCTCGAAATCATGTGTAAAATTCCATACACGAAGTTCCAGCTCGAGTTTGGACAGAATCACTAAGACCATCCTGTAAGGAAAATAGATTAAAATAGCATAGAATGGAGGCCTATAACAGCATAGAATAAATTTAATAAATTTTCTGGCACCTCTGAGTGTTATGCAAGAAATTTGAAACCAGGGATTTGGAGTATGAGTCAGAGTCGGAGTTGGAGTCATGGAGTCGGAGGATTTTGGGTGGACTCAAAGAGTCGGGCATCCAACTTTGATTTTCATGTTGAGTCGGAGTCGAGAATTAAATTAGTGACTCCTGACTCCTAAAAATAATTAATATAATTTAAAAAGCATAGTTACGAAAATGTGAAATGAATCCCAAATTTTACAAAAAACTTCCTAAACAAGTATTCAAGTACAAAATCCCATGAAGACTTCGTAGAATTACCTTTTTCCCCTGTTTTAAAATAATGTGATACTTATGTGCAATAATGCAGATAAGCAGAGTTGGGAGTCCGAATCAGAGTCGTAATTCGGGAGACACAGGAGTCAGAGTCGGAGATGCTTTCAGAAAGCCAAAGGAGTCTGGAGACGGAATCGGTTCACTTACTACCTGAACCTGAAGCCCTGTTTGAAACTTAATTGTAATTGTAATTGTAAATACTCTCAGTCATGCGCTGCACTGCAGGCACGAAATTCGTGGTGAGCCTTCCACAATGATACAGCTCAGGGCGGCCATCAGTGTTGGAGTCGAGGCCAGGACATCCGAGACCAAGACCGAGACCGAGGCATGAGCATCCGAGACCGAGACCGAGACCGAGGCATGACCCTCCGAGACCAAGACCGAGACCGAGGCATGAGCATCCGAGACCGAGACCGAGACCGAGGCCGGCTGGACAAAATTTATGATTCACTGCCGAACTATTTTAGCTTGGTATATTATCGGCATTTAGCCATCGCTTACGATAAGGCTATAACAGTACAATTAAAGATTCACTGAATGACTCAAGTAAAACTCTGAAGTGAAGACAATAAGGGGGGCACCATTACATTTTTAAAGAACAGGGCATGGTACTCATCTCACCTGGATTTTTTTTAACAGAAACAGTGACAGATAAGATTTGTTTTGAGTGTCTAACAACCTCAATTATGTTTAATTATTTACTTCTAAATCAAACATTGCAGACTGAGATACAGTAGCCCATCCACCAGAAATTCATTTCAAGACTGAGCACTGGGAAGGAATTAATTAATACTTTTCACCATGACTGGAAAATAATTGGTTAGTTTTTAAAAAAATTCTGAGGCAGCTTATCACTTTCATTACGGGCTTTATTATTATTATTCACTCACTAGATACATGTAGATAGATACTCTGAATTTCTGGGTTCGAATTTATCAGGCAGTTGCAAATTTGTGTTATATCACAGCTATTTGGAATATTTTTGAGGCATGGATGAGATTCAGTCACAAATTTTGTCCTGTTCCATTTTGTTGGGTTGTGTTTTAAGTCAGACACTCTGGTGTGTGAAGTTGATGATCAGGTACTAACGCATCTTGCATAACATGTAAGCAAAAACTTTAAAACTTGAAATTGTATATAGTTGAAATTTACATGAAATAATGTTCAACTCAATTAGTGAAGGAAAATAAAAATTCAAATACTGTCGGTCGATTTATAATTTCATATCTATCACACAAAAATGACACCGCTTATAACTTGGCATTAAGCCTAAAATAGGCCTAGATATAGACAGTCTTAAAAGACAAGCAGAAAATTATTCTATCAGATTATAATAATGTATAGGATAATAGGTTTCTTATATTAAATAAACTGACAGATAATTATACTTAGCTGACAGGAAAATTTTGTTTGACTGTTCCAGCAAAATTGAACTTTATTAATTTCGCTGGCCTCGGACGTGCCTCGGACAAATATCCGAGGCCAGAGGGTCCGAGACCAAGGCCAAGACCAAGGATTGGTCATCCGAGACCGAGACCGAGGCCGAGGCCATCAAAAGTGGCTCCGAGGCCGGCCTCGAGGACTCCAACACTGGCGGCCATAGAACGGCGCCCATGGGCAGAGACTAGAGGAACATTGCCCAACGTTCCCATGGTGTAGCACTCTCCAGTGTTGGTGACTGCCGTATGATGGTGATTGATGAGAAGACTGTGAGTCTGACACATACCCTATTAATTCAGGGATGCCCAGGGTCTTTCAGTTGCCCCAGCACAGAAAACTGGATACAACCCACCTCCATTTAATGTCCAATGGGCTCGGACCAAATTGAGTTCCAGGAGTGGGAGTCAAACTCAAGACCTCAAGGCCAGACTGGTAGCACAAACAAGCACCTTAAACCATTAGGCCACGGAGAACTTAACAAGAGTGCCAGAAGGAAAAATCAGCAGCAATGGCAGTTGGACGATAACAGTTTTTACTGCCACCCTGCCCCATCTTCTGGCACCTGTGGGCAGGGCTTCAGAGTCAGGTTGACAGTGAACTGACTCATATTCCCAACTCCCTTGCCATCTTCTAAAAGGACTCAGACTCCTAACTCCGACTCCTTAGGTCTTATGAATTTCAACTCTTAATCCCACTCCCGACCCCTCTTTCAGCAGCATTATTAGCACCGAAGTTTCATGCGGTTCAAAGAAAAAAGTCTGTCAATCCTGACTCAATAGCCTTAGTCCAAATAGTGTATATTTTATCCAGTGTTACACCAAATTCTGTTGAGCGCTCCTAAAATACATCATCCTGAGAGGCCAGTTGATTCCACTGGTCAACGCACATTGTCCCTAAAAATGTTCGGGATTTTCGAAATGAAGCCCGAAAATCAAAAGTGCCAATTGTAGAGCAAGGTCAGGACATTTAAAGAAAAACAAAGAAATTCGGTTGGGAGAATTTTGAGTAAAGTCAATTTTAAAATTTTGGTTTTTTGTAAATCGGGTGGAGGTAATTTAATGAGAAAAATATAAATGAGAAACAATGATTTCAAGAATGACTTATTTTTCTGCCTGGATGAGAGTTAGCAGGTTCAGTAAGACATGACACCCTTGTATTTACCAGTGTGAAATAAAAACATAGGCTGCGTAGCAGCAAACCTTCAGCGAAAAACATGAACAACTTCACAACACAAAATTATTCAATCACACCATTTTTCACAATGTTGAATTTACTTTTTTGTAAGGAGAATATTGATATATGGAAGGGTATTGCGGTATAAAATATTGCTTAAATTTTAAATGATACACCATAAAAACCATCTAAAGCAACAGTACTGTACTGTAACAGGATTTTAGAAAAATGTGGGGTAAACTTGAATTACTGAAGGAGTGAAATTGTAGAGATCCTGGCAGCCAAAGAGGCATTTAACTTTTTGATATATCTGCAATAGAGACAAATATGTACCACTGCAGTAAATCATGACAAAGCACAGCTGGACTAGTTTTTAAATAAAAACAGTTAAGACCTATCAATCAGACCATCAAAAGGCTCAACTACATCATATAGTAAGATATGTGTCCCAAATAAAATTCATGTAGGCCTACAAACAAAAGTGGCCGAGTCCAGGCCCTGAAACTAAAATTAATTCTTAAATATTTTTCTCAATATTTAACAAGATCTAATATTGGCAAATCCAACAGTCAAAATCAACAACTAGAGCATATAAGCAGTAAATGTACCAAATTTTATCCAAGTGCATGCAATAGGGGCCAAGTCTAGGTCCGGAAACAAAAAAATTAATTTTTCATATTTTTCCTCAATATTTCAGAAAGCAAACAATATAGATCAATCCGACCACCAAAGGGCACAACTAGAGCAATTAGGAAATATGTGTACCAAATGTCACCCCATGTTCATACAATAGAGGCCGAGTCTTAGCCCGGAAACAAAAAAATTATATAATACAATTTTTCATATTTTTTCAAAAATATTTCAAAATATATATAATATCTATTAATCCGACCATCAAAAGGCACAACTACGTATACACTATATCACTATATAAGCTAAACTCAACAGCAAAAGAAAGTTGTCACTTGATTTTGGCTTATAATTTTTGCAAAAAAAATTTTTTTACAAAACAAATTATATAGTATTGTTCCTATGATCAACTAGCGTCTTATTGCCAAAAATCATTCAGCTGTGACCATTTCCTGTATACCTTTAGACTTGTTTATCCCATTTCAGCTTTTTCAATAAAATATGGAATTACCAACAAGTTATTATGCCAAAAATAATGGTGCCATTTTAAACAATGCCCAAACAGATAATTAAAAAACGAAAAATTAGTATATCAGCGCTATTTTTATATTTTACAGGACAATTTGAAAATTTGAGTTTTGCAGATTTGAAAATGCTGCAGACGAAATCATTATGGTTTGGGCCCTTAGAATTGACCTTTCTAAATAAAATTTTCAGACAATATGACTATGTTGTCCAAGAATCACCACAATTTTTTTCAATGCTAAGTTCGCTGTTTAAAACAATTTTTTGCGGCGATGAAGGCCATATTCTTAAAATCACATCAACATGACTGGTATGCAATTTTAAGATTAAAAAATGAAATGCATCAATGCGCGGGATGTTCCAGATTATTGAGTCTAGAGATGGACTGAACAGATATTCCAGTAAGAAAGTTCCAGGTCGACAGTTCCAGGTATAATTTTTCATTTCAGAACTAAAACATCATTCTGAAAATTTCCAACAGGGGGTGCTGTAGCCTGGGACTCGAATTGTTCCATCAATTGATGCACTGTTATTTCTTTCTGGTTAAAGTGTTACTAGGGAAGAAATAGGGGTAGAAAACAAGTGTTACTTTCCTGGAAGTATCAACTTGATACTTCCAATGCTGTTTTAACCCTAAACATTTCATAAAACGAATTGAGAGATGAAAACAGAGACCTCATAAGAGCAATAGACTAACTTGAAAACAGATAAATGACTAAATTATGCAATAAAAGTAACAATAACTTAAAATGTTAGGGAAAATCATCAACTTCAACAATAACAGTCTCTAGTATACAGTATATTCACACCATTGGCTGCAATCAAGGCAGTGATTCTGTTTTTGAGTAAATCTATTGCTCTTGTAAGGTCTCTGTCATCATTGCACAATTGCATTTATACAATTTGATGGTTAAAACAGCATAACAATTCCCACTTTAATACTTCCAAAACCGTAACACTTGCTTTCTGCCTATTGCCAAAATTGATGGAACCATTGGAATCCCAGACTAGAGCACCCCCTGTGGGAAATTTTCAGAATGACGTATCAAATCTGCAAAACTCAAATTTTCAAATTGTCCTGTAGAATTCAAAAGTAGAGTCTATGTGCTCATTTTTTGTTTTTTTTATTATCTGTTTGGGCATTGTTTAAAATGGCGCCATTAGTTTTGGCATAAGTTGATGGTAATGTCATATTTTATTGCAAAAACTGAAATGGCATAAACAAGTCTAAAGATATACAGGAAATGGTCACAGCTGAATGATTTTTGGCAATAAGATGCTAGTTGATCACAGGAACAATACTATATAATTTGTTTTGTAAAAAGAAACCAACATTTTCGCAAAATTATAAGCCAAAATCAAGTGACAACTTTCTTTTGCTGTTCAGTTTATATGTGTACCAAATTTCATCATATATTTGCAATAGGGGGCGAGTCCTGGTCCAGAAAGGCTCTGTCCACCATTCGCCCGACCACCCGTGGACGGACAACATTAGACCAAAGTGATTACAATACCTTCTTCGAACTTTGTTCGCTGAAGGTAAAAAAACTCTTAAGCTTTGGCCTGTGTGCTATGTTACCTGTGACGTGGGGGAATCACATCCAAAGTGAGAAAGCTGCCACGGGTGGGTACATATCGACCACTCTTTATGGTTATTGTACATTTTACCCTCATGTATTGCTTGTTGGACCGGTTTTCTCCGACGAGGATTAATCCTTGCGGGTGATTCGATTTAAACAAGCTGCCTTGTCCTGATTTAGTCTGAAACTATCAATTGACATTGGAACTTGCAGACAAAAAACTTGAAGATGAACTGATGATTGGGTCTTTACATCCTGTTTTTATACACTTGGTAAGATAATTAGGGGTCACAAGATTTAAAAAACATTCTTTTAGTAATAGCTGGTGCTAGGCACTGCTAAAAAAAAGAAAAAAAAAGTGCCATTTCGCATGACAAAATTTAAATAGTAACTATAAATTCAAATTTATTAATGACTCTAATTTGTGCCTAAATAAGTTAAATAAGGCCTGATAATCTTTTTTTCTTAGAGATCTGAAGGGCACCCTTGACCCCCTGCCCCCCTTGGGCAAGGGCAGGAGGGGCAATTGCCCCCCCTGCCCCCCCCTGTTCCGGCACCCCTGGCCCGGGGGGGCTGGTTGGGGTGGGCTCCTTAGCCCCTGTGGATCCGCCACTGAGAACAATTATTCACGAATGTAACAAAGACTAGTATGCAATTCTTACTGCTTTGCCTTTATCCATTGCAACCCGGATGAGAACTTGGGCAAGCGTTTCAATTGAAGCACGGGGAAATGCCATCTCAAATCTCTTCGAAGCATGAACGGCGACCCGACCAATGGCAGGGGTAGATCCTTTAGGAAGAAAAATATACAAGAAGTTTAACAAAAGTACTGTTCAGAGAGCAGGGTCTCACTGCCAGATGAATGGACAGATAATATATTATATGGCTTTAGCCTTTACCTCGTGTATTTATGCAAATGGTAGGCTTACCCGGACAGGAGGAAAACAGACCAATGAGGCAGAGAATGATTGAAACTGCTGTCCAGCGTTGGACACACAATAACAGCAAGGATTAAACTGAGGAATCAAACATAGGATCAAGCTATTTGCAGGCTAGCCCTCTACCAATTGAGCTAATTTTGTTAACAGATATGAATAAACACTTTCAGATTTTGCTACTCTGACAGCCTGTTTTTTTTACCGCAAATATTGACCATTGTGATCCAATATGTTTTCATCTTAGTGGATTAGAATTTATGCTTCCACAAGCAGTTTGGTTGCCCAGGGATCCGATGTTTAGCATAGAACCAATGGCAAAACACCACCCATTTCACTTACTTACAGATGGCACTGTATTGTGCATTTTCTAAACAAATATTTAGCCATTAACAATGGCTTGAAAAACAATTTCATATCTTTATTTGAACTTTTTTTAAATATTAAAAAAAAGAATTCTTACGAGTCTCCCACTTGTTCAAAGATAGCGGAGCAATAAGGTAATTTCCAGGTTCAAGGGTGATCCTGGTGCTGACGACACGATGAGTTCTCCTTTCACTGCAGCTTACAATTTTACCAACAACCAATTTTTCTTTAAATTTGCGCGGGCCTTCTTCTGCGACAACAACGCACAGATCAAGGGGTGACCATTTCTTGGGAGAGCTCCTGCAGTTTACAATACAGACAATAATATTAATAATTGACTAAAGTAGCAAATTTTGAAGAGTGCCCTAAGTGACTAAGATTGATTGACTAGGATTGATGATGGGGGCTTTGCGAGTCATGTGACACCTCAGCCCCGCTATGACGCCACTGATGAAGACGTCGTGACATTGCCAAAAAATGATGGCTATATTTCCACCAGATCTTCTGAAGGTAAAGTCATCCACTATAGGAAGCAGCTAGTGACAAGTAGTGTACGATATGAGAATTCTTAAGAGCCATGTTGCATCTTCTTTTAGCATATTATTTTACTACTAGCATTGACCCGTGATAAAGGATACCACAAATGGCAGTCAGGCAGGTTTGTGGGCAATCTTTAAGCGGAATATTAGGGTGACAGCGGGCAGTGCAAGAATGACTGGCAAAATGGCCAACATGAAATGGCAGCCATCTTGGATTTCGTGACATATTTCCAAGCAACAGTTACACCAAAGGGTGAATATCTGCATGAAATTTCATAAGTGTAAGGGAAATATTAAGATCACAGTTGGCAGTTCATGATTGAAGAAAGATGACTGCCAAAATGACCGCAAGACAATGGCTGCCATCTTGGATTGCACAGCATGTTCTCAATCCATGTCCACAGGGCAATACCTGTACCAAATTTCATATCTGTAAGCGAAATATTAAGGTCACAGGGGGAAGTTAAAGAATAAAGAAAGATGGCCACCACAAAATTGCAGCCATCTTGGATTTCTGGACATGTTCCCAAGCAATGGCCACAGGCCAATAGCTGTCCCGAATTTCATAACTGTAAGTGGAATATTAAGGTCACATTGGCCAGTTCAAGAATGGCTGGCAAAATGGTCGCCACAAAATGGCAGCCATCTTGGATTGCTCGACATACTCCCAACCAATACCCACAGGCCAATATCTGTACCAAATTTCATAACTGTAAGTGGAATATAAAGGTCACTTTGGCCAATTCAAGAATGGCTGGCAAAATGGCCGCCACAAAATGGCAGCCATCTTGGATTTCTCGACATACTCCCAACCAATACCCACAGGCCAATATCTGTACCAAATTTCATAACTGTAAGTGGAATATTAAGGCCACAGTGGCCAGTTCAAGAATTGCTACCAAAATGGCCACCACAGAATGGCAGCCATCTTGGATTTCTCGACATACTCCAAACCAATAGCCACAGGCCAATATCAGTAGCAAATTTCATAACTGTAAGTGAAATACTAAGGTCACAAATGGACACTTAACGAAACTTAACTGGGATAGCAGTGTCACCACATGGCGATTTTAACTAATTAATTGTAATTAGCAAAACTAATGAGATTTGAGGAAAATCGTTGCATGGTTGAAATCCTCATGTGAATTGAGGAGTTTGGAGGTGAGATTCATAGTGTTATTAGTTGACAGGAAAAAGCCTTATGGTTGAGATGATATAGTTTCTTGCACAAATATATATATAGGATAGTACCTTCAAGCGTGTGGGATCTTCGTGGTCCTTGTATGTTTGTTAAATGGCCACTTCTAATTTGTCACAATAAAACATCTATAACATCATGTGATGTAACAACAAACATTTGTATAATAGATAGTCTTGATGACATCACAATGGTGACTTTTTCTCAAATAGCCTATATGGTCCAAGGCAGTGGAACAACTCGGCAACAGACATTCAAAGCATTAACAATTATATTTCTTTCAAAAGACAATTGAAGACTTTTCTATTTTCTAGTACATTTAATACCTAATTTGTAAAGCGCACTTGAATGCGTATCTTCAATTTGTAGCGCTATATAAGTAACATTAATAATAATAATAAATAATAAAATTGAGGCCGATGGCTATCACCGACATTTTGTTTGTCATTTCGTTGATTTAAAAGTAATTCTTATCATGTCCGATTTTGTGAAATTATATTCAAAAGCAGTGCCGTCAGCAGGAAAATACAAGGGCTACCAAAGCCAAAATTTCATTAATTTTGGATTAAACCGGATTAATTCGGACCAAATCACCCGATACCGCATAAAAATCTCAGGAATTCTAATAGGATGAGCTAAAGTATTGGATGGATGGATGATTGGGGCTTTACATCCTGTATTTATGCACTGGTAAGGCTAATTAGGACAGGAGGAGGACACAGCAATGAGGCAAAGGATGATTGAAACAGCCATCCAACATAGGCCTAGGTGACCCGGCATGAGCTGGATTCGAACCCTGGACCCAGCGATTGGCAGCCTAGCACGCTACCACTAGGCCAATCCGCCCCTCATCCCTGAGCTAAAGTAAGAAATCTGCAGTTATCTATCTATGTATCAATCTTTCAATTTATCGGTCTTACCTTTTAGAAATTTGAAACAACTCTATGACAAATTCAGTCCTCTCAGTCACCTCGATCCCTAAGATGTCCACTTCCTGTTTGGAGTTCAATGGCAGTCCAACCTTTCTTCGAATCTCACACCAGTCAGGTTGATGCATGCAAATGGCCATTGAGGAGAAATACCTGAAATATACACATATGTATCACTTAATTGAAGTCACAAGACTAATAAAAGATAAATCAATGAGAGATGGATGGATGGATGTTTGGGGCTTTATGTCCTGTATTTATGCACTTGCTATAGGCTAATTAGGACAGGAGGAGGACACAGCAATGAGATGAAGGATGATTGAAAAAGTCGTCCAACATAGGCCCAGGTGACCCGGCACGAGCTGGATTCGAACCCTGGATCCAGCAATTGGTAGTCCAGCACCTACCACTAGACCAACCCTTCCCCCAATAGAAGGTAAGACGATAAGATATAAGATTATGACAGATAGAGATAGACAGAGATCGATACATAGATATGTAGACAGATGCACAAAAAGATTTATTATGTATCTCCATCTATCTATCATATCGGTTGCTTTAAACCACTTGGACTGTTAGATAATAAGTTTCCATGCAGATTTTTAGCACACCAGGTGCGGATGTATATTTTATGTTTTTCTTTTGTAGAAATTTCATGAAACACAAATTGACTGACAAGTTCTACCAGCACAAGTAATCTTTCCCCAAGGAATCAGACACAATTTTAATTTCAAATATCCTATGTGTATTGCCTCATAGTCCCCCTCCCTTGCTTCTGAGCATACATAGATGGGGCCTCGGAGGCCCCTCTGCAGTGGCATAGCTAGGGTTTTTCTCTGGGGGGGCAAATGACCCCCAATTTCCCCAAAAAGTAATCATCGACATGGGAGTATGACAAACCAATGTTATTCTGAGCTTTACTGGATTCTCAAATAACGCATAGTCGGCAAAAGCAAAATTTGCTTTCGTCATATTTAGGCAGTTTTTGCACTGTGGTTCCATAGGAAGGCTGTTATGCTAATACATCTGCAGAAAAAGGACTCCTAAATTAATAATAATTAAGTGCCCAAAAACCCCCATTTAATTTTGCGCACAAATGGCCTAAATATGTGGTGTGGCTTCGTCAATTTTACATATCACTGACTTTGTTGCATGAAGTTTGATTCAATAATTTTATGGCCAAAGCCTTAGTATCACAGCTAGACCACAGAACAATTTCGGCCTTAGTAATATTGGTATTCAGAGAAAGTCAGTTTTTGGCTTCAACATTTACTGAAAATATTCCAAAAATGACTTAGAACTATACATGCAGATTTCATGGATAACCACATAATCAATTAATGCTGAGCAAAAGCAAAACAGATTACAATTTATTTTTTCTGTGATTAACTCTCCTCCTTTGGTTAGTGTCCATCAAATTTCTTGTTGTATGTAAAACACTATACCGACATGAATTTAAACAGGATTTCCACGAAATATCTTTAGATTTCCTTTCCCCTCTCCTTTGTTCTTCTTTCTTTCCCTCCGCAGGGTATCCACCAGAGAGGGAAAATAGGGAAAATGGTGAAAATCACCTGCAGGGAAATATCACAGAATTTGAAATTTGACCTGAAATTCACAGAAAACACAGGGAATTTGGCTTTACTTTTGCAAAGATGGAATAAATGCTTTCTTTTTTTAGCTGAATCCCAAAAAGTCCGCGTTTGTGGATTCCGATAAAACAAGGCTAGGCTCGAGTAAGGACAGGGAAAACATTCGATGAAACAGGGAAAAATCAGGTAATAAATTACAGTAGATATCCGGTTCCTTTTCCTCTTTGTTTCCCTTTTCTTTCCCCATTTTCCCTGCATTTTCCTCATTTTCCCCCCTTTTCCCTCATTTTCCTATTTTTTTCCCCATTTCCCCATTTTTCCCCAAAAAGTTGTCTGGGGGGCAACTTGCCCCCCCACTTGCTACGCCACTGCCCCTCTGGTCCATTCGTGTCACAACATTTGGTGGACCATAGATTGTTAAATATATTATGAAAAATTAGAACCCTCCCCGCTTGAGACACATATGAACAATAAGTACTCCTCAGATGGATGATTGGGGCTTTACGTCCTGTATTTATGCACTTTGTAGGCTAATCAGGACAGGAGCAGGACACGGCAATGAGGCGAAGGATGATTGAAACAGCCATCCAACATAGGCCCAGGTGACCCAGCAAGAGTTGGATTCGAACCCTGGACCCAGCAATTGGCAGTCCAGCAAGCTACCAAAATTTTCAGTGTACCTTCATGAGCAAAATCCCAGCTGGATGTCGTTCGGATGAGACGTTAAATTGGCGGCCCCTTGTATCAGTGTCTATGCGGGGCAAGTAAAAGATCCCTCACATGGGGTAAATGTGTAACATGTTGAGGACTCCTGCTCTTTCTCCCATCTCATCAATCAATCCTCGTGAGAGCCCAGAACTGGGCTTAGAGGGCTGCACTTACCATATCTATCTATCTATCTACCACTAGACCAACCCTCCACCCTATTAGTACCCCTCAGACTTACTTCATCAAGTCCTCAAGAGGCATCCAGAAGACCCCCTCTTCCTCTTCATGGATAACCATCTTTCTTCCAGTTACTCTCTGCCAGTCATCCGAATCATTGCTCCACGGTCCTTTCCATGCAGCCTCACCCCAGGGGTTACGCAGGCAGATCAACCTAAGGAAAGATGGTTGGTAAGATTTATAAACAGAAAGACAGCGAAATAGCAGAGAAATAGGATGATAAGATGGGGAAAGACAGAAAGACAGGAAGATAGCTAGAGAAAAAGGATGATAAGATAAACAGAAAGACAGAGACATAGCCAGAGATATAGGATGAGAAAGATTGGTAAACCTAAAAACAGAAAAATAGCTAGATGCAAAGGATGATGAGATTGATAAAAGGAAAGATGGATGGTAAGACAAACAGAGAGATAGAAAAATAGCTAGAAGAATAGGATGAAAAGGTGGATAAACATAAAAACAGAAAAATAGCTAAGACACCGTTCGAGGTCTGAGTTACATTTGGGTGTCATAGGGGCTAAAAAATAAAACATCATATTTTGCAATCAAAGTGCATGGGATATATGCGAAAAATGTGAGGATTAATAATATGTAAGAATTAATGCAAAATATTTAACCGTTCAAAAGTTATTCACAATTAATGGGAGGGACCTCATGCTTGCCTAAAAATCTGATAAAAGTTTGTAACCACAGCACTTAAAATATACATTCTTGGGGATTTTAGTCCTTTAACACAAAATTTTATTGTTTCATATACTTTGGCATGTTATTAAGTCAGTTGAAGCCAATTTAAAAACTATTTTTGCTAGAAAGGTCGGACCGACATCACCAAGTTGCATCAACCACTTTTTGCTGGAACCAACAACAGCAATCAATACGATATTCAAATATAATTACTCTAAATAATCTCCAAGTGATGCCTGCATGTTAGGGTGTCTGGTAAAATTGTTTGAATGCCTTTTTTATGCAGCAAAAGTTGCAGAGCCAATTCTTGGCATCACCTTGGTGGAAGGAGTAAACCGTAACTTTAAACATGACTGCATTTTTGACCAGATAGACACAAAACTATTAATAAATGTAGTGTGTGAGTAAATTGTACTATATTTGGGTAGTTTTAGACATGTTATTTACCAGTATATGGGAGTTATATGACCTTATAGACCCTGCAACCTATATATAAAAACCCCAAAGAATAAGGGCCTTATTTTCATCAAAACATAATTTTTCGAGGTTCATTTATGTTCATAGTGCCTGCTACAACCATATCTGTTAAGAATATTTATCAATACTCCAAATTAGACGAAATTCAGAAAAAAAAAACGACTTCTAAAAAATTTCATATAAAATTTTGTCGTAAAAAAAACTTAATCTCAAAAACTATCCAAAACTGGGCTCTGCCAATATAAACTGCTTGTAACCAATTTCCATTAATTCCACTGAATATTTCAATATAGTAAATCACAAAAGTCAATCTGAACAAATTCATGATTTTTGTACAATATTTCGGCTTTATTTAGCCATCCTCAGGTATGAAATGAAATTAATTACAAAACCTGTCAAATTTCAATTTCTTTGGCAAACCACAAAGATAGCTTCATTTGCCAGTACTAAGGATTTAATTGCAAAAGAATTCAAAAGTTCTGTTGTCTACAGATTTGTATGTCCAGGTTGCAATGCCAGTTACATAGGTAAAACAGACAGAAATCTTTGTACACGTATTAAAGAACATACCAAACCTGCAAGTGAAATCTTTAATCATGTTCAAAGTTGTGCTAATTTTAAACATGTTCATGACATTCTTAGCCTCCCTGATCATCTCTATAGTGAACAACCTGTTAGTCTATATAGTGTAATTTTTGCCAACACTAAAATAATTGACACTGCAAGACATTGGTCTCTATTGCTTTTTAAAGAAGCACTGGCCATTAGAAGGCAAACACCCACACTCAATCATGGCCTGAAAGCCTCAAAAGAGTTTGTGTTATTCAGGTAACTGTTTTCATTGTCTATGTTTCCCACAGTTTTCATGTTGTTTGTTGTTTGTCATGTAACTAACTCTCTGTTTCCTTTAACATTTTCATTTCATACCTGAGGATGGCTAAATAAAGCCGAAATATTGTACAAAAATCATGAATTTGTTCGGATTGACTTTTGTAACCAATTTAGTTGGGCAAACGAAGTTTGATTTTCATCGCATTATCTTGAGTACTTTTTGAGATTAAGTTTTTTTTACGGGGCTACGTATGTTTTTGACATGTCCTGAACTGACAGCACCATTATTGGTAAGCTATTTTATTTTGTAGTTTTGACACATGATACAGACAATCAAAGCTAGTATAAGTCCTATTACATAATAAAGAATATTTCTGTGAAATATGAACTTTCTGTCTTTAAAATTAGAGCCACAATTGTCACATTAAAATTGACTATTCCTTGAGAGTCGGGAAAATCACAACAAAATTGTCACCCTACCCTGCATGGCTTTTTGATATTTTTCTTCTAAATAATTGCTATATCCGATATAATGTGGATATCATACGATAGATAAGAAACTTAGAGAGAGCCTCAAGAAAAAAATTTGGTAAAAAAACCATTATCGTTCAAAATATGAAGCATTAAACATCAAGGTGTCATTTTTTTTGTCACCCAAAATCGGCGATTTTTGCCTGTTTTTTTACCTATTTTAGTTAATCGTACCTAGAAAGTGTATATACATACCACAAAAGTGATACTATTATGAAAGCCAACTATTTTCTGCATCTGATAAAACAAGTTTCGTCCAGATATCTGTATTTTTGGCGACACAGGATTTTTTTTACATGGATGACACATAAATGTAACTCAGTGCTTGAACTGTGTCCTAAATACAAAGGATGATGAGATTGATAAACGGAAAGCCAGGGAAATAGCCCGAAAAGGAAAATAGAAATCTTTGAGGTAAAAGGAAAAGAGCAAGAGGTAAAAGGAAAAGAGCAAGAGGTAAAAGGAAAACAGAAAGAGGTAAAAGGAAAATAGAAAGAGGTAAAAGGAAAAGAGCAAGAGGTAAAAGGAAAAGAGCAAGAGGTAAAAGGAAAAGAGCAAGAGGTAAAAGGAAAAGAGCAAGAGGTAAAAGGAAAAGAGAAAGAGGTAAAAGGAAAAGAGCAAGAGGTAAAAGGAAAAGAGCAAGAGGTAAAAGGAAAATAGAAAGAGGTAAAAGGAAAAGAGCAAGAGGTAAAAGGAAAACAGAAAGAGGTAAAAGGAAAATAGAAAGAGGCAAAAAGAAAATAGAAAGAAGTAAAAGGAAAATAGAAAGAGGTAAAAGGAAAAGAGCAAGAGGTAAAAGGAAAAGAGCAAGAGGTAAAAGGAAAAGAGCAAGAGGTAAAAGGAAAAGAGCAAGAGGTAAAAGGAAAATTGAAAGAGGTAAAAGGAAAATAGAAAGAGGCAAAAAGAAAATAGAAAGAAGTAAAAGGAAAATAGAAAGAGGTAAAAGGAAAAGAGAAAGAGGTAAAAGGAAAAGAGCAAGAGGTAAAAGGAAAAGAGAAAGAGGTAAAAGGAAAAGAGAAAGAGGTAAAAGGAAAATAGAAAGAGGAAAAAGAAAAATAGAAGAGGTAAAAGGAAAATAGCAAGAGGTAAAAGGAGAATAGAAAGAGGTGAAAGGAAAATAGAAAGAGGTATAGAAAAATTGAAAGAGGTAAAAGCAAAATAGAAAGAGGTTATTTGATTGATTGATTTTATTGACTTTCAAACATAGTTAACATAACATTTTGACATACGAAATATAAATACAGCTGTCAGTTCAATACACAAGTTACTCAAAAGTTAGTATAGATGATGTTTGAGGCTTGCCCCCAAAGCTCTGAGAGCTGTACAGACAGGAAGTAAAAGGAAAATAGAAATAGGTAGAAGGAAAATAGAAAGAGGTAAAAGAATATTAGAAAGAGGTAAAAGGAAAATAGAAACAGGTAAAAGGAAAATAGAAACAGGTAAAAGGAAAATAGAAAGAGGTAAAAGAAAAATAGAAAGAGTTAAAAGGGAAAAAGTAAAAGGAAAATAGAAAATAGAAAGAGGTAAAAGAAAAATAGAAAGAGAGAGTGTTTTTAGGAGAATGTTGACAGATTAACATACCGAGGAGAGCCAGAAAATCTCTTAGTGTCCAGGATGGAATAGTAATGGAGCTTCAGCAATCCAACTTTTTCAAACTGTTCTGCTGGAATTTTATTTTTCGCAATTGTATGTTTTCCACATGTTGCGCCAACAATATTTCTGAAATTGCGAAAAAAGGATTATCACTATTTATCAGATATTATGACTTTGTAATCATGCACGTTGGGGTTGCAAATTGCAACTTGCAATATCTCATAGTACGGCAGATTTTTAAAACAATTCTGCACTTTTTGAAAAAGTTATGAAACTTGGTACAGTGGTTCCCAAGGTGTTGAAGTTTAATTTAAATGCTGTGGGCATTCTGGAGAATACTTTTGGTTGCCATGGTAACCATATTTGCTTCCTGCTCCCTGGTAACCATACTTTTCAAACTAAATTGCACTTTTCATATATACTGCAAAGCTTATTGCCGGATGTTTGAGGCTCAGTTTTGAGCAGTTTTGCTAGAAAATTATCAGTTTCAATTGCAAACTTTCTACAGAAAATTGGCCAGCTGGAGGAAATAACTGAAATATGATACTTTAATTGCTTACAAAAGGATAATGTTTGTACTGATATGCCTTACTGTATATCGATCTCAAATTTGAATATTGCTGATTAAAAATTAAATTTATTTTTGAAGCAGGTTGCCATAGAAACCAAATTTGAATATCACCAAATCACCAAAGGTTTGCGGTGACAAGATCCTGCATAATTATGAGAAATGAACAAAGTGTTATATTAGGGATTTTATCAAGTCTGAAGATAAGCAGAAACATGCACAGTGAGACAGTGAGACATTGCACGTCAACCTTACCCATCACGACAGGCGTCACAAATAAGGGTCCAAACTTCGTCGAACTTGCTATTACCTGAAGTAGATTGTACAAAGAATATATTATAACAATGTATAAATTCATGTTCTCCACCTGAAATGTCTTGGCCAATCATATTCTTTGTTTTGTGACTGACTTCACATATTTTAAAAGATTGTTACTATTACGTTGTTGACTTACGCCTAGTAGTCTTTCACAAATTTTGACCATGATACCCTGAGGGGGTGACCATTTAACATCCAGGTGGGCTGCTAGAGTTGTTTCATTCAATAAATAATTTTTTGCTCAGTTTTGGTGAAATAAATTCTTTTTGGGATGTCTTGAAATAAAAAATACCTGAAAGGGCCATTTCTTAATCAGAAATTGCTTGATACGGAAATGAATATTTGTTGACTTCGTGCACTCAGTCTGGAACCAGACTGCTTCTTTCGACATCCCCTTATTTATTACCAAAACAATTAAAATTATTTAAATAACTGAATGCTCCCTTTATGAAATACAGTATGCTCCCTAGGGTAAGATCTTTCCCCATCCCTTATTTATTTCACAACAATTAAAAACTATTAGATTAATTGGATGATCCCTCTAATGAAACACAGTATGCTCCCAAGGATGAGTTGCAAGCGCAGCTTGCAGTCTGGAAGAATTCAGCATGAATTAGAATCATAGGGGGGGAGATAGAAAGTGAGTCCACTGGGACACTTCAAAATGATACATAGTATCCAACTATCATTCTATTTGGACAAACAGACTGTAGCCACTTGTATGAGGCAGTTATAAGTTTGAATATTAGCAGACGACAAATGACAGTTATTTGTTTCATTTGTGCCACATGTGGCGCCATCTATACCTGTACCTCTACACAGACTTTAATAAAGTCACTAACTTTCATCTATTATAAGCAATACATCAAATTTTATCATGCTACATGCAGGATACATACCAGATACACAACTTCATATCATTACTTTGTGTTTTTTGACATATTAAAAGCCTGTTTACAGCGATTTTAAGAGAGCCATTTTGTGTCAAAATGTATGATGTGTGATTTTGATAAGACCTCTCAAGATCCCACTGTTTAGAGTTCAGAATCTTCCCATCAGTCTTGACTTGGCTTGGGCAGGCACACTGATTTTAGTTTTGTTTCAGCTGACCTCCCATTTCTGACTGTCCCTCCATGATGTGGAGGCTTTTAATCAGAGGGACAGGTACAGTCTGTCGTGCACTTGAAATAAACAAATACTGCCACCGTTGCCTTGAAATAAATAGCTGCCTGCCAAGGAAAACTTAAAACCTCCCCCCAGGAGATTAATGATTGCACTTTGCACCCCAATTCTGTTCGATGCGAGATATCCTGTAAATTTTAATATCTGACCAGATTCCAGATAGCCTACTACATAACACTTGATAGATGTTGAGTCAGGCTCGTTTTTGCATGTTCACAAAATCATTAATCCTTGCTTTTACACCTACACACATTCGTGAAAGTGCCAAAATTTAATGTCGAAATATATACACACGTCCTGGGGATAAAATTATTGAAAAAGACAGTTACATTGCTTTTCTTTGTCTCATATAAAGATCTCACCATCCTTCATTTGTATAATATGTTAAAGAAAAATAATAGGTACAAAAACGCTATGTCAGCTTCCACCTACCGTCAAGTAAGACATAATTGACTGGACTTCCTGTAAGTATGGCTAGACCTTGACTGAGAAACCCACCATCAAGAGCCTCGTAACAGCCGCATATCTTTGCCATTGCCTTCTCTATCAAAGGAACCCACAGCTGTTTTCTTTTCAACTGCAATAGCAAAGACCTTCTAGTTAACCTCCATTCATGGATAATAACAAGAGCACATTGCGGCCAATATTGCAGGTCAATGATGCATGCTGCAAACATCAATTTATTTACACATCATCAATTTCATGACAAAAGTATGTCTGAAGCAGAATCAGGAGCATCATCATGGACATCATGTCATATGTGAGAAAAGGTTCTGTCATTTGACCAACATTGACAAAATAATTGATAAAGCTTGGTTGTTTTGAGGAATATTCTTTACCTGAGAGTAGACAACCTCCCCATGGATATCACATGGCAGATAATCATCAACCATGACAATGATCCACTCTCCGTCTTTGCACAGACGCACTTGGTAGGCCCCTTGGGGGTTGAAATCTCGGGTAATCATGATTCTTTCAACTAGGATTGGTTGTTCTGCCAAAACTGCCATTGCTGAAATGAACCTAGGAAGAGACAGGTAAATCTCTTAAATTATCTATGACACATTCATAAAACTAGTGAATTAAGAAAGAAAACAATTAACCTGTCTTTGTAACTGATTATGGCATCAAGTACTTATATAGAACCAGTAAAACAATTATACTGAAGAGTCAACAAAAAGCCCCCTTCACGAAAACTTTAATATCTTAAAGATCTCTTCTCTTATTAACTCGATCGCTTCATATTCGTCTGAGCCAGCAGACACTGAATCATTGAATCCGCAATGCCCTCTTTAAAAAAAATTAATCTTAGGCCAGTCCAAAAAATCTCTAAAAAGTTTCACAAATTCCACTCAAATGATTGATGATTTCTATAATGAAATTCAAGAAAACCAAAGAATAAAAATGTTGCCAAACAAGTCAGTTCTTCACATGAATATGATTGAGTAACAATTTTCTCTAGTCACGTGTTAAAAGTATATCAAGCAAATTTTGAACTGACTGAATATGAACTGTAGTCCTAGGGATTTTATATTAGTTTTATCCTTACTCGAAAGTTCGTCTAATAAACAGGCAGAAAATCAAACAGAAGAAGAAGCTGGCGGCTCCCCTGCATGGCGAAATTGGTAAAATCCTTATATTTTTTTAAAACATGGGTAGGCCAGTGAATGACCTAAAATATGGTTTCAGGCATGAATATGTAAACATTTTGGTGGCTTACAATCCATTCTTTCATAATATTTCAGGTTAGGCATACTGAGTAGTAAGTTGACCACGTATATGCAAGACCTATAATTTTTTTTAAACGCTTTACTCAATTACTGTAGCAGAGGCGGCTCGAGTCGTCTCGAGCAGAGGCATTTTGGCCATTTAGATCAGCGGATTACGGTCCCTTTGGCGTGCGACCCAAATATGTCAGGAACCGTAGTGAATATCACAAATTCCTTTGGCAGATGTTTAGAAAAAAAGTTTATCTCAAAGGTTCAATCAATGTCAAGTAACTAACCTTCAGATAAACGTCGATTCAAGGGGGAAATCCACGAGTGTTTTTGCCATGATTTCGCTTGGCCATTTTGGGGACTTAGAGGCCAGGATGACAGTGACGTCATAACAAACTGCCCACCAGGATCGCCCCGCTCGCGGCGCCCCTAGTGGCGAAAATCACCTCTCTCAAAGCCAAGCTTTGCAGCTTTGGCAGGGATTGTTGTGCCAATGCAAAGCATTGATGGCAATTGAATAGTGGATGTTATTTCCTTGTTCTAAAGTGTAATTAGAGAAGCACAATTGTACTGATTCAAACCTTCCCAAAGGTGTGAAGTAAACAAAGTGCAATTAGCAAATAATTTTTTGTGATTGAAATACTTGCATATTTTTTCTTTGCTTGATATAAAGGTTTAATATATGATGCACATGTTTTAATAGAAGAAAATAATTTAGAAATTAGATGAAGTGACATTAAATTATATTTTTTTTTAGTTTTATTTGACAATCTGCATATCAAAAAGATACAAAATTATTATGTACAAACTTTTAATACAGAAATATATCAAACATAGATACCTTTGTCAATATTTAGATAAAAATTTATTTTATTTTCTTTTTTTAAAGAAAATAATTTGAATAGAAGTAAAGCATTTGATCTGTTTTAATATATGTTTCATCTTCTATTTTTTGCAGTGCAGCTGCTCTAACCCCAAGAATTTTATGCAAATCTTGTAGCACAGTGGAAGACACTCTCCATAACTAATCTCATTCAACTTTATCATACATTCTCTGCAAGTTTTGAACTTTCAACCAGTCACTTTTGGTGCCCTTCTGAGCTGGAAAAAATTAACAAAGATAGTAAATGGACTGGCTGTCAAAGGTCAACCATGCCTTCTTCTTCTTCTCGATTGTAAATCTATCTGTGTCTTTGTTGGAATCTCTCTGTGTGCTGCTTTAAGTGCTTACATGTTATTTTATCAATATTTTTCTCAATGTTTTTAAAAATAGGTGTACTGTCTATATTGCTATATATATTGCTGAGCACAGTAAAATCAATTGATTGATTATTTGATATATATCCATGAGATTGAATCAATTAAAGTTTTCTTTCGCCAAGAAACTTGAAAAAAATTACATTTCCTGAAATATCTTTGCGCGTAATTGCAAAATAGCAAAATAAAGTTAGGATTATATAACTGTCTGAGGGTTACCTGGAGTCTATCAGAATTGCAAATTTAGGAACTTGAGTGATCTTTTGACAGAGCATGCTATGTGGGATTTGGATAAGATATGCTCCTTTATGATTGGAAGTGGAGCCAACAGAGCTGTGGAAGTTACAGAAGTCCATAAAAAGCTATAAAAATGTCTACAACTTGGCTACTAGTGCACTATCGCGTCATTTTTGGCATAAAAATCTGATCTAAAGTAGGCCTACATGTAAACTTTTCCCTTTGTAGGGGCTCCAGAGATTTTGGTTCGGGGGGGCGGGGAGTGACAAATTTTGGTCAGAGTCTCAGCAAAAGGCCAAATATAGGAGGGGGGGTGCCCCCCTGTGGGTGCCCCCCTGCATGCCCCTACAGGCTACGGCCCTGACGTAGGTAATCCATTGTTTAAATCAAACTGTGAATTTTAACCACACTGCATAATTCTTTGAACTGCATGTGACGACGTTTCGTGCTAAATCGAAACAAGAATCTGGGGATTAAAACCATGGGTGCAGCAGTTTGCGTAGTGATTTTATTAAAGTTAGGGTGTGGTTAGGCATACTGCCCTCAGAAACTTACTCAGTACTGCCCTCAACAACTTACTCAGTATCAGAATGATACACAATTTTAGCTACATGTCGAGGAAAGAGATGCCCTTTTCACAAAGAATGAAATAGATTAAGACAGGTGCTCTGTAAATGTGAATTAAGATTGTACATATGTATATATTGTATATGGTTTCCTAATTATCCCCCATGCTATGCTATGGGGGATTGTACTTTTAGTCTCCGTGTCATGGCGTCCATCAAATATCTCCAACACCACACCATGCACAACGCTCATCCTTTCCCAACATTCAAAGACCCCCCTAAACTTGTCAAATCATACCGTAAATCAATAAATATCATAACCATTTCCACATCCCAAATACTTTTTCCTGTGCTTTTGGCCTGCAGCCATGTTATTTTTAAAAGCTAACTCCACCCCCAGGTGTCTCCACATCCTTACATGTATGCACAATTGTGCCCCTGGTGGAAATATTTGGCATAACTAAAATTGGAATTCTGGTGGGTATAGGTAGATGTGTAGGGCATGGGGGATATGGAGGCAGTATACCTGCTCTTGTTGTCTCTATATATGTTAAACACTGATTTTAAGTCGTACAGAAGCATCATGCTTGGTTGTCTGTAAATTGATATATATACGCTTTTTATTGACTGTCCTCATTGATTACGACTTTAAATACAATTTTACTACTACTACTATACTACTACATTAAAATTTCTTCTTGCACCTGTACAATTCTGCAATAGATTCTGCAGTTCTGCAGGAAGCTGGAGAATTCTGCAGTTACCCACAGAATTGGTGGTCCTCTTGTCACGGAAACATTTCTGAAATGTTTCTGCAGCAATATCTGTAATTCTGTACTCTGTTGGAGTTATGCAGCTTGGGAGGATTTATGCACTTCTGCAGCAGTTTCTGCAGCGCAACTAAGTAGCAAAGTCCGCAGCAACTACGAAGCTCCTCTGCACCAATTCAGAAATTATGCAGACACTCTGCAGCAACTCTGCAGCAATTCAGCAGCGTCTCTGCAGAAATTCTGCAGCTACTCTGCACAGATTCTGCAGTAACTATGCAGCTTTCAGCAATTCTGCAGCAACTACGCACCAACTCTGCAGAATTTCTATATATAATATTATGCTGCACAGTTGCACAGCAGTTAATACGGTATTCTGCACCAAGCCAGCAGTTATGCAGCAACTGTGCAGCAATTAATGCAACTATGCAGCAGTTCTGCAGCAGTTCTTCAGCAGTTCTGCAGCAGTTCTGCAGCCGTTCTGTTGCAGTTCTACCGCAATTCTGCAGCAATTCTGCAGCAATTTTGCAGCAATTCTGCAGCAACAATGCAGTAACTATGCAGTAACTATGCAGTAACTATGCAGTTCTCAGCAATTCTGCACCAATTCTACAGCAACCATGCATTAACTAGGCAGTTCTCAGCAATTCTGCAGCATTTATGCAGAAATTATGCAGCAACTCTGAAGAATTTCTGAATTAACCATGCAGTTCTACAACAGTTCTGCCGCAGCTCTGCAGCAGTTCTGCCGCAGCTCTGCAGCAGTTCTGCCGCAGCTCTGCAGCAGTTCTGCTGCAGTTCTGCTGCAGAAATTCCGCGATTGATCAGCAACTAAGTTGCAATTGTAGCCATTCTTCAGCAACTATGAAGCAATTCTGCAGAAATTCTGCCAAAATGCAGCGGCAACTTCGCAGCAATTTAATAGCAATTCTACAGTAACTATGCAGTTCTGCAGCGTTTCTGCAGCGTTTCTGCAGCATTTCTGCAGCAACTATGCAGCAACTATGCAGCAACTATGCAGCAACTATGCAGCAACTCTGCAGAAACTCTGCAGAAACACTGCAGAAACACTGCAGAAACACTGCAGAAACACTACAGCAACTCTACAGAAACTCTACAGAAACTCTACAGAAACTCTACGGCAACTATGTGGCAATTCTGCAGCAACTATGCAGCAATTATACAGCAATCTATGCAGAGACTATGCAGTAACTATATGCAGTTACTATAGGAATTTCTGCCACATTTCTGCAACATTTCTATAGCAGTCCGACTCCTGCAGCTGTTTTGCAGCAGTTTTGCAGCAGTTTTGCAGAAACTATGTAGGAACTATGGAGTAACCAAGCAACTGTTCTCAAGCAAATTCAGCAGAAATTCAGCAGCCATTCTGAAGCAACTATGCTGCTACTATATAGTAACTATGCAGCAATTATGCAGCAGTTATGCAGCGATTCTGCAGCGATTCTGCAGCGGTACTGTATTAGCTATGTCACTACTGGGCAGCTATTCTGCACCAATTCGGCTATATGGACGGCTGAAATTCTGCAGCAATACTGCACACATTTTTCAGCAACTCTACCGCAATTCTACAGCAATTCTAGCAACTATACACATAGTATGCAGTAACTATGCTTCATAGCTGCTGCATCGTTTTGTTGCATTTCTGCAGCAGTCTTGCAGTAGCTATGTCACAATTCTGCTGCAACGCTGCTGCAACTCTGTAGAAATTCTGCAGTAACTTTTCAGTTCTGCGCAGCAGTTCTGCAGCAACCCTGCAGAAATTCTGTCAAAGTGCTGCAACAACTATGCAGCAACTTTTCAGCAATGCAACAGCAGTTCTGCAACAATGCTGTACTTCTGCAGGAATTATGCAGCAACTATACAGCAAATATCAGTTCTGCCACAGTTCTGCATCAAATATAAAGCAAGTCTGCCACCTGCCGTACATTTGTGCAGTTCTGCGGGAAGCTGCAAAATGCTGCAAGAAGCTGCAGTTCTGCAGTTTCCTACAGAATTGGTTGTCCTCTGTCACTGCAGTATTTATGAAAAGTATCTGCAGCAAAATCGATACATAGGAATTATGTGGCTGTGGTGATTTTATGCACTTCTACAGGAAGCTGCAGCATGCTGCAGGAAAGTACAAAATTATACAATTTTTCAACAAAATTGGTGTCACTTCAGCATTCTGAAGCTGAAGGAATTAAGCTGCATAATTCTGCAGTTCTGAAATTTTCTGCTGGGAGTTCTGTAGTGTTCTGCATGATTTCTGCTAATCTGTTACTTCTTGCACCTTTGTGCAATGTATGTGCATCAATTTCAGAAGTCTTAAGACCAAGGTCTTGCTGCTACCGAGGAAACATTTATTTTGGGATGAGGGGGTCAGCACGTTTGGGGTTTTGGTGATCCTCTTGCTGCTGCATATCTTTAGAAGTTTCTGCAGCAAACTTTGTAGCCTCCACTTCTACAACAAGCTGCAGAATTCTGCAGCTTTTTGTATAATTCTGCTGGAAATTGCAACATTCTGCAGCTTGTTGTAGGGTGAAGTCATTTTAAATGAGGCCAAAAGTGTCACATAAGGGTAAATTTTTAAATGCATGTTTTAGGATGTATTCCTCATCCAGCCTGTGCTCCATAGTCTTAATTTTTATGAAATATACTTTTTATGTCCTTAAGTTACACTGACACTCCCCCACATAGAATTGTGCTGAGGAGAGTCTATGTCGTCACGTAGAGTGGGTCGGGGCAAGAAGCCCGGGTTAGGTGAGAAGCCCCCCCAGGGTTATTTCTAAACTTACATTTTTGGTGCTTTTTCTTATTGATGGGATTGAAGCTAGAGGCTTTTCAGGTGACGTCACAAATTTTCAAGGCATTCAGCACCAAACCATAGTCGTAATTAATGAAACAAAAAAAGGTGCATGGTTTTTGTAACTTTGATTAATTCTTTGAAAGTGGTTGTCAGAAATAACTTTGGAAATTTTTAAAAGTATAATGGATATCTGCATTGCTTCACTTTATGACCATCACATAAATATGATTTGGATCATGTTTTTTTGCATTTTAGCTCAAAATATAGAGGTCAAATTAAAATATGTGGGTTTGGGGCGAGAGGCCCCACATGGTATGGGGCATGGAGCCCCCTTCACTGAGGTCTCGAAGCTGCTTCAGGAACCATTTAATAATGTGGACTTTACCTTAAATCTTGATAGAATAGCTAATTGAAATAGAAAAAATTTGACCGAAATTGAAACAGGGCAAAAAATATTAAGAAATAAATGTATGAACAGAAAAATTTTTAAATTCAGAAAAAGTGAATAGAATGCCTTAAAAATGATAGAAGAACCCCAAGAAATAACTTTCAAGCTGAATGTGCTTGCAAAAAAAATTTCCATAGGATTATAATAGGGGGCTTCTTGCCCGATGGGTGGGGTAAGAAGGCCATTTTAATTTTTTTACAAAAAGGGCCGTAACTCCTTTATTAAAATTGGTAGACATTCGTTTCACTAGTTATAAGTAGAGTTAAGTGATCCTTCCTGACAGCATAAGCATTCAAATGATCGACCACAAAAAGTAGGTCAAATCGCTCCTCGAAGTTAAGGGGGGCTGCATGCCCCGCGTTACTCTAAGTGAGAAATTTTGGTTGACTCCACTTTATTTAATCCCTATTGTTGATAGTAGCAAACATTGATCATATAATCATTGATCCAGGTACAGATGATCATTTGAAACAATTTTAGCAGACAAATTACCATTTTGCTTTGAAATACACACATTGACGGAACAAAAATATATGTTCGTCAATTTTGCTTCTTCGATGTTCTGTCAAAATAAAGCACATAGGTATACTCAGTAAATTTTTGGATTAAAATGTAAAAACACACAGAATGTATGAGAGAATGGTAAAATCCAAGCCATCTAACCTGTTGTGTAAAAGATATACGGATATTTTTAGCGTTACATCATATTTGACATAGTCCTGTAGGTGAGAATTCTGTCACATGTCATAATTGACCAAGTTTCAAAAATTATGTCAAATTGTGTATAAATAAACTTTACCAGTAAATGCAGTTATCAACATTTCAATAAAAATAAACAAGGCTCAAATGTTAATTCCCCCTAATATAACACAAAAGAGAAATTTCACCAAGAAGCCGGAAAATAAGTTGCCAGAAGCTACACACATGCACCAAACACTCATTATGAATAACCGACTCAAGCTAGAACTTAAATTCTCTGAAATTCCATAAAATATATAAAAGAACAAGTAAGGTAAATTAGATTTGTTAAAATCCTCATTCATAACAACAGTAAAAATACAAATAATCAGAAGAATTTTAAATGAAGCGTCAATTATGATGTACGCCTATTAATCTTGGCTGAACGAAATCAAACACAATGTATTGTTGAGATAAACTGCATTAGCAAAGGAAGCTAGCCAAAATACATGATAATTCTTAGTTTAATGTTGAGATTACTGTCATATATCTAAGATTTATGCTGTACATCACATTTGACATTACAAGTGTCAAATGTGATGTACATCAAAGAATCTTATGTTATTGTCAGATAAGAATGAAACGCATGTGCGAAATCTCATGACAAGGACTACAAAAGTCTGGGAATTTAATTAACACAACTTTTCTCTATTTTGGTAATGTTTCCATATCAAAAAGGCACGAAAATTCATCTGTACATCATAATTGACCAATAATTACTTCTTGGTCAATAATGATGTACTGTCCATTATGATGTACCAATTTGATACTTTTTGACATATGAGACATTTTGTTGTGTGACAGTCCGGTATCTTCATGCAAGGCCAATTTCTGAAACAAAACTTATTATTCACAGCAAAATGAAAAATTTTGATTGATGTGATGCTTCTCTACACATGAGAACACCTCTATCGGTGGCGTTACATCATATCTGTCCTGTAGGTGAGAATCCCAGAATTATTGACATTCAAAATTTGCATCCTCCATATCACAGCCTTTTTTGCTCTGTAGGATGTCCTTTTAAACATTTTAGATAAATCTTGTGGAATACTTATTTTGGCAGCATACAAACCCATAAAAATATTACTGGGTGTGTCAAAATTTTTGGTTTGTAATTTGGCCGTCCTGTAGGTGAGAATTTTTTCAGTGACAGCAGGTGTCATGTTTGGACTGCAACCATTTGACTATAGCTGGACATTTCTTCCAAAGCTGACTGGTATGTGATTATTTATCATAGACTTTCTTGATACAATGGAAAATAAATCAACTAAACAGCACTTAAATAGGAAAAAAACCCATTTTTAGAAAACTTTTTTTCTGGATTGACCATGTTTGACATTTATGATGTACGTGACGCGAGGTTTCGGTGGCCCGAGAAATATTCCCAGAACATTTCACATACCAAATGGAATTAAAAAACTTAAGTTCAGGTATATAGGTAGTCATTAAAATTAAAAAAACAGAGCATAACTTACTTCAGTTGCTAACCATCAGCTGTCAAAGTAACACCGTTTGAAAATGTGACGTTTGACATCCCAAAAAATGGACCATTTTGAGAGTTTTCGGTCCCTGGTCTCAATGAAGAAGCCATAATTTCACGTAAAAGTGGATTTATTATGAACACAAAATTGTTTTCTACATCTCAGAGAATTTTAAAGAACTTATTACTAGCCAAACATTTTTATGTCCTGTTAAAGGTCAAAATCCTGGCTGGCCTCGTTTAAAATGACTTCACCCTGTAGAAGTACGCAGAATTTGCTGCAGAAATTTCTCAAGATTGTCAGCAGCTGTCAGAGGACCCGTAAAACACCCCTTTGCCTGTCACCTGCACAAGGGTATCTGGCATGTGAGACCTGCACAAGGGTATTTGTCACTAAGACCTGGTGGAGGGTATCTGGCCTGTGACCTACTTTTGGTGATTGACCTTTGACCTGCAGGAACTCAGCCTGTTTGTTTTCTCTATCAATTTCTTCATCTCAGAAAGACACCAAAAGTTTATCAACGCAAGATAAAATTCTATTGAGACTGTATGCAAAGTTTTAATGACAGAGATGAAACAGCATGACCAAGGCAGTTGTCATAAGTTCCAGGGCCTTCCTCCAACAATAGAGATGCCACTTGCAAGCAAGCAAGTATCTCTAAAAAACTGCTATATTTCTCAGAATTCACACAATCGTATCACCCGGACTAATGCAGAGGGAGTATGAGGTACAAACAGAAAATCATATTAAAACATAGGCTGCATAGCAGCAAACCTTCAGCGAAAAGGCACTATTAAGGACACAATTACACCATAAAAGTGATGTGAACCAAATGCCAGTACATGTATATGCAATAGTGGTCCGGTCTTGGCCTGACATTATATATATATGCTCTCTGTCCTGCCCGTCTGTCTGCCAGGGTATGTTGAACCATGGAAAGGCCTAACTAGACTAATTTAGACATATTACGGACCAGAGACACGAAATTCACAGTATATTTAAATTTCTTCCTGTAGTTCTGTAGGATTATGCAGCATGGGAGGTTTAATGCACTTCTGCAGAGCTAGCGAAATTCTGCAGCTACATGCAGAATTTCACAAATTCTGCAGCTGCCTGTAGAATTCTGCAGTTTCTTCAAAATTAAAACCTCCCTTCCTGCAGAATTTGGCAGCTTCCTGCAGAATTCTGCAGCCATGCAGCTGCAGAAGTGCATAAAACCTCCAAGATGCATAACTTCTACAGAATTACAGATTTTGCTGCTGAAACTTTGCAGAAATGCTGCAGTGATGGACGACCACCAAAAAACTCGACCCCCTCAGCTGACCCCTAAACGGCTACACCCCCAAACCAACGTTTCGTGGGTGGCGGCAACATACTTGTCCAAGAAGTCTGAACTTTGTAGATGCATTGAAATAAGCTGGAGGGAGTACCAGAGGTTCATAAATCCTGCAGGGGGGCAGCAGAACTGAAGAATTCTGAAGCTTCCTGCATAATTTTTAAGGTAACTGCAGAATTCTGCAACTTCCTGCAGAAGCGCATCAAACCTCTCAAGCTGCGTAACTGCTACAGAATTACAGGTTTTGCTGCAGAATTTTTTCAGAAATACTGCCGTGACAGAGGACCACCAATTCTGAAACTCTGCAGCTAGGTGGCAGCAGAATTCTGCAGCTTCAGGCAGAAGTTCATAAAACCTCCCAAGCTGCATAATTCCTACAAAACTGCAGATTCTGCTACAGAAGCTTTTCAGAAACACTGCAGTGACAGAGGACCACCAAAAAAAATCTGCAGCTGACTGCAGAACTCTGTAGATTCCAGCAGAACTGTTTAGGAGTTTGCAGAATTCTGCAGGTGGCTGCATAATTTGTGAAATTTTGCAGCTTCCTACAGAATTATGCAGCTTCCTGCAGAATTGCTGCAGAACTACAGAATTCTGCAGCTATATGCAAAACTGCTGCAGAATTCCAGAAAGAAATTATACTCTCATATCGCGCAAGTGCAGATTTCTTGGGGAAATTTCAGAATTGCAGAATTTCCACTCTTTCCCTGCAACTTCTCCTTCCCACCAACTTTTCCTTCCTTCTGACTGCTTCTTTGCACTTAATGCCTGAAGGAAATGGTATAATACAAATATTTTTCAAATATTTGCCGAAGTGCACAGTTCCCACAATAATTGCAGACTGCATAAAACAAAATGAGTAATAATATTACATAGGGTGTGTCTGTATTTCTGCAGAAAATTAATGCACGCACATCTGCAATGTTTCTACAAGAATTCTAGCTGCAAGGTGCGAAAAAAAATTCCCTATTCCCGCAGAAATTCTGCAGTTCTGCATCTGTGCAAGGAATTCTGTACTTCTTGGGAAAACTACAAAATCTGCAGAAGTCCACAAATTTCAGGAATCTGTAAAAAAATATTCATTGTTCTGGAATTTCCTGTTGGAATTATTAAATTCTGCAAGTTCCCATAGAAATCTCTGCAGGTAAATCGTGCAGTTCTTCTGCACAAGTCTGCCATTATGAAATATCTTGTAGGATTTCTGTATTTCTGCAAGATTTCTATAATTCTGTAATTTTTCTGCAGAATTCTGCATAGCATCTGCAAATTAAGACCTCTATAAAGACTAGGACCACTCTCCTGTGAGTCCTGTCACTATTCAAGGAGTTTGGTGTATGCATCACGATGGGGTTACTACTCCTTCCCTCACACTTCTCCTTTCCTCTCACTGCTCCTTACCTCTGGCTACTCTTTCCCTCTCACTGCTCCTTCGCTCTCACAGCTCTCCCCCCCCCCCCACTACCCCTTCCCTCTCAATGCTCCTTCCCTTTCACTGCTCCTTCCCTCACACTTCTCCTTTCCTCACACTTCCCCTTTCCCCTCACAGCTCCTTCCCTCTCACTGCTCCTTCCCCCACACTTCTCCTTCCCTCTCACTACCCCATCCCTCTAACTGCTCCATCCCTAACACTTCTCCTTTCCTCACACTTCTCCTTTCTGCTCACAGCTCCTTCCCTCTCACCACTCCTTCCCTCTCACTGCTCCTTCCCTCTCACTGCTCCTTCCCTCTCACTACCCCTTCCCTCTCACTGCTCCTTCCCTCTCACTACTCCTTCCCTCTCACTGCTCCTTCCCTCACACTTCTCCTTTCCTCACACTTCCCCTTTCCCCTCACAGCTCCTTCCCTCTCACTGCTCCTTCCCCCACACTTCTCCTTCCCTCTCACTACCCCATCCCTCTAACTGCTCCATCCCTAACACTTCTCCTTTCCTCACACTTCTCCTTTCTGCTCACAGCTCCTTCCCTCTCACCACTCCTTCCCTCTCACTGCTCCTTCCCTCTCACTGCTCCTTCCCTCTCACTGCTCCTTCCCTCTCACTACCCCTTCCCTCTCACTACCCCTTCCCTCTCACTGCTCCTTCCCTCTCACTACTCCTTCCCTCTCACAGCTCCTTCCCTCTCTGTTTTAATTAAATAGTTTTCTAAAAATCCCACAAACAGCGGCAAATATTCTTTGGGTGAAATCATAGAGATTATGCTATATGTAAAGCAAAAAAATCCTTGATATAACCACTGCATGCATGGCCTTATAGCATACCGGCCATACCGCAAGCCGACGTTTTTTCAGAGGGCGAGCAATATTCACCAAAATTTCATGATCCAGACTCTACATAATTTCAAACTGCACATATTAGGACGAACCATTAACTACTTTCTAATAAATCATTGGACTTGGAAGTCAGTAACACTCATGAAAATGGCTTCGCCCTGTCACTGTTGACACTCTCACACTTCCTTACAGTCATTACTCAAATGTTCCCTATGCTCATTCCCTGTCACTACTCATTCCCTTTTTCCTCACGAAATTGATTTTATGGTTGACAGTTTTTAAAAAAATCAAGCGGTTTTTTTAAACTTCTTCAGATTTTTAATTTGTGGTTTTGATATTTATGCAAGCAAGCAATTTTTTAGTTTTTAATTAAATTTGCTAAAAACAAAAAACTACAAATTTCCAGCAAGCGAAAAATGTCAAAAGCATTTAGCTCGGATATTTTCTGCTCGAAGACATCACATGAGTGTAAATTCACTTGCCCCCCCCCCCCTCTGGCTCCTCCCCTAATTTTCATTTTAAACCCAATATTCCCATAGGTCATTACAAGTCAATATTCCCATAGATCATTACAAGACAGTTACATTGCCCCCCCCCCCCGGTTGAACGGCCTGGCCCCCCTTGGCCCCTAAAATAAATCCTGGTGATGCCACTGAGTGTATGTTTTTGCACATATACAGTCACAATGTCTGCGCTTTGTCCTCTCTGTCAGTCTCTCAAATCGTACTGGTTGTTCTAATGATCTACTCCTGGACATGTTTGGTACGGTACAAATATTTCAGACAAGCTTCCAAAATTATAGAATTTTTGACTTTTCAGTGACTTTGTCTAATCAATGTTGTCCTTCTTGTTTCAATGCATATATATGTTCTAAGAAAAACTGCATAATTTCAAATATTTCATGTCCCATTTTGGATTCAAGAGGAAGTCAAATTACACTTTAAATAGAGAGATGAAACCAACAATGTTATCCTAAAAATTAGCCACTTTATTTTGGAACTTGATCAAAACAGGTGCAGAAATCAAGAAATGGCAATCGTGACCAAACATTTCACGTCCCACTTTAATTTTCGTACTTATTCATCAAATAAGTATGTGTGTCTATGTCTTTTCAATATTCATCTCTTACATTATGAATGTTCTTATAATATCTCGGAAAGACGCAAGCAAACTTTCCTAGCAATAGCTGCACATCCTTTCCAAAATATCCAACCCTACAATCCAGAGATGCAGGTGTTTGGGACCCTAAAAAATAGATCAAAAGTTTCTCTTGATGAGAAATAACAAAATTATTTTGTTGAGTCTTATTTTGAATACAGCATCCGACAACATTATAATTTTTGTGTGTCAATCATGTTCTTTCACGAATCTACAACCATAATGTCTGCTTAATATAGTGTGCATGCATGATAGGCCTATTAAAGTGTTGAACCTTTGGTCATTTAAACAGGATGATCATCAAATTATTTTGCCAGACTTTTGTGATCTCTATGTGAATACCAAATAAATTAAAAAATAATTTTAATTTCACAATTGTACAGTGATGATTCAATCCTCCATAAAACTAATTTGGTGTGGCATAAGAATCTTTGTGGTATTAAAAAAAATTAAGTTTTAGACAACTTTTGTTTATTTTGCAGCCTGAGCTTACTTAAATTCAATCTCCAGTTAGATGTCTTATAACTTGGGGTTTGATCATCCGTCACATTAGGGGGTGACCATTTAATTTTCATGGGGCTTGATGTTTTCCTCATAGGGAATTAATTGATTTCACGGTAAAGGCAGTAATTGTTTATTTTGAGCGCCAAGTTGCCGAAATTTTCATTCCCAAATCAATACCCCTACCAGAAATTATTTATTTCAAAAAGAATTTATTTATTTCACCAAAACTGAGCAAGAAAATCATTAAAAAAGAATTTAAAAAAAAGAAAGAATTTCCTAGCCCCCTTGATATTAAATGGGCACACCCCCCCCCCCAGCCCACTTTAGTGAACATTCTAAATTGGTTTATTGCAACCCTGGTAATTTTTTTTTTCATCTATTAATTGTCCCCTCCCTTCCTCGCTCAGACTCATGAAGGGCCATGATTAAGTTGGACACCTCCTCCAGCATGCTTTACACAGACTGTAGGACCATTATTGCTAGGCCATGATCACCCCCAGGCTGCTGCTCAGCCTGCCCCTGCCCTCCCGCCAGAACTGACCACTTCCCCGGATCTGCCATCAGTGCCCCACAAATAAACAGGGAATCCCCGTAGGGGCCTCGGGGAAGCCCCTATGACGTCACGGCAAATGTCGCGCTTCAGAAGGGAGAGAAAGTTGACAAAAATGCATGATGTTCACAGGGTTGAAACAAGAGTAATCCTCGCGGTATGTGTCCCGTTTTTGATTGAAAGATTGAGATAAAGATGTTTTCTAAACATTTGCCAAAGGGGATCTGCAGGAAATGTGTAGTTAAAAAGTTATTCGCCTCGGAAGTTGAAAAACCCGTAAATGTATAAGTTAACATGCGGAAAACATCTCAGCCCAGAGACTGGGCTCTTCTCAGCTACAATTACTGTGATGTTTGCAATGCCATTCAGGCCCAATCATTCCATGTTATTGAATGAAGCATGGATTTAAAGAGGACAGTTTTATGGAAAGACTGATTAGAATTTCAGAGAGATATATCAATTAAATAACTTTTCTAGGGGCTCGGAACAAAAGTTTAGATTTTGAAAATACAATTTTTTTTAGGTTGACTTACCAAGAGTCTCGTGAAGTTCCCTGGCACGTTATATCTGTTGGCTGAGGATCATGGATAACTTGCCAGCTTTTCTCCTTTTCCCATGGAAACAATTTCCAGTACTTGAACTTGTCAGGCCTCAACCATTGAGCGACTCTGTCATCTCTTCCTCTTTGTCTTGCATCAAAACAGAGTGACTCTGTAGAATGTGGAAATGATGCGTCTTGAAATTTGCCACCATTCTGAAAGGAAAAGGACAAATACACTGCATGTTCTCTGTTGCACTATACCTATTTGGTTCATTTAATCTTTGCTTACAGCAATAAACCCAATGTCCAAAAGCGATGCTCAACAGAGAAATAGTTTAGACCCAAATGTCTCCTGCCAAATTAAAAATTATTTTGGTTCAAATCAAATATCACCAGAAGATCATACAATATCAGTATCGGACATTACACAGAATCAAACATACTGCTATTAAAATAATTATATCATTGTAGTGTGGCTCAAGGTCAAGGATTAGGAATTGGCTCAATCTTATTCAATTCCTAATTGTGCTCTTATGTATCCAGAGATCGAAACTTGGCCCAATCTTTTTAAAATTCTTTTCCTGTTACAGTCTACTGGAACTGGCCATGTAAACAACCACAAACAGCATGCAAATGAGCAAGATATGGCAGAGTGAACTTGTTACCTAATTGTTTTCTTTCATACTGTGGGAATTTTTAATTGCTAAAGACTAATAGAAATAACATTCAATAACAAAATGAATATTTATGCTTTTAGTTATCAGTGCCTCTGCAAGTTATACAGTGGACAATGGGATAATCAAAACAAAGTGACATAACAAATTTAGATAATTAATCACACAAGGTGTTTTTGCACAGAAACAAAAAGCAATGTTCATGGGAGTGAGTGAATTAGTGAGTTTGTGTTTTATGCCCCATAAGCACCGGCGTGGGGCCATTTAGAGGCAACAATGTTCACGAGAAATTACATAACCAATCAGTTAACATTTTTTGGAGAATCCAAACAATTCAATTCAAGGAGTCCCTCTGACACTTCGTGTCTTCGGCAAAAATAGGAACTCATGGAGTCTGGGTATATATGGTTATTGATGAAGCTATAGTAACTGACCATGAAGTAAAACCCTGTGACATCCTCCATTTTGGCGTCATTGTTTTGCTTTTTACGAACTATTTCCTTGGGGACTGACTGACAGACACCAGGCATGGATGATTGCACCTTCAGACTGCGATCGATCTTTGGCGAATGTGTGATCTTTGGCGAATGTGTGATCTTTGGCGAATGTGTGATCTTTGGTGAATGTGGGATCTTTGGCGAATGTTGCTCAGTTTTCACCTTGTGGCGTTTGTCACACGACTCGCAGTACGTCGTACTCAGCTTGTTCTTGAAGTGACAAGAAGTGCAGTGCCACCCCATATCTTCCAGACTCTGCCATTGTTTACTCTTCCTGAAAAGACAGAAACCAGTTTTTAGGTCTATAATATTACATATTTACTTCTTATTGTTAGTCTCACAATTACTGCTGGAACAATATGAGCGATGCCATAATAGACCTCGGCAGCTTAAAGAGTCTATACAGGACCGATGAAAGAGAACTAAATTTGTCACTCAGAGATATGTAATATTTTGGGACACCATTGGCAAATGACAATCGTAATCTAATAATAATAATTGCCATAGCAGGTATCTCCATCTCAGTGCTCAGGCTTTTTTCTCTCAACCAATGAGACCCACCTTATAAAAAAAGACCTTATCACATTTGTTGAGAATGACCCTGCCCTAGACCAATCAGATGCAAGTTAGTTGGTGGGTATGGTAATTAGAAATCAGAAGAGGCTGGTCTTTGAGAGTCTGTGACTGCCCAATTGTCTCCCCCAAGCAAATAGGTTCTTTCGTTCAGAGATAACTCCTCCCGTGGGAATGTCTCAAAAGTGACTGATTACTGGCCATGCAATCAAAATGTTTTGATTTCAAATTTTCCCATGGATTATGAAAATATGTTATTCTTTACAGTCTGGCCTGAGTCTATTTCCCTGAGTGGTGAGACCTTAAATTCCAACCCTAATCCAATCACTTAATATCAGGATTAACACTAGGCAACTTTCACACATCAATGTTCATTATTTCCTCAGTTACAAGTTCATCTTGGGAATTTGGTAAAAAATCATATAATCTGGGAGGCATATAGGGGAGACCGGGGCTATTTGAAGCGCGGGGTTATATGAAACATGGCCTAAATTCAACTTTAAAATTTTGTTTGTGCCAAATTGGTAGTTTTGGTAGATACTTTGTTTACTGACACACATTGTCATACCATTGATAATCCAAATTTCCAAAATGCTAATTCTGTAGACAAGAAAGTTTGTTTTTTGGGTGTCCAAGTAACTTCTTTGACCAGATTTCCATTGCAGTTATTTTATAGTAAATATTAATATCCAGGTGAACTAACCCTGATTCCAAATGAGCAAAGCCATTCCTATTTCACACCCAGAAGCATTTTGTTATGCGCATTTGATAAGATTGAAAAATAAGACAATAATGTGCTCCAGGTGTGATGGGGTTGGTTGAATCACGCATGATGGAGCTGGCCAAAACATGATTTTTCCTATTCAAATTGCCTTGCAAGTCATTGCAAGTTGGAGTTATTGCAGTTGAGAAGTAACACAGCGCATATTTCGATTGTGGAATTGTTTTTTGGGAAAAACCAGCTTTTTACCAAAAATGGACAAAAATTGTGTAAATTACAGTATATAATTTCTTTTCAAATAAGTATTTTACTAAAGCTTGTAGTCATTATAGGGATAGCAGTAATGCAAAAAGAAAACCTTGTCATAAGTAGTTGTCTTTAAAAAATTGAAGGTGCTTCAACTTACCCTGGGGCCGGGGTTATTTGAAGCAAAAAAAAGTTGGAAGTTTGTGTCTGTTACACAGAGTTCAATAATCATTTACAATATCTCATAAGCTGATCATTGAGTTAAACACATCCACTATCACATGCCAAAATTTGGTGCGAATATCTTATGCCATTAACTCTCCAGAGCAAAAATAAAAACAACTGCTTCAAATAGCCCCGGTCTCCCCTATTCATCTGACACATCAAAGCAGTAAGGCATATCATATTGAAGGCCTTTCAATATCTAGCGGTAAAAAAAAGTTTACTTTTTCCGCATATAAGCCTAAGTCTTGGTACTTGCCATTTGTAGTGCTGTTCACCAGACTCCATCACTGCAGACCGAGCCCCATAGCCTGCAAACTGGGTTCTGTCTCTGTGGACTGGAACCAGTTGCCACAGTAGTTCCTTTCAAACCAGATTAGAGTTAATGATCATTTAATCGAAAGCTGACTGGAACCTGAACGGAATCTGGAAAAGGGAGCTGACTTCACATAACTGGAAGCAGGCAGAAGTGGAACTGGGTGCATTTTTGAAAAACATCACACCCAAACAGGTGAACTGCTGGTATTAAACAATCGTAGCATAACAAGTATGAACATGACCAAGGTATGTCACTAACTTGCACACTGTGTACCGTTTTGCGAAGCGACCCAGTTAAGGCTGGGGGACGCCCTATCATCAGAAGGCCCTATCATCAGAAAGCCCAATAGTCAGAAGGCCCTATCATCAGAAGGCCCACAAGTCAGAAAGCCCATTAAGTCAGAAGGCCCTATCATCAGAAGGCCCACAAGTCGGAAGGCCCATTAGTCAGAAGGCCCGCTAGTCAGAAAACCAAGAACTTGAAGTCAGAAGGCCCGCTAGTCAAAAATAAACACCCAGAGAAAATAAATTATATATTTGCGAGATTTTTTTACTCGTCATTTTCTGACTATTGTTCCTTCTGACTAGTGGGCCTTCTGACTAGTGGGCCTTCTGACTAGTGGGCTTTCTGACTAGTGGGCCTTCTGACTAGTGGGCCTTCTGACTCCAGGGCCTTCTGACTCCAGGGCCTTCTGACTCCAGGGCCTTCTGACTCCAGGGCCTTCTGACTCCAGGGCCTTCTGACTAGAAGGTGGTCACCGTTAAGGCTTGGTTTGGCTTCACCGCCTCAGTCAACACTTTTGAAAGTTTGACAGGTGTATCTTGTGCCTTTTTAAAAGTCAAACTACAACTTCAAGTAAATTCAATCAAATTTCAATTATGCTCACGAATCCTATGCATATTTTTATATTTCAAAGTATTGCTTGTGGTCAAACATTACGTGATTCTGGTAAGAGCAAACGGTACACAGTGTGCAGGCATCGAGTCATCAGATGCAGGTGTATTCAACCATGCCAGAAAGTGTGGTATACAATATTTCTGTATTTACTGAATTGATGGATGGATGATTGGGGCTTTACGTTTTGTATTTATGCACTTGGTAGGCTAATTAGGACAGAGGGAGGACACAGCAATGAGGCAAAAAAGATGACTGAAACAGCCGTCCAACATAGGCCCAGGAGACCCGGCAAGAGCTAGATTCGAACCCTGGACCCAGCGATTGGCAGCCCAGCACGCTACCACTAGACCAACCCTCCCCCCTGAAAGTAAGTATGGGATAGCCTACAATTATTTTTGTAATCATTGAAGCATGCCCCTAATTTACAGATATACAAGCCATTTCTTGCAGCTTCTGATGATTGGGTTGCAGTCCTAGAAAAGGTTCTCTCCTGGCACTATTCCTAGATATTTATATTGGCCTATGACCTTCATTTGAACTTTGATGTGTTTTCATGTGTCTTGAGCTAAATAATCACCAAAATCCATATGATCATTGATATCAAAAGAAGATCTCTTTTGAAAAACCGTACAGTGTAGGTCTATTAACATTGCACACGAAAAAGAAACATAAGTAAAATGAAAATAAGAAAAATGAGCAGCCTTTAAATTTACCCCAAACAAAACCTTTTACAAAGTAAAAATTTTCCATTTAAATCTTGTTCAACCTGACATAAAACAATCATTAACCTCTCTCCTGGTTATGATACAGATGTGCAATGTGCTAAACTTCATCACTGCCAGGTATAATACAAGTCTAACTTACCCTGACATGTTGCAGACTGCTGCTAACTCCTCCCAGCAACTTTTTGAAAATTGTGAACTGACTACAAGTTCTAACACTTTATGGTAATCTGTTGTTCATCAGCATCACAACAAGCTGTGAAATACTAGAACAATTCACGGCTGGTGTGTGTGCTAATCCATTGTAATCTCATGCATGAAAATTAATAGATTCAAGGCTATCATGGGATAGATGGATGATTTGGGGCTTTACGTCCTGTATTAACTTTCAGGTGAATATAGGCCCAGGTGACCCGGTAGGAGCTGGATTCAATCCCGGACCCAGCAATTGGCAGTCTAGCACGCTACCACCAGACCAGCATCTTGGCCATGTATGACCGATCTATAGGGATGGCATGTTTCATACTTTGGTAATTTGAGAGCTTCAAATGTACTTTTTTGACAAATTCTTACCAGTATACAGGAAGTTCCACTATCAGTTTGCACGTATTAGGGGCCGACCAGACGATAGTTGGGGGGGGGGGCTATGGACTTTACCCCCCTGACAAACTTTTTTTTTCGTTCCTGGTGTGTCGACGAACAATTTTTTGCATGCGCACTTGCAACAAACTTTTTTATCGGAATTTAAACATTACGGTACCCTAGCTACAGGTGGAAACAAACTTTGATTTTTATTTCCATATGCTGAACAAACTTTTTTTCAGTGTCAAGTGGAAAACAATCTTTTTTTTTCACCAGATATCCATAGCCCCCGCTCCCCCCCCCCCCAAAAGATCATCTGGTCGGCTACTTGGTTACATGTTAAAACTTCAGTAAATTAGCGACAGCCAACAGCCCCCCTCCCCCATGTCTGCTTTTGGATAGTGAAGGTTGATTGGGCCTAACAATTGGATGGAAGACAGCACCCCTAGTGGAAGGGGTGCAGGTTGCTGATTGGTCAAGAAGGAGGCATAAGGGACCCCTATCAAACTCTCCAGTTCTAATGCAGTTCTGCAAACTTTAAATCAGTTGTCCAACAGTGCAAGTGCTTTTGAAGGTAAGAAATCAGTTTAATATTCGGTTTTGGTTATCATAAGTACAGTAGTTATAACCCTGTCATTGGCAAGTCATCATTTACTTTCCTTTTATATTTCATAAAGCTTTTCTTATCATGCCAAACTTGATGCTTTAGGCAAAATTTCCCAGTTAAATGAAACTGACAGGTCTATGTGTTATAGAGTCTAGTAGCCTGCATGTACATGTGCAAAATCTTTGTCAAGTCATAGAACTATAGCTAATGATAATGATAAGATATTGCATTTCTATGGTCAAGTGTAATTTCACTTTTTTGTCAATCACTCTGGCATTGTATGTGTCACTGTGTGATGTAACCTAGTTTGTTCACAAATACTATGTTGGACAAGCTTGTCTTTAATGACTCTTTATTGAACAAGTAAAGTTGAAACATTCAGTTGAACATTTCCTTTCAAAATATATTTCACTTGCGCGGAAGTTATTGAATGAGTGACTTGGGGTGTTATCAGGTGTTGTTTGTTGTTGTTGTCACATGACCCTTGCTTTTCACAGTCATGTGACTGTCAATCAACAGATCTTCGATTCACGTTTGACACAAACATTCAGGCAGTTGAATGCTGTAGTAATTGTAATTAACTTAATTTACATTTAGATAGATTGTAGATTATATACATATGAATTATATGATGCGTTGCTATATTATCTTTTGGAATTTCCACATACAACTATTATTATACTGGTGTCCTTGACCACTTTGTTCATAATGGCAAGGCATAGGGGTGGATTATGTGATGAAAGTGCATGCAATTTTGGCATAATGCAGCAAATTACCTGAGAGCATTGTAGGCCTACTTAACTTTGCCAAAGCACTTCTACTGCGTCTGGCCATGTTAAGTTTAACATACCACTCTGTACCAAATTATCTCTTAAACATTCTATAGCTTCTCAGTTTGTTTCTACCTAAGCCATTAACACTTTCAACTCTATCTAAACAGTCCTTCCATTCACATATTTTCTTGTTCCTTAATTTAATATTAACTCTAGTAATTGCAGATCTTACACTTTCGACATACTTTAGGTTCACAAATCATCTTGTTAGTGTGTTTTTGCAACTTATATTAATTATTTTGAAAAGTATGGAGCTACCTATTTTGTTTTTGACTCTGACTCCACCTCGAAATCAAAAGTTCGACTCCGACTGCGACTCCAACCAAAAACCTCCAACTCAAGGAATCCGACTCCGTAGCCCTGGCCACTTGTTACCTTGGTTACATGATCCTAGTTGCTGACAGTCTGTCTTTTCTTGTTTTGCAGAACTTCCTGAAGAATTCATTTCATGGAATATCGAACTTGATTCTGTGGTTATTTCCATAATTACAGTAAGGTGGATTATTTTAAAAGTCTTACTGTCAACATCTTCTTTTGTGCCTGTATTATGTAATGGAATTACAAGGCAGGGAATGTTTGAAAGCACAGCAAGCTGATCAGGCTCATCTAATGGAGTCACCAAGTGGATTAGAAGACTCATTAAAAACTCATCACGATGGTGAATGTTCCACAAGCTTACCACCCAAAGCAGAACTAAATGACGATCAAATTGATATTGTTGATTTAACGCAAGAATCTCAGAGAAACGAAGACTGTGAGGACACCAAAACCAAAAGACAAAATCAGAATTTGAAGACCAGACACAAAAAGTTGAAATGTGACATTTGTGGCAAAGCGTGCCTGAGCAAAAGCCACTTGGAAATCCATATGAGAACACACACTGGACAGAAGCCATTTGGATGTCCTGTTTGCGATAAAAAGTTCAGCCAAAAGAGCACGATTAAGGTACATATGTTGACACACAGTAGCGAGAATCCATATGGATGTTCTGTTTGTGGCAAGAAGTTCAAGGGAAAGACACATCTTGATAGACATGTGAAAACTCACAGTGGGATGAAGCCATTTGAATGTTTAGTTTGCAATAAGACGTTCGGTGAAAAGAGAAGTCTGGCAATTCACACAAGAACACACAGAGGAGAGAAGCCGTATGGATGTTCCGTTTGCGGAAAAACGTTCGGCCACAAATGTAATCGTGATAAACACATGAGAACACACAGTGGAGAGAAGCCTTATGGATGTTCGATTTGTGGCAAAATGTTCAGCCGTCAAGAACATCTTGATATACACTTAACAACACACAGTGGAGAGAAGCCGTATGGATGTTCCGTTTGTGGTAAAATGTTCAACGTGAAACAAAGCCTAAGTACGCACATGAGAATACACAGTGGAGAAAAGTCATATGGATGTACTATTTGTGGTAAAATGTTTCGCCACAGGAACACCCTTAAAGGACACATGTCAACACACAGTGAACAGAAGCCATACGGATGTTCTGTTTGTGAAAAAACGTTCAAACGGAAGGATACTCTGGAAGGACACTTGAGAACACACAGCGGAGAGATGCCATATGACTGTTCTATTTGTGGAAAAACATTCAAGAAAAAGGTTTATCTCGATGGACATGTAATGAGGATTCATAGTGAAGATAAGCCATATGGATGTTCAGTTTGTGGTAAAATGTTCAGTCACAAAAGACTTCTTGAGCGACATTTGGAGACCCACAGTGGAGGGAAGCCGGAGTAATTATAGATGTTCTATTTGTGCCAAGAAATTCAGGCAAAGAAGTTCAGTAAATAGACACTTTGAAACACACCTGAGATAAAGGCTGTCATTGATAACATTTGAATGTTTGACAATTAAGCTCATCAGTTGGAAAATGAATCTCAGTAAACTCTGTTCACTTAAATTTGGACATGTATAATAGAAACTGCAGGGATACAAACAGTGAAAATGAAAGTAATTAATTTTTTTTGGGCAATTAGTTCCCGAGGTATATAGTTACTGATGGAAGATGGGTGAGCCTTGAGTGAGAAAAAAATTCGGAGTGACGTACCCTATTTGATGTTTTTTCTTAGTTTGACCAAAGAAAAATGCATGACTCTCAATTATATTCTTGCATGACAAGAAGTTGCTGTGTTGATTTCAGGAAGTCTTCTTTTTAAAAACTTTGTGTGTAGTTGTCATTAAGGGATTAAGGGGAGGGGAGGGTTGGGTTGATCATCTTAGAAGATATTTTGTGTTATAATAACCTTTTTTTACAGCTTTAAGACACTGATATTGTGTAAATAAAGAATATAAAAAATACTCATGGGATATTGTTCAACATTATTGTTTAGCAATTAAGACTTCTTCTAGGGCTTCCTGGGTATTTCAGTAGGCACTCATCCTATTTCCTTTTTTCTGATGTATGTTATTTTAGCAAAAAAATACCAGTAGGATCAAATTATACAGTGCAGTAATAATTATTTACTTTGCTGTTTATAATGACACTGTGCATAACATTGCTTCAGCGTGTTAACTAACCCCATAGAAAATGCTTTAACTAGCCCCAACCCACCTTGTGGTTTAGGTCAACCATTTTACCGCCTTAATCAAAGGCTTACCAAAAATGTGTTTGCCTGTTGATTTGTAATACCAAAGGTCTCCAACTTGTAAAATGAGTTACATTAAATAGGTCAAATAGCATTCAGATCAAAATTACTTCAACAAAAAAAATAACGTGCAAGCACTTTAAGAAGCGCAGGCCTGAATAATCTGTCACTGATGAGTTTGGAGTGGCAACCCACTGTTCAATGAACAGTACACCTTGGGCTTTAAATTCTAGTAAAAATGGACAAAAATGTACTAAAACTGATTGACTTCTAATTTTTGATGTGTATTATTTGTACTATAAGATAGCATACTGGCTACATGGCAACGTTTGTTGTTTGCTCTGTATATGAGAACCAGCTAAATGTAAACAAGAGAACTCCTTAATTAGGTCACTTGGTGTGTACACAGTGTCTGGCTGTCAGTGCAGCAGTAGAGCAGCAGCAGCTCAGCATTTACAATCATTTAAAACTAGCTTTTTAGTTGAGTAAATAAAACGATTATTGTCACAGAAGTTTACCAAAAGTTGATGGAAGCAAGATAAACTCATGATGAGACCATATGGCAAGTTTCAGAGTGATAGGTGTAACAGTGCGATCGCCTGTATGGTCAGAGTTTGTAGAAAAATTCTAGGGGTAAGAGCAGCTGCGCTGCTAAAAAAGTATAAATATTTCAGGAGCACAAAAATCATCTACTTATCCTAGTAAAGTACAGGATTCGAAATATGGCTCATGTAGGAAGTGATGTCATGTCTTGATAAGTGAATAATCTACCAGAAGTCATATTTTGGTAAAAAAATTCAATCCCAGGGAATAAGAGTGAAAATTCAACTAACCCCGCACTTGAACTACCCCTCTATCCCCCAAAATACAAACTGAAGAAATATCTATGTTGTGCGGTTGTTCATGGCTTCGCTGATCTTTCTCATGTTGTTAATGTTGAATTTGAGAAGGGGGGGCGCCTTAAATATATTCGCTGTCTCTTAAACGACACAGACAAAAACAACTTTTCGAACCTACTGACAAAAAAATAATACGATATAGTTACAACCCTAGCTGAGCCAGAATTTACAGTCATATATTTTTACCTTCAGCGAACGAAGTTCGAAGAAGGTATTGTAATCACTTGGGTAAAAATGCTGTCCGTCCGCCGGGCGGGCGGGCGGGCGGATGGGCGGGCGGGCGGTCGGGCGGTCGGGCGGCGGGCGGATAGATCGTTTCCGGCCCGTCACTCGGCCTCTATTGAATGTATGTGGATGAAATTTGGTACACATCTAGCCTGTATGGTCTAGTTGTGCCTTTTGATGGTCTGATGAATAGATCTTAAATACTTTTTGAAATAATTAACAAAATATAAAAATAATTTTTTTTTCGTTTCCGGGCCAAGGCTCGGTCACTATTGCATGTGCATGGATGAAATTTGGTACACACGTGGCCTATATGGTCTAGTTGTGCCTTTTGATAGTCTCATTGACAGATATTCTATACTTTCTGAAAAAATGAGAAAAAATATAAAAACATATTTTTTTTGTTTTTTGGGCTACGACTCGCTCACTATTGCATGTACATGGATGAACTTAGGTACAAATATGGTCAATATGGTCTAGTTGTGCCTTTTGAAACGTCTGATGGAAATATTATATACTTTTTCAAATATTGAAAAAAACATAAAAATTATTATTTTTGTTTCTGGCCCAACATCCGGTCACTATTCCATATACATGGATGAAGTTTGGTACACATATGGCTTGTATGGTCTAGTTGTGCCTTTTCATGGTCTGACAGATGGCTATTCTATAGTTTTTGTAATATTGAGAAAAAATATTTAAAATAATTTTTTTTATATCGGAGCCAAAACTTCACCACTATTGCATATACTGTAATGCATTTTTCTAAACAAATCACCTATGCAATTTAGCAGTGCTTTTTGATGCGTATAACACTTTATGAATCATTGGAAAAATTGAGATAATGGAAGGCCACTATTCGACGGCTATTGCATACCTAAGCAATTTCGTAAATGCACCAATTTTATGATATTATTGTAATCTTCTAAAGGTGTTATTCGCTGAAGGTTTGCTGCTGCGCAGCCTATGTTTTGACTTGCAAATAGTGTCAACATTTCCAGAATGGTCAATTTTATATTCAACTCCAATGCATTATCATGACTCTAGATGAACAGTTTTTACCTTCAGCGAACGAAATTCGAAGAAGGTATTGTTATCACTTTGGTCAAAAGTTGTCCGTCCGCCGGCGGGCGTCCGAGCGGTCGGGCGGCGGGGGGATAGATAGTTTCCGAGCCAGTACTCAGCCCCTATTGAATGTATATGGATGAAATTTGGTACACATGTAGCCTATATGGTCTAGTTGTGCCTTTTGGTGGTTTGATTGATGGATCTTTTGTAATTTTTGAAATATTGAGCAAAATATTAAAAAATAATTTTTTTCGTTTCCGGGCTAGGACTCAGCCCCTGTTGCATGCACATGGATTAAATTTGTTACACATGTAGCCTGTATGGTCTAATTGTGCCTTTTGATTGTCTCGTGGATGGATCTTTTGTACTTTTTTAAATATTGAGAAAAATATTAAAAAATCTTTTTTTTCTTGTCCGGGCTAGAACTCAGCCCCTAATGCATGTACATGGATGAAATTTTTTACACATGTAGCCTATACAGTCTAGTTGTATCTTTTCATGGTCTGATTGATTGATATTCCATACTTTTTGGAATATTGAGAAAAATGTATTAATTTTTTTTTTTTTGCATTTTGGGCCAAAACTTGCCCACAATTGCATGTACATGGATGAAATATGTTACACATGTCACTTATATGATTAATTTGTGCCTTTTGTGGGTGTGATTCATCGATATTCTATACATCTTGAAATATTGACAAAAAAATATTAAAATTATTATTTTTTGTTTCCAGGCCAAGTTTTCCAGGCCAAAACTTTGCCATCATTGCATGTAGATGAAATTTTATATACATCACCTATATAATATTTTAGCGCCTTTTGTTGGTCTGCTTGATTATTATTCTTAATGCTTTTTCAAATATTCTGACCCATACCTCACAACTTATTCCTTGTTTATGCATGAAACTGGTCCATATTATATGTACATTGGTCTAGTAAGGGCTTTCCATCGTTCAACGTACCTTTGCCTGCAGGCGGGCATATGGCGGGGCGTATAGATAATTTCAGACCAAGATCGGGCCACTATTGCAAATACTACATGCAATTATTTTCACATCACTATTATGGTGTAATGGTGTCCTTTTTAAATGTTGTTTTTTCGCTGAAGGTTTGCTGCTACGCAGCCTATGTTTGAGTTTATAATATATGGGAAAATGTGCTTTTTCGGTAGAAAAATGATTTATACTTTAATGCATTTGAGCACCTTTCAATATCACTATTTCTTCCTGAAAATCGTTGTGCATATTCCTATAAACATTTGTCACAGCATGTCCCTGCTTACCCCTTGCTTGCCCCCACTTGCCCCCCACTTACCCCTGCTAGCCCCAAATTGCCAAAACATACCCCTTTTTCCCCCCACTTGCCCCACTTACCTCCCGCCAACCCCCACTTACCGACCGCTTGCCCCACTTACCCCTGCTTCCCCTCCTAGCCCCCTACCTGACCCAACTTACCCCACTTGCCCCAACTTACCCCTTCTTGCCCCCTGCTTCTCCACTTGGCCCCTGCTTCTCCACTTGCCCCCACTTTCCCCACATAAACTCCTCCTATCCCTAATTACCCCTAATAACATATCTTAGTGTTACCCTGTAGGGTAGGGTGTATCCTGTCATGAGGCCTGTTTTACACAGTACAGCTAATTGATCCTGAGGCTTTACTTAATTCAATCCGTGGCAGATCCAAGAATAAGTCACGACCTTCTTTATTTTCTGCAGAATATATATGTATATCTAAGACATAATTATTTATGGTAATAACTATCAAAAGATACATTTCACCTCTTTTGTGGTTCTATGTACATGTAACATGCTTTTTTTTTGTCAGATCTTGATTCATGACAAGATTAAAGTAAAAGCTGTCACATTATATTACATAGAGTAGCGCGGGGCATGCAGCCCCCCTTAACTTCGAGGTGGTATTTGACCTACTTTTTGTGGTCGATTATTCACATGCTTATGTTGTCAGCAAGGATCACTTGATTCTACCTATAACTAGTGAAACAAATGTCTACCAATTTAATAAAGGAGTTACGGCCCTTTTTGTAAAAAATATAAAATGGCCTTCTTACCCCACCCAACGGGCAAGAAGGAATTATAATCCTATGGCAATTTTTTTTGCGAACGCTTTCAGCTTGAAAGTTATTTCTTGGGGTTCTTCTATCATTTTAAGGCATTCTATTCAATTTTTTTGAATTTCAGAATTTTTCTGTTCATACATTTAGTTTTTAATATTTTTGGCCCTGTTTTAATTTTGGCCAAATTTTTTCGATTTAAATTAGCTATTCTATCAAGATTTAAGGTAAAGTACACATTATGAAATGGTTCCTGAGGCAGCTTCGAGGCCTCAGTGAAGGGGGCCTCATGCCCCATACCATGTGGGGCCTCTCGCCCCAAACTCACATATTTTACTTTGACCTCTATATTTTGAGCTAAAATGCAAAAAATATGATCCAAATCATATTTATGTAATGGTCATAAAGTGAAGCAATGCAGATATCCATTATACTTTTAAAAATTTCCAAAGTTATTTCTGACAGCCACTTTCAAAGAATTAATCAAAGTTACATAAACCATACACCTTTTTTTTGTTTCTTTAATTAGTTCTATGGTTTGGTGCTGTTGGCCCTGAAAATTTGTGACGTCACCTAAAAAGCCTCCAGCTTCAATCCTATCAATAAGAAAAAGCACCAAAAATGTAAGTTTAGATATAACCCTGGGGGGGCTTCTCACCTAACCCGGGCTTTTTGCCCCGACCCACTTTATCACAGATTGTAAAATACAGAATGTTTTTAAGATGATTTGTGATACCCTTGGTCTTTGTCTCATTCCATATTAACTTGCTATGGGTGTTGAGAGCTGTCAATTGAGGCCTATTTCTGCAAAATAATGCAAATTCTAGAATTGTTGTAATTTTTTGCATCACAAGATATTATTAGGCTCAATATAGATATATATGTAGGTCAGACTCACAATATCCATCATTGGAAGCATTTTTTTTTTTTTTTTTTTTGCAGTATGGCAATGGATAGAAGTCAGGATTGTGGCTGAGTGCCAGTACTACGAACTTCTATGTTGCAAAACTTTCAATTGTGACAAATGTTTAGCCAGTCGTAGTTTTGTGCTTGGATCAATAGAAAAGGTTGACAAGGTCAGACACTGGATCCCTTTGGTTGCATTTGTTTATTGTTATGACAAATGATGCCCAGGGAGGATGTTTCACAACTCTTTCAAGTTGCTCAATGTGTTTTCTTTTCTCCCTTTCAATATATTTTGTTTGTGAATGGTTTGCAATACATTACTTATACATTGGGCGGGCATTCGGGCGGCGTTCGGGCGGTGTTCGGGCGGGCCTTTGGGCGGACGTTTTGGTGGATGTTTGGCCGGGCATTGTGCCTTTTCATGGTTTGACTGGTAGATATACCTTTATTGAGAAAAAATATATAATTTGTTCTTTTTCATATCTGAGCCAAAACTTGCCCACTATTGCACATAGAGCAGTGAAAATTTCTACAAATATAATATAATAATAATATAAATTGATTTTATATAGCGCCCATTCACAAATCTGCTCACCGGTGCTCGCCATACTGAATGGCAATCTTACCAATCATTATAGTGATTACCTTTGGATGGTGCTGTGATTTGAACTCGCATCCACTGCGCACAAAGCAGATGTGCAAACCACTATGCTACAAAGCCATACACCACCTATACAATGTAGCAGTGCTTTTTTATGCGTATTTAACATTTTTTGAATAATTGGAAAACTTGAGAAAAAGGTCATATTTTTTGGTTTCCAACCAACAGGACATAACCTATATATTGTACATGAATGAAAATGTACCATAAAATTTGTAAATTAGTCTAATAAGGTCTTTCCCTGGTTTTACAGACCTTGGCAGATGGCAAGGCAACAGGCAAATAGAGATAATTGAAGGCCACGACTTGATCACTATTGCATACCTATATGCAATTCAGCTCTCAGCTGTTCATTGTTTGTTCATAGAACTATCATCATCAGATCCAAAATCAGTCACAGCTGGAAATGTGACTTAGGTTACAGGCAAAAAACACCAACTGGCTAAAGCAATAAGTTGCTTTTGCAGGTCTAGAAAAGTAAAATAAAACAGAAAGAATGACTTAAATATTTTAGTAGCATCTCCACCGGGATCCACTGTGACAATCTAATAAAATTCTTTAGGAACTTTCAAACTCCAACTCAGCCCAGAAAGGTCTAACATCTGAATCATTTAATCAGTTGAGTGGGAGGGAGAAGAGGATGGAAATGGAGATTAAATTGAATTGCATTTTCTTGTACTCAGAAAGCTGGGCTCTCCTCCCTAATGCCAACACAAGTCTTCTATAAAACAACTTTTTGCTTGTTTATTGAATTATTCAGAGGAAGAATCAGTCGTAGCTGGAAATCTTACTATAAGGTCATCAATATGAATCACCAACCTGCTTAAACAAAATACAAATGGAGTGCATTTTGTAAATCTAGAAAAGTGAGTTTTACTGAAAAGCTTTTAGTGGTACTTTTTACAAGGTTCTAATGTGACAATCTGATAAAAATTGATGGGAACTTTCAGAAAGGTCTAACATCTGAATCAGTTAATCTGGTGATTGGGAGGGAAGAGAAGATGGAAATGTAGATGAAAGTGAATTTTCGTTTTCTTGCACTCAAGAAGCAAGGCTAACTGCTGTAATGCCAACAAAGTTCTTCAAGCAACTTTTTTTCTTGAATTATTACAACCAGATAAAGAATCAGCCACAGCTGCAAATTTTACTATAAGGTCACAGACATGAAACACCAACCTGCTAAAACAACACACAAATGTAGTGTGTTTTGTAGATCTAGAAAAGTGAGTCACCAAAAAGCTTTTAGTGGCATTTCTTACAAGGTTCCAATGCAACAATCTTATAAAATTCTTTGTCAACTTTCCAACTCCAACTCAGCCCAAAAATGTCTAACATCTGAATCATTCAATCAGCTGAGTGGGAGGGGACAAGAGGATGGAAATGGAGATTAAAGTGAATTGCATTTTCTTGTACTTGGGAAGCAGGGCTCACTTCCCTAATGCCAACACAAGTCTTCAATAAAGCTACTCCTGAAATTCACTGCCTATTAGACATGGTACTATGATGTAAGTAAAGCTATGCTACAGTTTATATCACTGATATAAGAATGTGCTTCAGCTTGTTGACATGTGAATATTTACATAAAGATGCATATAGATTACTTTACATGCAAGATGTTACTTAATTAGGGACAAGGGTGCTGAAAGGAAACACGGGCGGCAGGGGCGGTCAGACAAAATAGGGCAAATCATATTCAGGCCAATTTACCAAGAAAAATACCAATTTCGGCCTAAAATGACTAAAATAAGGCAGAATAATGCTTTTTTAATAAGATAGAAAGGGCACACTTTGTCCCCCGCCCACGTGCCCCCTTGGACTAGGGCAGGAGGGACAATTGTCCCCCCATGCCACCCCCTGTTCCGGCACTCCTGATTAAGGACACATACAAAGTCATGCTGAAAACAAAATATTTTCAGTGGACCTCCAGGAAGACAATTTTAGTTGCGAAGGCTGCACATATGTACCTATCCATCTATGAATCTAGCTGTTTACACATCAATCTATGTAATTCCAATTGTTGTGTATTATAGAATAACAATTCTCTATAGACTGAAACTTGAATGACTGAGAGGAAAATCAAAATGCAAGGTATACTGAGTCATGATTTACAATGTAATGATATGGAGGCCCAATATATACTAGTCCATGCAAGAACCTTCCCCTTCTATGTGGCCTCTAATTGCCTGAGATGGTGTTGAGCCATCCCAATTTAGTCCTTTTGTAGCAGAGCTATGAATATTCCATTAAGCGCCACTTTGTTGTCTAAATGCAGTGTGCCTTAAAAGAAATGCGCATGTAACTATTGCATAGCAAACAAGGCTTTAAGCAATCAGACACATACAATGTCTGACAGAGCATATATTATACAGCTTGGGGTATAGAAACAAACTCATATCCTGCAGTGGTGATACTTTTTAGTGCATTTTGTAGCCCATGAGGGGACCATTCCTGGGACAGACCACTCCACCCCACAAAACGGTGGTCATACAATGCATAGAATAGGCAACCGAGATGGACCAAAGGAAATCTAATAGAGCTATTGATACACCCAAAAGGAGTCACATGCAACGGCCTTGACATTAATCCAAACTGTGAACATTGTGCCCAAGACTATTAGTCCAGGCAATCCATGGTTTGACCCACCACAAATTGCAATAGTTTTGATCTATACATTTCTGAAAGCTAGGAAACCTGGCTTTGACACACTAAAAGTCTGCTCAGATAGTCCTGTGCGAAGTCTGTTTTCTGAGGGGTCAATGGAGGGACTGTCGGAACATAATTTTCGACGTCAAAATCCAAATCCAGTCAAATGAAATGTAATTCAGGGGTTCCTAAAATATGACATTATTTAATATTTCAATGAATTTTGGTTGGTAAGGGTGTTAGCATTCCAGAAAACAATTTTTAAGAATATATGCCTTCTGATTGGGGTGTTGGGTTCACCCCCATATTATCACCAGTTGCCTGGACTATATTGCCTAGAATCTGCCATGATCAAGGAGCTTATGAGATGCCTTGAGGGCTCCATGACTCTGAATGGTTTCTCTGTATATATCTATCAGTAAGTCAGGTGAATGATTATAATGTCTGCAGTTGGAAATAATTTCAGTGAATGAATGAAATGATATTGCATTATTTAGTTAACCTGCATGAAGCGCAGGTCTGTATTAAAAATCATTTACCAGAGATCTATTTGAACGCAACATACAAATTGTTTTGGAGGCCCCTTTGGGCCATTAATTCAAAAGTTGCTTTCGGTGGAGTGATGCAGTAAACATTAGACCCGACAGTGAATTATTATATCCTGTGCAGTTTTGAAGCATACAGTCTATCGATCAAGTTGTTTGGTTATATTGCAATTTATCAAAGCCTTCGGTGAGTTTATGAACCTCCAAAATTAAATCTACGGCAAATTAAGAACAATTTTATGGTTAAATAAAATAATCTGTATCTGAACTGAATTGAGTGTTACCCAATAGTGAACCTTCTCATGAAACTCAAAAAATATGATATTAGATTATCCAATGAAAATCTGAGATATGATTGTTCATTTGCATGCCAGTGTATACAACAGTAAAGTGGTTTTTACACCTAAATGTTTATGACACTCGTGTGTGCAGCACATCTCCCTGGTGTCTATAAAGCACCAAACATTAAAGATACAGGAGCCTGAAAGATATCCCCTGTGGATCTGAAAGAATTGCATCCATTTTGAAGGATGCAGTGTTGAAGGTTAAAGTATATAATATGTAAATGGCACTGCCATGAATTTCACACAGCATTGTCATAGAACTACTGCATTATCTTCAACTTTCCATGCAGAAGGCCAATTTATCTTTTTAAAGGACTGGGCAAATGAGCGGATAGATAGAACAGATAGATAAGATCAGATATATAGATAGATATATAGATGGATAGATAGATAGATAGATAGATAGATAGATAGTTAGATAGATAGATAGACAGATAGATAGATAGATAGATAGATAGACAGATAGATAGATAGATTACACTGACAGCTGTGTAATTCAAATCTGTGTTAAATTTGGATCTATAAATTTGGATCTATTATGTTAAATTGTTGATGTTACATAACTGAGACCAATAAAACAATAGCTATTCAGAGATGACTGTTTACTATTAGACTGTTACATAATTTGTTGATAGTTAATGAAGATTATGTAACCTTAAGTGTTGTTATGATTTCTTACTTGGTGAGCCATTTAAATCATTAACTTTTGTGTGGACTTTTAATTTTCAGTCACTTCTTACAATCAGGGGTATGGAAATAATTATTTCCAATGTTGATACACAAGTTGATTTAAATCCTTGAAATATGTCATTGGAGGTTGTTATAGGACAAGGCTGAAATTTTAAAGCTATTTTTGAAGATATTTGAGGTATCTTAATTATTCACCAAACTAAACTCTGAATAAACTACTAGCTCCATTTTTATGGCAACTACAGGCACTTCCTGTTCAGGCAGTCACTGTAGACAGGAGCACCATACAGAATGAGCTGTCCTTGTGCTAAGTGAGCTTCGCTCATGGCTGCCTTCGGCAGCCATGAGCTGCGCTCATATGAGTGTAGGACCGTTGACATGTATACAATAGAATCACTTCTTACATCATTTTCATTTTGTGAGCTTTTCATTCTCTTCTAATTTGCTACGTAGCAATTTACCCTCTTAAACTTTTTTCGATTGGTTCTTGAAGTAAATTTAATACCAGGCAAGTACTGCCAGGGAAGTGTTGCCAGTCAGAAATAATTAGAGTCCGATGCAATGCTATGCAGGAAGTTGAGAAGAGAATCACATGCTTATTGGAAGTGCTGTACCAATCTGTTATCACAGGCAAGTATCCAATTAAAATTCTTAAATGTTGCTGGTGCCGAGTAATTAAAATAGGACAAAAACCAACTACAGGGAACCACAATCGTTTCATTAACTCTAGAATCAGACATTTTCACAAAAGCCACTTTGATCAAGTGCCACTTGGGAATCAGAGTTGTCAGATTATGAGATGCCTCCAGGGAATGGATTATGGAATGCAGGTTCAAACATTTTCATGTTGAAATATTTTTATGTCTACAGAAATTTAAACAAAAAGCCACTTTGATCAATGCTACCTGGGAACCAGAGTTGTCAGATTATGAGATGCCTTCAGAGAATTGATCGGGTAAGTTGAATTATTTTTGTGTTCATTATCGTCATAGTCAAGAGAACAAACTTAAAAATATGCTGTACCTCCTGTCTCTTTCGGGACTGACAAGTGGCAGCAGATGCTGACAGTCCCTGGAAAATCAAATTGGGTCAACAATAATTTGATCTGTTTTGGACAGATCACAAGATCAGGTCGCACAACAAATATCAAAGCATGGTTGCTGGCAAAGATCCAGTCGACAGCTTTGAATGAAAATGCTTTGAAAACATGAGACAAAAAGAAAGTTTTGAAACTTCAGCATAAAATTTGCCTGTGAATAGGATGATTTTACTCATCAGAAGTTTCATGGTATTCAATCTACTTCTGCCATTTAGTGCATGTTAAATTGTGGTCAGAAAAGTGTCCAAAAATAATGCTCTGTCGCTTATGGGTCATCCCACGTCACATCAACCAATGGTCCCCACCTCACCATCTCCGATTCCAAGTTTATGTACATTTAGTTTACTCAGAGAAACAAACATATCCAAAATTTCAAATGGCTATCTTCAAAACTGACTGAGCTGTGAATTTTTGAAAATCGGGGAATATTGGAAAATTTTCAAATTCAACATATTTTAAAAAGGTGTACAACTTCAATGATGTTAGATATAAAAATGATACTAAGCAAGTATATTAATGTTGTATCAATCTGTGAATGTGTGAAAGTTGCATATCTGTGCAAATTGTCGGCTTTGTAGAAAAAAGGATAGAAAGAGTACACTTTTTAGTGCTAAATTCCATATTTCAGGGTTCTTTGACTCAACTATTGATTTTCGAAATCTTTTCATACTGCCTCTAGTACTTTATTCTAGTGTCTAGTTCCCATATGTGTAGTATAAAAAATAATCGTTTTATTTTTTACAAGTTACTTACACTTGAAGTTACGAAAACTGCATTTTTTTAAGTATTTCAGAGCCTGAGATCACCTTGTGGGATAAGTAGGACAGCCATTACTTGCATTTTGTCTGAAGTATAGCTTTTAACCTGTCATTTGATGGTAGAATGGACTTGCCCCTCGGATTCCTTCATTACGAAAAAAATATTCTGACAATGCTCGCTTGAGTGTAAATACATGCACTAGTAGGGTGGAGTGATAATCATCAATGTCAGATTTTCAATGGCCCACCATCCTAACTTTGTTATGGTGGAAAATACAAGTTCAACGATGTATGACACAAGGGTGTACCTTCATTATTGATGCCTCCCAAGCTGCATTGAAAATTAAACAGAAATCCATGTTTTTCGGTCATTCGAATAATCCGCGGTTCTCCGTAACTCAGTCAATATTACAGATACATCAATGCTGATGGACTCATTAGAAAGCCATGCATTTTAAGTAGTGGGATTCATAATTTTGAAACAAGGATTGAGGCTTTTTCTCTTGACTTCGTACCAGTTCAGGCCTGTCAGGGTAGAAATGGGAAACCAACCAGTATAAGTTAATGGAGGCATACTTATATATACAATTTAAATGTAGCTGCTTCCCATTTCTGTTGTAATGCCGTAAAAACTGGTTTCGAAAACCATAAATTTCTATAAAAATCGCACCTTGAACAGTGATCTGAAGGTATCCATCACATGAAGCAAAATGTCTCATAGAAACATTCAGACACATGGATGCCCAAGGATGACACCCAGAATACTCATTAAACCTAACTTTATCTTGATTGGTGCCTCAGTACAGAGCTAAAGATAAATGAAAATGTATCAGATGGAATCTTTTCATCAAGGCCTCATTTTAAAAATGCAAAGCTAAGTAGAATCAAACGGATGTTATTGGGGATTTCAAAGACACTGGCAATGTCTATTGCAGATTCTGAAAGAAGTAAACCTAAATATTACACAAATAATGGATGGAAGGCAGTCCAATATAGAGTGTAGAACTTCAGAAAAAGAAACATAACAGATGTTAGTTGGGTTTTATACAAGCGTTGCCTTTGTCACAGTGAAATTAGGCGCTTATGATGACACAAGATGTCAAATATATCTTGAATGTTGCAAGATAATTGCAGAGGTTCTCTAGTCACAATGTAGGTTTATGGCACAACTTCCCAGGACCAAGTTGAAAGTAAGTTATGAAAGTGTGTGGACCGCCAATCTGCAAAGATCTATAATGTCACTTGGGATTCCATTGTCACGAATAAGGTTTACAGAAGTAACATAAATATCATAGGCCTACAAATATTGGATAGCATGGAGTCCAATATACATTGTAATTGGGCAATGGAAGCCTCTTGGTGTCAGGCAAGTTGTCCGTAGTATAGGCAGTAAAATTAGGCACACACAATGACACACAATATGACACAAGATTCTTGCATGTTTGCTGTTCACTTATATAATTGTATATATATATATATATGTTAACTTGTCTTTCATATTTTCCCATTAATATTTTACAATTACACACTGTTTAGCATGATAATGATTTTCTTACTACACAAAACTAAAAAAAACATAGTCAAGACACATGTATTTGTCTCTACTAAATTTCTTGGAAATGTAGTTTAAGGTCATATATCTAAAATGCAGTTGTGACAATTGGGAGAGTGTCATGGCACATCACAGCAAAAGTCAAATGGACTGATTCAAGCAAAACTTTAGTGGCTGAGGAGCCTCAGTATAACACGTTTTACCAGTATTTGATGGGACTAAAACAGCCTAAGCGCTAAGGGACCTTTTAATTGGCTTTGAAATACATTTATTTCTTGTTGAGTATATAGCCCACAGGCTTGGGGTCAAGAACTGTACTTGGACTTTTAACTTCTTAAAATGAAGTAATTGTACTTGGACTTGTACTTGAACCCATTGTACTTGAAGTACTTTGTAAGTACATCATGCCCATGTACTCAAGTGCCCTCGGCCAATGGAAGTGACTCAAACAAATTATGCAGACAAATCTTTACCGATGTTTTTTCTGTGATGCAATTTTGGCTGTAATGATGTTCCAGTGTGCATATCAACATGATCAATGAGAAAAGATATGCTAAGACTTTCCAAATGATATAATTGGTTTCTGGTTCAGAATACATATTATTATTACTTAGCCTTGTACTCACTTGATGAATAGGTAGCCTCAAATTTAGCAATTAGCAAACTAAAAATAATTGTATGCTACTCTATGGATACCATTTTCTGCCATAAAATGCTTCCGATGTGTTACACAAGGTTATTTTCTGATTTTGTAAAACAACCTAATCAACTCAGTTAATTAAAACAATCATGCCTCAACAAATTGTCATGGACAGTGACAAGAAATAATTCGATTTGTAATGATAAAAAGGTAAAATACTTGGTCAGGCAATGAAATACTGGTCACAAACCCATGTTGTTGGTATTCAAATTGAAGCTCTTTTTATGACAAGTACAATGATGGGCTTGTTATGATTCTTAATCAAATATTAAGAAAGATATGGCTTTTCGCGACTTAGCGCTAATGCTAAAATTCATAAAAAAGGTCAAAAGCTTCAATCGGTCTTGGGAGGCATCAAAAATAAACATATATGGACATATTATACATCATTGAACTCGTATTTTCAACCATAACAAAGTTAGGATGGTGGGACTTGGAAATTGTAAAATCATTATTTTTCTATTGATTATCACCCCACCCTAGCACTAGATTGAAGATTCTAGGTACTTATAGTTTTTCAGATACCATCGAAGTTGGTACTCAAAATGAAGGTCTAAATGAGGGCTGTCCAATGGTAAAAGTAAATTTGTGGTGTGGTTCAAATTGACAAAATTAAACCAAACCGCAATTTCGGTATTTCATTGCACATCAGTGAAATGGAATTGCATTATATGCAAAGGTAATAATTTTTTTACATAAAAAAACTTTTTCAGGTGACTCTTTTGGCCTAAAACAAAATACCAACTGAAAGTAAGGCTTGGCATACAAATATTTGGGCACCAACCTCTCCCCTTAATTATGGTGTATGGAAGATTAGGTTCAACTTATTGCATTAAATATGGTATGAAGAAATCCGAGGGGCAAAACAGTTTTGATATGGAATGAAAGATTTAGTCAGGTACTTCCATGATTTGCAATCTTCATTGTGCTACATCCTATCCCACACAGTATTTTTACACCTCCACAATACCACAATTTCATTATTTTCTAAAATTTTGGAGCCTCTCTATTCAACATTAATTAGGCCACAACAATCAAACTGCTAAAATCACTTTTTATTAATCCAAATAATGGATGTGTGTTATATTGAATGTCGTACATCATTTTGAGAAGGTGTTTTAGAAAGTCAAAAATCAACTTTCAGTCCAATATTTTTCTGATTTTCAAAATTTTTTGTGGGAGTAGCTGTATTGACTATATTTGTACAAGCTATTTATATTGGTACTTTTACTCAATATGAATATACAGAGCCGGTTTTATGGCTCTGTTTCAAACCAGCTAAGAGAAATTCTCTATTCAAAATCTGTCAATATCAGAAATTTAAGTATTTTGCAATATTTTGGTGCCCTGTCATTTTCTGAGTTTTCGACCTAGACCCTTCAAATTTTGCACAATACCGTTTCCATGCAGTCTTGTGGTAACAGTAATATGAAAAAAATCTGAGACGGTCAGTGGGAAATTTTCCGAAAATTGGTTGAGTTGACATGGAATGACCCTTATTCATGTTTCCATACAAAGCCAATGTTTTTGCTTTGGGATATCAAAAATTGCTCTTTGTATTTATTCTGTTATTTTATGGAGATTTATTAACTAGGACAATAACATAATTTACAATTTCAAAAAGGCTGTGTAACAATCAACAAAGTGTATTTTCCATACTATACTGCCATTATATGTGAGCTATAATGTATACATCCTCCATGATACAAAATAGTTCCAACTTATTTTGGTACTTACAAGCTGTCTGCTTAAAATTGAAGCCAACCAAAATCAGATGTGACACTTACAGAGTTTTTGGAAATAAACTAGACCATCACTAAATGATGGAACTGTCCTGGTTTCTTCCAGACACGGTCCTGGTTTCTTCCAGAGAGTGAAATTCTGTTGACGACCGCACACAGGAGCTCGCGAATTTTGTTAGATTGTTCAGTTGCATGCAAGTGCAGAGAAGCTAAAGTGGTTCTTACACCTACATGTTTGTGACACTCATGTGTGCAACTCACTTCTCCCTGGTGTCTATAAAGCACTAAACATTACAGATAGGAGCCTGAAAGATATCCCCTGTGGATCTGAAAGAATTGCATCCATTTTTCAGGATGCCTTGTCTGAAATGAGAGCATGCACGAGTGTGTGGCCTGTGTGCAATGAAATTACTAATTCTAACATTTGACATTTGTGAGCTTGTGATTCTCTTCCCATGTATTTTACTTTGATCTGATATGTCTAAGTTCTAAGCAATAATACAGAGCATAACTAATCAATGTGAATTGAAATGCTAAGTCTACAACAGAAAGTTGACAGGAATTACATGCATATTGAAACCGCTGTACCTGCAGTACAAACCTAAATAAAGTAAGAAAAATTTCTGTTAGAAGTCCTCTGTTTACCTCATTGCCCTCTTTTCTCCTCTCCACCCCAAATCCCCTTACAACTACCCTTGGCTACTTACGACAACTTTACCCCACTCTGTAAATTCTGAAATTCTGAGTTAGCTCAAATGATTGAGTGAGACGGTTGCACAATTTGTTTGAGCCATGATAGCTTGCTGTTTTGAGTTATGATAATCTTTATGTTGTTATAACTTGCAAACAAGCTGTCTTGGCTCAAAGAAATCGTGCAACCATCTCACTCAATCAATTAAGCTAACTCAAAATTAAAAAATTACAGTGCATATTAAGAAGCCTATTAAGCCAGACAAATGAAATGTAATTGAAATTAACAAAGGAACACAATATCAAAGAAATGAAATGCAACATTTGGAGATTATGGAGTCTGAATGATATTGACCTAAAGTAAATATAATTGAATTTTAAAAGGAGTTTAAAGTAGATAAAGGTCTGAAGTGATTTAGATGGAGCCAAAAGGTGTGAAAGTGTATAGTGGCTGTTTCCTCCTTTCGGCTGGAGTAGTCTTACTTTATTTTGGCTTGTACTGTATCTGTTATCACAGGCAAGTATCCAATTAAAATTCTTAAATGTTGCTGGTGCAGAGTAATTACAATAGGACAAAAACTAACCACAGAGAACCACAATCATTTCATTAGATCTAGAATCAGACATTTTCTTCAAACCCACTTTGATCAAGTGCAACTGGGGAATCAGAGTTGTCAGATTATGAGATGCCTCCAGGGAATGGATTATGGAATGGAAGGTTCAAATATTAATTTAATAATTTAATTACATTACCAACACAACAAACTTAGAAATGTCATGTACATGCCTCATGATCAATAGCACATAGGATAATTATGAGAAAAGTGTAGGACTTTGCATCATGCATTTATGCACTAACTGGGCTTATACGTGTTAATTGCTCAGGGAGAGATCGCAATAATGAGACAAGCTGAATTCTTGGCACAGGTTGAAACATTTTTCTTACATGAGTTGTCCAGGCTCAAAATCGAATAGGGATCCCAGTGGTTAGCTGCTCAGCATACTACTGGAGTAGGGTGGGGCATGCAGCCCCCCTTAACTTCAAGGTGTGATTTGACCTACTTTTTAAGGTCGATTAAATTTGAATGCTTGTGCTGAGAGGGAGGGATCACTTGACTCTACTGATAACTTATAAGTAGTGAAACAAATGTCTACCAATTTTAATAAAGGAGTTACGGCCATGTTTGTAAATATTGCAAATGGCCTTCTTACCCCACCCATCAGACAAGAAGCCCCCTATTATAGTTCTATGGCAATTTTTTTTGCGAGTGCATTCAGCCTGAAAGTTATTTCTTGGGTTCTTCATTTTTAAGGCATTCTATTAACCCGCACAGAGCATTGACAAAAATGTACATTTTTGACTGACATAGGCTAATTGTCCATTCTGAACTCATAACCGCTCACCGATGAATGTAAATAAATAAATGATAAATTTATAAATAAATAAATAAATAAGTACATATACTGATTTTAAAGACCTGTCAAAAGCATGTGGGGAGGGGGGCCGGGGGGGTCTGGAACGACCGCAACCCTCTTTTTTTAAACTTAGATCAAGAAAACACAGCAGCCAGATTTTATTTTTAAATTGTCAAATGGATATGTATGTACATGTATGTAAATTTAAATTCTGCAAATAGTGCGTATTACCCCTAGAACTTGCAACAGACACCAGGGGTCTGGAACAACTAGTGATGCAGACCGGACCACCTTTTAGAGGGTGGTCCGGTATTTACAAAAGTGGTCCGGTCCAGGTCTGGTCCAGGATGAGGTGGTCAAATTTTGTTACTGAACCGGTTCAGAAGTGGTCCATCGGCATTTCAAAAATTATGATAAAATGAGGGTGAAAACAAGCTATATGACATAAATTTCATTTTTAGATATGACAAAATTCATGCGATACTCTTCATGACATGAAAAATCACTGGACCGGTCCGGACCGGCACTTGACCGGTCCGGTCCAACACTGGACCGGTTTTTTGTAGGTGGTCCGGTATTTTGGCGGTCCAGGGCTGGACCGCGGACCAGACCCGTCCAAAGCGGTCCTGTCTGCATCACTAGGAACAACCGCTATTAGTGTCAGGCAATTTGGTTCATGTGCTGTATCAAGCAAGGTGGTTTATGTGCTAGTGAAATCTAGACACTGTAATTTTTTTATTAGTTGTTGCAACAACTACATGTGCTGGGATGTTGTAAACAATCATGATTGTAGTCCTTTCAGTTGAGGCACAATATGGATGGCTTTTTATCATGGATAATAAATGTACAAAGAAAAAGAGCATTTAGCGGGCTATTCATTTGGTATTCCAATCTATTCAGTGCAATGTCAAATCAATCATGACAAGCATGACTTTCAGACATGTTCCACAAATGCTGCAGACTGATACGTCTTGTGCTTATCTAAGATTCATGTAGAGTGTGGCTCTGGGCGCCTGCAAGTATACGGTTGAAGAAAGACTAAATATACAACATTTTCTTTATATCAATTCTATATATATGTTTTCATTTGAATGCAGATGGAATATAGGGAAACATATACTGTGCAACTTACTCTTTTACTAAATGTTTCTTTGAAATGGTAGCTTGTGCCGGACCATACACCATTAAGCATCATAAGAACTGGGTTATTTAGTGCACAGGTGACCAATTGCTACTACATCCCTCCTACTTTCCTGTCCGTTAGAGCCAGTGAGGCATCGGTTGCAGCCATCCTCACTTCTCAGTGTAGGCTTCTTGAACCTACCCTGGCCACATGATGCACTGTTTTGTGAAGTTGTAACATAAAGATTAACTCTCCTCCGGTGTGACACACAAAATTAACAGTTTCAGATCTCAAAGCAATTGAATGAATGCTTGAGTGTTTCATAGTTGTCTGGTTGTTGTTTCAGTTAGTTTCTTTGTAGAAAACCATAAACAATCACTTAAATAACGCCGGAAAAAAGCTGTTAAATGATTTGGAAACTTCAGAGTTGTATGGGACTTATTGGCAGGGTGAGTGTGAACGAGCCCTGCAATGGGAGGATGGTTGCAGCTGGCATGATCAGAATTTTAAGGGAAACAGAGAGAAGTCAAAGATAAGAAGAATAAGGCTGATGAAAGAACGATTGCCTCTGCATTGTCAGACAGGCAGCTACATGTACATAATTTTATATGCTGTGTTTTGTCAACATCTTAAAAACTTCAAGCCAAGTGTGGTCTTGTTACATAGGTATAATAGCATTGCGATCATAGCATGACATCTAGACATGCTGTGAAAAATGCAGCCGATCGATACGTCTTGTGTTCATTCAAGATTTATGTCTATGCCCAGCTAAATATACCCACAAGAGAAGGACGGTGAGTATACTGCCGGACACACACTGTGTAAAGGTTTCATCTTTCATAAATTGTGTGCATATCATTGCATCATGGTTTCCTGATGTGTTGGACATCGAATGGTCCCAGGTTCAAATCCAATTTAAATCAACCTTTGCTTCGCTAGTAGTTTCTGCTCTTCTCCTTATTAGTCTCCAAGTGCGCAATGTAGGAAGTAAAGCCCTGATCAGCCATATTTGGTGCATGAGTTTCTTAAAATTCAGCCAATGTTTACCATACAGAAGAGGATGAGGTCTCCACAGTCCACAGCATTAAGTTGCTCCTCAGAAGTTTTTTCTTAGTTGACCATATCACACATGATATATGATGTCATATTCTGCCCAGCAAAAAAGTGCTCTAAGATCATATCTGAAGAAGGAGGGAAATGGGGACTCAAAAAGTGAGCCAGACTGGATAAGAGATGACGCAAGAGATGGCCATGTGAGTGATAAGAAATTCAGAATAGTCATTCAAACAGACAAATCTAAGAAACAAAAATATGGTGGTGAGGTCATCTCATGATTTTTTAGAAAAGAAAGTTGCTGAAATTTTGTGCTTTGTGCTTGATTAAATTCCTGCTGTGGGATTCGAACAATTGACATGAGAGTCAGACATTGCCCAAACAAGTGCTCTTATCACTGGGTCATATTTTAGTTATTTCATTTTTCGGTTCATGCAGCCCTTTATCAAAATTAATTTTGCAAAGCTCCATTATTTCAAGACATGAATAATCTAAACGGTTAAATTGTAGATCATAGCATTCACCGAGGAACTGGAATGTCCAGCAAACAAAAACAAATTGACTGCTCATTTAAATATCAAAGATAAAACTTAAAGTTACATGATAGTGGCCATGTAAGGGCAAGGTCTACTAGAGTCAGCAGAAGTAGCTCAGTATCACATTTATGAGAGAGCAATCTGTCCATTTGTAGCCCCTCATCCGAAAAAACTTCAATGGCCCCATCTAAATACGCCATTTGTGTCACAAGAACCTTGAACCTTCACAAGATAACCACTAGAAATGGGTGGCGAAGTTACCAAGTAAGCTGATAGGGTTCATCTCCACCTCAATTTCCATCCAGTAAAGGTAAACCTGATTGAATTTGGCCCCGGGTACGTCTTGCCTGCAAATGAAGTTGGCAAGAGGCCAGACTAAACAAGTACTCTTAGAGCACAGCACCGGCCATGCTGCACGCTTTATCAGTGGAATCGAAATGATCAATACACATGTATGGTGGATGGGAAAAATCCAAATAAATTTAATGGATTTTTTATTTTTCCATTACCTGGTAGACATGGGTGTATTTTCAATTAATATACCAGAAATTAATTGCATATAAAACTGGATTTTTCATTTTGCCTCCAATTTCATGTACAAAATAGTTTTAATATTCTATGCATAAATATATATTCACAGTCTTGTGTTTTCTTGAAATGATGTTTATTTTGTAAGATATGCAATACTTTTATGTTTCCCAATAATAATATTATTGTATGCATGGAATTTAAATTGGAATTAAACAAGTATGCAGCTGATTGAAAATTTTGGGATCAAGCTGACAGATGACAGGGAGGTGTGAAAGTGAATTGCACTTTAGGCCAAAATTGTGATGGCAATTCAGCTGTACTGCACATCTCAATTGCCTGTTTCAGTTTCATGGCTGTGGAGTCATCTGTGCTGTGAGCTGCTGTGGTTTAAATACAGCACAGTGCAGTCACTGCTGTGACAGCCCCAATACACAAGAAAATGGTGGCGCAAATCAGCCTGACTGACCCAGCGCTGGGTGTTAGAAGGGATGATTATAAATGTAATAATATTGCATTTAACGGAAAAAATACACAATTGACAGAATCTACGATGTATAAATGAGTGATATTGATAAAATGAACCTTTGGAATGTCCTGGTTTGGCCAGTAGGCCTCTGACTCACATCGTTTCAGGACAGAAGCATTACCGTCCTATGCATAGGATGCATGGCCGGTAATTATCCTCAGGCACTCAGCATTCAGCAGGGATAAATTAGGAGCTGAATGTTAGTATGTATACAATTGCTCTTGAAATGAGAAGGCCCCTTGGTGATTTGCCATTGAATTTCATGTTAAATGTATATCCGAACTAATATTGCTTGCATCATTGATGCAACGCTTTTTTCGTACCATCGACATTTTCTAATTGCTGACAAAAGCATAGACACTTTCAGATAGGGTTTAATGAAAAGACAATAAACGAAAAGGTTTATCCGGATGTTGCTAAGCACTTTGACGAAAAACCTTAAAAAAAAAGGATTAACTGAAAAATTATTCCTTCTTTTAAAACTTCCGAAATTTATGACTGGAAGCGAAATGTTTTGCAAGAATGCTCAGGCACTTAAAAATTTTTCTAGAACTTGTTTTCAAGATCATTGTTTTCAAACTTGAATGATAAAGTACAACGCACAACTACCTCTCAAGTAAGTGCATACGCATTAGAGGAACTAATGTTGTTCCCTGATGGCTTTCAAGGTCATTTTCGGCTTTCACAACATCATTACAACTAACAATGAGTAATTTCATTGATTTAACAACTTAATGTTCATAAAAATGGCCATGGTTCCAGGTAGTACAACATTACTGTGTTTCATGGCATTTTAGCTCCATGTACCTCCCCCTAGCGTACCAGTCTTTCGCATTGTGTGTCATTGTACACTTCAAAAGACAACTTTGTGAGAAATGAAGCAACTTGGTTCCATTAAAACTTCAAATACATATCACTCTTAATTGACATTGTTTTACAATGCTGCTCTAGGAAGTAAAACAAATACTCACTTTGAAGAGCATCATTTTCAAATTTGGATGACGAAGTGCACTGTATAGGCCTCTGAAGTGAAACATTTCCCTTGGCTGTATGCACATTAAAGGAGATAATGTGGCTCCCTAATGGCTTTCAAGGGTGTTTTCAGCCTTCACAACATGATGACACCCAACAAACAGCAAGTGATTGCACTCAATGAACAACTTAAGTAGTGCTCCAGCATGAAGGCCATGATACAAGGGATAGTCATTGTTACACTTGCAGTAAAATCAAATGTCATCCAATTGTGAACCTACTCATGAAACTCCACAAATATGCTATTCAATGAAAATCTGAGATATGATTGTTCATTTGCATGTTAGTGTAGAGAAGCTAAAGTGGTTCTTTCTCCTACATGTTTATGACACTCCTGTGTGCACCACACTTCTCTCCCTGGTGTCTATAAAGCACCAAACATTACAGATATGAGCCTGAAAAACGTCCCCCTTGAGACAAAAAAGAATTGCATCCATTTTTCAGGATGCAGAGTTTTCAGCAATTTTTGGAGTGTGTGATGCATGAAAGATAAAATAACCTCTGGCAGCATTTCAGTTTGTGAGCTTGTGATCTTCTTGCATTTTGATATGGACCATTTTACATTCACTCTAAAAAAAAATCGGGACAAAACTGGTTTTTTAAATGGAAAATGGATTTTTGAAAAACCAAACTTTCTTGCAAAAGCCAATATTGATTTTTCATAAAATCATTTTGGATTTTTAAAAAACCAGTTTTGTCCAGAAATTGTTTTAGAGTGTTGATCTGATGGGTCCAAGAAGCAAATAACACTGAGAAGAACCAATCAATTTGAGATGAAATGTTAGGTCTACTACAAGAAGTTGAAAGGAATCGCATCCTAATTGAAACTGCTGTACCAATCTGTAATCACAGGCAAGTATCCAATTAAAATTCTTAAATGTTTCTGCATGGTGCAGAGTTATTACAATAGGACAAAAACTAACCACAGAGAACCATAATCTTTTCATTAGATCTGGAATCAGACATTTTCTTAAAAGCTCACTTTGATCAAGTACCACATGAGAATCAGAGATGTCAGATTAGGATAGGATAGGATAGGATATAACTTTATTGAGTCCCACCAGGGGTAATTTTGGTAAGATTGGAAGAAGCCTCCAGGGAATTACCAACAGGACAAACTTAGCAATTTTCAGTACATCAGCCTCATGATCAATGGCACATAGGATGAGAAGAGTATGGGACTTTGCTATTATTGCCAATTTTAAGTATTAGTGAGCAATCTTCATGAATGGGCTCTATTCGAGCATACAAAAATAATTTGCAATACTTTTATTACATGTATCATTGATGATGGGATTTCTATTAAACACCTCCAATCCTCCATATCTAAAACAGACCAGATTCTAACGTCACCATCCAGAGAGCAAGCCACATGATACAGTTCAGAATTAACCCTAAAAAGTTAATGAGATTTTGTGATAAGCATGCTATGACTATTAGGAATACATGAAAAAATAAAAATGGGGGTCACCAATGGGGGGGGGGTGTCATGTCAAAAATTTCCAAAACCAAGTTGGGAATTAAATTTATTTTTTAGTTTCTAAGGTTTTTACAGGATTGTTTTTGCTTGTTTGATGGCATAATAGCTCATAATAAGGCATCTTTTCTAAAATTTTCATTAACACTAGGGGCACTGTTGTGAACTGTATCATTTCCCTTTAATTCAGAAATCGTTTCATTGGCTTTTTTTTCCAAGTAGGACGTTCAATCCATCACAAAATGTCATGATGCTTATTGTTCAAATTTAAATTTCGTTTGTCATGGAGTTATTAATCATTTTGGACAAGTCCTCAAAAGAATTGAACAGTTCATTATGACAGGTTTTTCAATTGATACTTCCATGCAGTCAGCACCCTGGTTGATGTGCTATTGAAATAAAATCTAGATACTGTATATTTTTATTGGTTGTTGCAAGCAACTACATGTACTGGGATGTTGTAAATAGTCATAAGAGCGAGTATAAACTTTCCTGGTTTCAGTCCCACTTAAGGGTTAAGCAAATAACAATATCTTGATATCATGGAATTAATGTACAAAGAAAAAGAGCATTTAGCGGGCTATTCATTTGGTATTCCAATCTATTCACGCAGTGCATGCATTTTTTAACATGGTAACTGGGAGACCATTTGGTCTCCCAGTGGACAGATTTGGTCTCCCAGTCATTGACAAATTGGCAGCACTGGGAGACCAATTTCTTCCTTAGACTATCAACAATTTCCATTTTGGTTGTTGTAATTTGTAGTTCTTGGGTGAATTTGAAACCAGGCTACTTGTTCTCATAATCAAAAATATTCTTTACTGTCTTTACAACATATTTTTGCTTGTATCATCTTTCTGATTTCCAATTTTTAAAAAATTTTGTCAAACTTGTCTTGGTGACAATCGGTGAGACTCCCAAATTAGCAGCCACATTTACCATTCAAACACTCTTTAGCGAGCAAGTAATTACACAGATATATTTTAATTGATCTATAGGTGTACTGCTGATCTATTAAAATCGCGCATCATGACACTACAAAGTTTGTTCGGTCTCCCAGCCGAAAATCCTTAAAAAATGCTCTGCTATTCAGTGCAATGTCAAATCAATCATGACAAGCAAGACTTTCAGACATGTTCCACAAAATGCTGCAGACTGATACGTCTTGTGCTTATCTAAGATTCATGCGGTGTGTGGCTCTGGGCGCCTTGGTAAAAGTACGGGTGGAAGGAAGACAGTAAATATACAACATTTTCTTTATGTTAACTTTATAGACGGGACAGAGCCACCGGCTCACCGAGCGAAGCGAGGTGTCTCATCCCTTATGGCTATCAGGCGAGTGGAGTGCTCCAGATGGTTCAATCAAAAAAAGTGATTCAGACATCCCATAATATGATCCTGGCACTTGCTTCTCTTCACGCGTGACTACAACGTGACTACCTTCTTCTTCTTCTTCTGTTTGATATTCCACCAAAAAAAAAAATTTCCGAAAAAAAAAAAATTTCCAAAAAAAATCTTTTTTTTTGGCGGAATATCAAACAGAAGAAGAGAAGAAGGTAGTCACGTTGTAGTTATGCTTGGCATTATTTACCTATGAATATTGTCAATCAATCGAGTATTTACAAGTCCCGTCTTCTATGCTGCTGCATTATCATATTATATGTATCCAGCCACAATGACTTTATGCAGAAAGAAACTACACTTTAGTAGAATATAATCAGAAATCAAATCCTTCCAGTATCTCATTTAACTTTGCATTCCCAGAAGATCAATCTTTTTCAGAAAAGTGTTCAAAGTCACCCTGGCTGTTCAAATTCACCTCGTTTTACGTTAGTAATTTTGGTGCCTTTTTCACCCTGATGAGAGACCACCCACAAGAGACCACTTTATTAACGCGGGAAGGGCTTTCTTATAATGCAGGGACCACTGTATATCTGGCATAAGCATGTAGTTATATTCTGCCCCTGCAAAATAATGCCCAAGGTAAGATCATATCTGAAGAAGGAGGGGAATGGGGACTCATAAAGCAAGCCAGACAGGATAAGAGATGACACAAGAGATGGCCAGAGACCGATCAACCATGTAAGTGATAAGAAATATGGTGGTGAAGTCATCCCACGAAGTTTTGAGCAAAGATAGTAGCTCAAATCGTGGAAGTGCCTGTGCTTGAGGGTAAAACCAATATTGCAGAGGCACGTAATTGTTCATGAATTTCGGTTATGTTGTGTAAATTTCTTAGTATATATAAATTTATTTCATGTTTATCCTTCATAAAATATACTAGTACTACTGCAAAGGTCTCACAGACACATGCATGCATATGCGGGCCTTTCCCAGGGTGTATCTAGAAAAAGCTCAGGGAAGGAGGCATAACATGCGGAAAATGTGCAGATCTTGATGGGTGTACCTATCTTTACGTTTATTTTGGCCTGAAGAGAGATGCCCATACAGCCCCCCCCCATACATTACTGGGCCTGGGCACATTGTCACAAGAATCTTGAACCTTTGCTACTTATACCAACCTGAAATTAGGGTGGGGTGATAATCAATAGAAAAATAATGATTTTACAATTTCCAAGTCCCACCATCCTAACTTTGTTATGGTTGAAAATACGAGTTCAATGATGTATAATATGTCCATATATGTTTATTTTTGATGCCTCCCAAGACCGATTGAAGCTTTTGACCTTTTTTATGAATTTTAGCATTAGCGCTAAGTCGCGAAAAGCCATATCTTTCTTAATATTTGATTAAGAATCATAACAAGCCCATCATTGTACTTGTCATAAAAAGAGCTTCAATTTGAATACCAACAACATGGGTTTGTGACCAGTATTTCATTGCCTGACCAAGTATTTTACCTTTTTATCATTACAAATCGAATTATTTCTTGTCACTGTCCATGACAATTTGTTGAGGCATGATTGTTTTAATTAACTGAGTTGATTAGGTTGTTTTACAAAATCGGAAAATAACCTTGTGTAACACATCGGAAGCATTTTATGGCAGAAAATGGTATCAATAGAGTAGCATACAATTATTTTTAGTTTGCTAATTTCTGAATTTGAGGCTACCTATTTCTCAAGTGAGTACAAGGCTAAGTAATAATAATATCTATTCTGGACCAGAATCAAATTATATCATTTGGAAAGTCTTAGCATATCTTTTCTCATTGATCATGTTGATATGCACACTGGAACATCATTACAGCCAAAATTGCATCACAGAAAAAACATCGGTAAAGATTTGTCTGCATAATTTGTTTGAGTCACTTCCATTGGCCGAGGGCACTTGAGTACATGGGCATGATGTACTTACAAAGTACTTCAAGTACAATGGGTTCAAGTACAAGTCCAAGTACAATTACTTCATTTTAAGAAGTTAAAAGTCCAAGTACAGTTCTTGACCCCAAGCCTGTGGGCTATATACTCAACAAGAAATAAATGTATTTCAAAGCCAATTAAAAGGTCCCTTAGCGCTTAGGCTGTTTTAGTCCCATCAAATACTGGTAAAACGTGTTATACTGAGGCTCCTCAGCCACTAAAGTTTTGCTTGAATCAGTCCATTTGACTTTTGCTGTGATGTGCCATGACACTCTCCCAATTGTCACAACTGCATTTTAGATATATGACCTTAAACTACATTTCCAAGAAATTTAGTAGAGACAAATACATGTGTCTTGACTATGTTTTTTTTAGTTTTGTGTAGTAAGAAAATCATTATCATGCTAAACAGTGTTAATTATTGTAAAATATTAATGGGAAAATATGAAAGACAAGTTAACATTATATATATATATATACAATTATATAAGTGAACAGCAAACATGCAAGAATCTTGTGTCATATTGTGTGTCATAGTGTGTGCCTAATTTTACTGCCTATACTACGGACAACTTGCCTGACACCAAGAGGCTTCCATTGCCCAATTACAATGTATATTGGACTCCATGCTATCCAATATTTGTAGGCCTATGATATTTATGTTACTTTTGTAAACCTTATTCGTGACAATGGAATCCCAAGTGACATTATAGATCTTTGCAGATTGGCGGTCCACACACTTTCATAACTTACTTTCAACTTGGTCCTGGGAAGTTGTGCCATAAACCTACATTGTGACTAGAGAACCTCTGCAATTATCTTGCAACATTCAAGATATATTTGACATCTTGTGTCATCATAAGCGCCTAATTTCACTGTGACAAAGGCAACGCTTGTATAAAACCCAACTAACATCTGTTATGTTTCTTTTTCTGAAGTTCTACACTCTATATTGGACTGCCTTCCATCCATTATTTGTGTAATATTTAGGTTTACTTCTTTCAGAATCTGCAATAGACATTGCCAGTGTCTTTGAAATCCCCAATAACATCCGTTTGATTCTACTTAGCTTTTCATTTTTAAAATGAGGCCTTGGTGAAAAGATTCCATCTGATACATTTTCAGTTATCTTTAGCTCTGTACTGAGGCACCAATCAAGATAAAGTTAGGTTTAATGAGTATTCTGGTGTCATCCTTGGGCATCCATGTGTCTGAATGTTTCTATGAGACATTTTGCTTCATGTGATGGATACCTTCAGATCACAGTTCAAGGTGCGATTTTTATAGAAATTTATGGTTTTCGAAACCAGTTTTTTACGGCATTACAACAGAAATGGGAAGCAGCTACATTTAAATTGTATATATAAGTATGCCTCCATTAACTTATACTGGTTGGTTGCCCATTTCTACCCTGACAGGCCTGAACTGGTACGAAGTCATGAGAAAAAGCCTCAATCCTTGTTTCAAAATTATGAATCCCACTGCTTAAAATTCATTTTGAAGCTCTTGGCCAGGGCTTTCTAATGAATCCATCAGCATTGATGTATCTGTAATATTGACTGAGTTACGGAGAACCGCGGATTATTCGAATGACCGAAAAACATGGATTTCTGTTTAATTTTCAATGCAGCTTGGGAGGCATCAATAATGAAGGTACACCCTTGTGTCATACATCGTTGAACTTGTATTTTCCACCATAACAAAGTTAGGATGGTGGGCCATTGAAAATCTGACATTGATGATTATCACTCCACCCTACTGAAATGGGTGATCGAGTATCCAAGTAGGCTGATAGGGCTCATCCCTACATCAATTTCTACCCAGCAAAGGTAAACCTGATTGAATTTGGCCCTGGGACCTGGTACATCATATAGATCTGCAAATGAAGTTGGCAAGAATCCAAATCAAATTATCCTTAGGGGCTTCAGCATGAGTCAGCAGGGATAAATTATGACACGAATGTAAGTACACTGTTGCTCATAAATATGGAATATACCGAAATAACCACGATCCTGGTTTTATTTTTTACCCTTGTTTTGGGCGAGTCCAGATTTATAAAATTAACTTCAACATGCTGAGAAGAGGCTCAACTAACCCGATATGAATGGTTGGAGTAGATTTTGCCTATTTTGAGGTTTTTATGGACAATGGTGATAAACCAACCATATTAATTCTGATAAACTCTCAATTGCGAGAAGCAAAAACAATTTTTGTTGAAATTATAGTACATTTTGTTAGAGCACACATACACTGTAAGAAATGACCGTGTTTTTCTAGCTAAAAGAACCGTAAATTTATTGTTATTTTATCAGTATTTTTTTAAAACAGACTTTGCCTGTGAATTTACTGTTCTTTGTCAATTACAAAATGGCTCCAAGATAAATTTACTGCAACATGTCATTTAACATTCAGTTCACGTTAATGAACAATTACTTCAACCGTTAATTTACTGGCAACTTGTAATATGCAGACAAAACATTTGAATTGGCCAAATAATCAATACACCTGGTCAGATTAGGAACTGTAAACAAGAGATTGCATGGACTTCAACCACGGAGCATGTGGTGCCATCTATAACATATGCTTTACACAGCTGTTAATCAAACTTAATTTATAACTTATCTGAAGGTAAGGGAACATCCTCATTCATATGATCCTAAAGATGCTGTCATTATGCAAAGTTGTTATATTTATATATGACATTGACATTTGTGTGAGTCTTATGATGTGATCTAAAGAATGACACTACTAAAACCAAAATAACCCAGGCGCAGTCTGCATCAATACAACACACTTCGTTAAACTTGACACCTGGTTCTCTTGGAAAATGTCCATCAATTTTATGGTTTGTGAGCAAACCTGTGCGAATTAATTGCTGGGTACAGTTGATGGACTTACTTCCCTGATTGTCAAGCAAGAGATGAGCAAGGCTGAGCCTGGAGTCAGTGGCTCTCTCACTCTCTCAGCTGATTCCAGCTTCGGTACATCCCTACAGCTATGCGACAGTTAAATCACATGCTTAGTCTGTTGTTTCACACTTGTGCAATAAGTAAGAATGACACATAATATCCGTATTTTTACAGTAAATTATACAGCTCCTTGCATTCTTTACATTCTACGATTGATATTTTGATATACTGTAAAATATACTTTAAATAAACTGTTTTATATATGTACATTATACCGTAATATCACTTTGTTGAATCTGCAAAATTACAGTTCAATGTACCAATCTGCATTTTACGGTTAATTGTCCTGTTCAGGTTTATTAGTACTTTTAACAGTTCTTAGACCTGGAACAAAGTTGCCAGTTAATTTAACTGTAAAATTTAACGGGAATTTTTTGCAGTGTAGGGTGTAAAATTCAATATCAATAAATCATTCCTGGTTTTCATGCAGTCTTGGAATTTATAAATGTAAAAAACTGTTCCATTGGACCAAGCATAAATATGACCCATTTTGTATGTGCTGTGATTATTTGTCTCGGAGGTTCCACATGCTAATGACAATTGAATTGACTCATTTAAAGGTTAATCTTTCCTTTGATGCCAGTAACTTTCACAAATCAACAACTTTGGATGGATTTCTAACCCTATATAAAATTCATATTTTGGCCTTTTTAGCATCGTTTTTTCAATTTCCTCCAGCCTCCCTAATTTCCAACGATTTAAGTAAATATTCAAGTGTGTACTTCAAATTACTCTTCAGAACTCCACTTAAGTTCTTAAAAGTGCCATTTTAACCATTGGATTCAAATGGGGTAGCTACAGTTCAATGGTAGTTTTCGTGTTTTCCTATATTCCATATTTATGAGCAAGAGTGTATATAATACATTTGAAAAGTGAGTGTGCCCTCAGTGATGAACCATTGATCATAACCTTGCAAATGCAAACCTTGCAATGCTATTCCAATGGAGAGGAGGGTTTACTTACATGTACTTAAATCGCAAGACTATGAGCCCTATCAAGCAGAAGGAGTGCACCAATTTTGGTCGTGCTGGTGTTAATGCGAGCCCTCGAATACTGAGGAATACCTGAGCCCCCCCCCCCTTGACAGCCCTCTCTGGATCTGCCACTGCATTCCCCCTTTAATCTGTGTCCTTACCCTTGCACCCAAAGACATGTCACTGGCTTAAGTGAGCTCTGTTTTACTTCTTAGATTAAATCAAAGAGAATGGCAGATTTCTTCCACTCAGAATTCAGTTCATTGTTTCGGAAACAATGCCGTGGTTCTGCCTTGTGCTTTTCCAAGATGGTAACAATCAAAAGACACTTCATTCCATTATTAAACAAATGGACCAGAAGATCACTTAATTGGGCTGAGAACGCAGTGTCACAAAATCGTTCAATGATGTTGAAATGCACTCACCAGCAAAAGAAACACAACTCTTCATTTTAACTTATAATTTTGCAAAGATTTTTTTTGGACAAAACAAAATATATAGTATTGATCCTCAGATCAAATAGTGTCTTCTTGTGTCTGTGACCAGACATGAAGCACTGGAATGCGTACATTCACCTTCAGTATGCTTCTCTAGAGCTTTTTATATTTTTCAATATTTATCTTGAATTATTGGAAATTTCATCTGTTGATAGCTTGTTTTGAGAACGATAAATTTGATATATGGTTTGTTTCAGTTCTTATTGTTTTTTGGATACCACTTACCAATTTACAGTAAAAGTCATGGGATATTTTACAATTTATAGGGACATGCCGCTAAAAGGGGGTCAAAGAAGTGACAGGAAAATATTTGCAAGTGTACCAGCTAGGGTACTACTCACAATAAAACAGAAGTATGCTAGTCAAGGAGGAAAAGCAATGATAAAGAAGCTCCATATATTTGGTGCCGAAGCATCTCTAGGTTTATCCTTTCACTGATTACAATTTTTTATAAGTTTTAAGAATCAACGATGTTATATATGTTACCAAATAAAAGTATGTTGTTTGTTGGACAGTTTAAATGTTGTTTTGAAATAGTCATATGGTGTGTAGCAGAGCTATATCATAAGTACAACCCACTATCTACTTTGGCGATCAACCCATCACCAGATAGTTGGGTCATATGTCACAATTCCGTGACCGTTGAGAGCGAAGTAAGGGTTTTATGATGGATTTGTTATCTATAAAGGTTTATCTAAAAATTGAGCGGGGGTGACCCTCCCAAAAGTGCGGGCTAACTCCGTGAGAGGCCTAAATTCAAAATGGCCGCTACTGTCACCTTCGGATATTAAATTTTCAATGGTTTGAGCCACAGTGATGTGCAATACATCAATTTTGGGGTTTGTTTGGTCAAGGAATTCATATCTGGGGGTATTTTGGTGATTTGACCTATATTTGACCTAAAAATCCAAGATGGCGGCCAGTTTTCGCTAAAAATTGTATTTTTTCAATGTTTCTGATATTCCTTCAATGTGAACACTTCTGGATAGTTTAACTATGCAGTTATTTGGTGCTTGACTGTGTTTATGAACTTTTGAGTCATTTAGAAGGACAGGAAGTTAATAATTGCAGGTTAATGAGGGCATGGTTTCGGACAAATTTCGTAAAATATGTGATTTTCAATGGTTTGGGCTACAATGATGTTCAATACATGGATTTTGGGGTTTTATGGGCCAAGGAATTCATATCTGGGGTTAGTTTGATGATTAGATTGTTTGTGACTGAATAAATCACAAAGTGTTTCCTAATATTGCATGGAAGAGTGTTTTTCTTCAACTTAACGATGCGTTTCCTGAAATTGTATCCTTCAACAAATTGATGATTGTCAGGGCCAGATTATAGAATCTAACAAATTCAGATGTCAGTTCAAATGCCATCTGAGAGACCAACTCAATGGCATGATCAATAAATGTTGTTATGTAGAGATGGCTAATGTCATACTTCGAAAAGGTTTTCATATAGTTCTTCACTTCTCGTTTTGTTGTCATGCTCTGTGGACTAAATTATGTGGTTATCATGTCAAATTAACAATTAAACATGCCTCTATTTGAGCTACTAAGCTACTTGTAGTTCATCAGGATTACAGTAAACTACATCATAACTTACTAAATTCTTCTTGCCCATTGCAATTGCTCAGTTCAGCGGCTTTTCTTGAACAAAATCAATGGAAGCCGTTCAGAAATTCTTTTTATTTTCATAATCTGTATTTCAAAACCTTTAAGATAATACTTTACTAGATTTCCTGCTGATCAGAGTTAGAGACCATTAATGCTAAAAAAAAAAGCTAGGTGCAGGCTAGCCAATTGATAGCCACCAAAGGTTTCTCACATTTGTGACTAGTCATGAAAATTTGTGGTCACCCATTGACAGGCAGATGTCTCACCATTTTCATGACAATAATATCAAGTCTACCATTTAATCTATCTCATCTCAATGTTGTATGACTGTGATGATGCTCCTGCAGGTCTCTTGAGAACTTGATCCCCAACAGCAAGTTAAAGCTGATGCCTTCCAGAGCAATTTTGACATTTTTGACCAGTATCTTTACCGAGAGGCTAAAGATTTCTGGCTCTATTCTGTATTTAATAGTAAATCATTGGAGTTGAACGTAGCAGATGAATATGAATATTTTAATGCACTGGTCCGTCTGTAATGGATGTACTGATGAACATCTGAGATCCCTATAAACTTTTCTGGTTCAAATTCCAATTTCCACCAGTCAGTAAAATACATGTATTTCAGTTTTGGAAAATCTTGGAAAGACATAAAATGTCCACCCTTCTAACTGCCTCTTGTCTTCTTGGCCAATATTCTTCTGTTTAAGGAATTTTAAACTTTGCCTCCTACAACCAAACTTTACCCTGTGTATACACTCCTGGGCAAAATTTGGTGATATTATTCATTTATTGCTATCAACGTCTGTGAAAATTGAAAAATTATTTATTTTATATAGCACTATCTACCATCATTGAATATCATTTTCAGAAGCGCTGAACATAAAAGAAATAAGATTGATAAATCATGTAAATAGTTAAAATCAGGGAGAAATGTATGACATTAAAAATTTAATAAATAAGAATGTTTTTTTTACCTTTTTAAAGAGGTCAGTTATTTCTGCTGCTTTGATATCATTTGGCATGGTGTTAATTATAGTTTACATTAAATGAACCTAAACTTGTGTGAAATTGGCAGCATTTGGCCAACTTTTTTTTAACTTTTGTGTGTCTTCTAAGAACACAAATAATTCTTCCATATTTACCATGAATAAGTAGCCAATCCAAAAGCTCCAGCAACCCAGTTCAGTATAATTTAGATGTCACTATGTCTTTAAAAATCTCACTGCACCATTAGAGGAAGAGAACATAGTTGACCAGCGATTGTTTCAGATGCAGAATTGGATCTAAAACAATCTCTCGTCAATATAATGTAAATTTGAGAAAAAAAATACTTCATGAACTTTGAGGTTATAACCATGATATAGATGATGTCCATAGTTATGTGCTACACAACATAATATTTAGGAAAATCTTTACTCAATATTTATGGAGTCATTCGTTACAAATACTTTTCCTGCAACCACATTTTTTAAATGAAATCCAACAGGAGGACTTATTTTATTTTTCAGAATTTATCCCTTGTGTTGAAGAAATATCAATAGCACAGTAACTCAAACTGAAGCTTATTTAATAAATGGTTCCCAAGGGCATTGTGACCATGTCTTTTGGTCAACAGGGCATAACAATCAAACCGAGAAGTGAGGAACTGCATAATTATGAAAACTCTTCAAAGTACGACTTATAGCCATTTCTACAACACAGCTACACTAATTGACTCATGCCATTGAGTTGGTCTCTCAGATGACTTTTAAACTAATATCTGAATTCATTAGATTATAATCTGTCCCTCATCAGTTCATTGAGAGATACAATTTAAGGCAACACACCATTAAGTTGAAAAAAAAACACTCTTCCATGCAATATTAGGAAACACTTGGGGATTAAGTCAGTTACAAACTTTCTAATCATCAAACTAACCCCAGATATGAATTCCTTGGCCCATGAAACCCCAAAATCCATGTATTGAACATCATTGTAGCCCAAACCATTAAAAAGCACACATTTTACGAAATTTGTCCAAAAGCATGCCCTCGTTAACTTGTCATTATTAACCTCCTGTCCTTCTAAATGACTCAAAAGTTCATAAACATAGTCAAGCACCAAATAACTGCATAGTTCAACCCATCCAAAAGTGCTCACATTGAAGGAATATGAGAAACATTGAAAAAATATTATTTTTAGCGAAAACTGGCCGCCATCTTGGATTTTTAGGTCAAATATAGGTCAAATCACCAAAATACACCCAGATATGAATTCCTTAACCAAACAAACCCCAAAATTGATGTATTGCACATCACTGTAGCTCAAACCCTTGAAAATTTAATTTCCGAAGGTGTTGGTGGCGGCCATTTTGGATTTAGGCCTCTCAAGGAGTTAGCCCGCACTTTTTGGAGGGTCACCCCCGCTAATTTTTAGATAAACCTTTATAGATAACAAATCCATCATAAAACCTTACTTCGCTCTCAACGGTCACGGAATTGTGATATATGACCCAACTAAGAGCTTTTCTTGACTGCCGCCAAATGTTACAGAGTGCGGTAATTTTGGTGTTACCAGAGTATGATACACTGTAAAATTTGAAAACTGAGTTGAAGCAATAATTTGAGCTGTCTGAGAATGTTAATAATTTTCAAGCTATGATAGCTCAATCCTATAAGTTGTCGTGGTATGATAGCTCAATGCTGTAAGTTGTCCAAACGAATTATAACATTAAGCTATGAAAACATGAAAGCTTCAGTTTTTGCAGATGGCTTGACATCTCAGTCATGCCACATATATAGCGCCATCTGTAACAAGCACTTCTCATAACGCTGCATTAGTTTTAAACAATTATTTACTTACAAGAAAAAAGAACATTTATATTACACTATCCCAGAGAAAAAATGAGTGGCACACCACTTTAGCTGGTTACTTTTTTATTTTTATCTCTCTTAAATTAATTTGTGGGAGTAATTAGATGCATGCTTTCACACGTCAACCAGTGGCGTAGCTAGAAATCCAGGAGTGGGGGGCCAAGGGGGGGCCAGGGTCTGAGCTGGGGGGGCCCACCTTTTGCGGCATTTTTGGGGCAATACAAGGGCAAAAATTAACGTCGCGACACAAGCCTTCGTCATAAGTGACAAAGGAACATTGACAGTGGCGGAGCTATGGTAATTTGCTGGCAAAAGAGTCTCAAAGAGGAAAAAGACATGTTTTGGAATTTTTCTAAATTCTGAATAACCCCAGCACATACAGCGAATACATTTCAGAAACCAAGTATACCAAGGTCCCTAGTTGCTTTTTAAGCCTCTAAAACCTCCCAATTTGCCTCCACAACATTGTACAGAAAGCACTTTGACCCATTCTCTCTCTATTACACTGGGGGAACCCAGTGTAAAAACCAGTTGGACAAAGAGCAGAATGTTGATTTCAGCTGTTCAATTTTTTATGCCCATGGAATGAGACAGGGGCATCAGTTTCATTTTAAAGTGGTAGGGCAAATTGGGCCAAAGCCTTCACGGAAGTGGGTCCCGGGGAATGCTCAAAATTTTTCCTCAAACAATACCCCTTTTTTGGCCAAAAAGTGGTGCTGCAAATGTCCCACCAGCCACACCTTGCTGGAAATGATACAAATTCCAAAAATATAGGGAAATTCCATGCAACACATGAAAAACTGAGCAGTACTAAAAATCACTCTGGATAATCAGTCCTCTCCAGAAATATTCCAAGGGCACAATATTTCTTTGGCTCAACAATGCCATGGCAAGGGAAAGATTTCCTCAAATCACAACTTTTTTGAATTTGCATGGAACTGCAATAGATGCGTAGGCATACCGGAGGGAGGGGGGAGGTCATAATTTGGGACACTCTAAGATTCTAGGCAAAAAGGCAAACAATTTAGGTAGAATTAAATAAACATATTTAAAAACTAATTTTATCCACAAGATTTCTTTTGAAATTGTATAAAATCTGGATCTTGAAAATTAGGCCAAATGTCACAAGGCCGCACTAAAAAGTTCGGATACAGGTATTCCTATTGCCAGATGATGTCAAAGAAAATAAAAAATTGTCAAATGCCTTAGAACTTTTTAAAGGGCAACTGTCATTCTGGTGAGCGCCGGCTAAGGTCACAAAGACGGACGTGTTGTGCTCAAATAATTAAGCAAATTTCTCAAATCTGAAATGGGGGGCCAGTGGGGGGGCCACTAATCCATTTGGGGGGGCCTTGGCCCCCCCAGGCCCCCCCATAGCTCCGCCACTGACATCAACCAACATTTCCAAGTCAGAGTGTGTTCAAATATAGGCTTCTAGCACAGTCTACCAACTCAGATGAGTCGCAGGCCATTGGGATTTCTTCACAAGAAATTAATTTTTAATTCTCCGTGTGATGCAATGGTCTGTGTTGAATGCGTCTTGGGCCTGTCCAATGTCCATGGTGTGCCAAAAATGAAGCATACTGGATCAGGTGGATCCCCTTGAGAGATCAAACAACATTTTGGGATTACAACCCATATTCATAAATAACTTTATAAGACAATTCACTCAAATATAAATCAAAAACAACTAAAAATAAGTCAACACAGCTCAAAATTTTGAGTTGTGTCACCTTGGATCAATAAGTCAACAAAACTCAATATTTTGAGCTGTAAGCCAACACAGCTCATTGTTTGAGTTTTCTCAGCTTGAATACCTTAGTCAACATAGCTTAGTATTTTGAGCTATCTCAGCTCGGTATTTTGAGTTATCTCAGCTTTGAAACATTAATCTATGTTAGCTCAATCAACTTGTGCAACCATCTCACTCAATCAATTGAGCTGAATCAGTGCCTCCGATTTTACAGTGTACATTTCTGCTCCTCACAAAATTTCCAAATGTAGAGACATGCCAATGATTCAAGGGAGCTGTTTATGGTATGTAATAGTTGGACTACCTGGTTATATTTTGGGCCTATGTATTAAACTCCTAAAGTATTTGGGGGGGGGGGTCAAATCCCCCTTAAGCACCCTTATTTCGAACACTGGGAGACAGTCCGAGGTTGGTATGTGTGGCAAAGTTTTTGAAATGCCCTTAAATTCAGCAAGGTAATAAGCAGGAAGTCCAAGGGGGACACAATGTATAAAACCTAACCTTGCCATTTGGTGGATGTAGTTATGTGGAAATGTATGGTAAAAAATGTATGGTATTGCTACAATGTGAACACATCTTTGAGATTTTTCACAAAGTTGTGAATGTTGAAGTAACAGAAGCCCCGTTTTTCTCTTACTTTCTAGCAGTACGGTGCTGTAAATTGAGTAAAATGGACTCGAAGTCCCACAATCTGCAAATTTCCTGCATTTCTATGACCACCAGCAGATAGGCTTGTCAGTCCGTCATTTAATTTTCTCATGCTTTCCATTTATGAAATGAAGACATCAGAATCAGAAAATTCCTGTTGAAGCGTAATGACATGTAACTTGACAGCACCATGATAATTTCTGTCTGTCTGATCAGGCACATTAATTGTTTGAAAAAGAGTCTTTTGATCAAACACATTTGAGAGATTGGAGTCATAATATTAAAGTATGCCTCGAGGGAGTTTAGTTCCAGGATGAAATGCCCTTAAATGTTCATTAAAATTGCAGATGTTTATGAATCTCAAAGAATGTCCACATTGAATTCAGTAGCATGTCAATAAGTGTAAATCTGCATGAGTTGATAATATGTCATTGTGTTGATGGAAATATTGAAAATTTAAAAAGGGTTGTATGAGGAGTTTTTTAAAATGTACTTTAAAAAGTCATAGAAAACATCTTCAAGTATAAAAATCATTACAAAATAACTTCACGGTAATATGGGATAAAATGAGTCAGTTTTTAATGATTGAGTTAGATGTTTGCACAATTTATTTGAGCTAACGTGGATTGTGTGTTTTCAGCTAGGATAGTTGGTTTCTTCTTAGCTCATAAACCATGTTAGCTCAAAGAAATTATGCAGCCATCTTACTCAATCATTTAAACTGACTAAGTTCATCAAATTTTACAGTTTAAGAAATGCCAAAATAAATAGATATTTCATTCAAAAGGAAATTGTTGATAAAGAAAGACATCCTTACTGCTCCTTTATTGTTGGTACTTAATTCCATCTGCTCATATCATCAGTTTTTTTTCTATCTTCTTCAGAAAGCGATGGATTGTTTAGAGAAAGGTTCGGTGACTGGTGAACCAAAATAATGGTGAGAACAGGAATTGAATCGTTCCAATTCTCCAATGTCTATCACTAGTAAATGGTATTATTATTCAATATCTTAATTCATAGTGATATGTCTTGTCTGGATGGCATGCATCTGTTCGAGAACGACACAATAATTGAAGTCGATATTGCAAAAATTAATTACTTTGCCATTGGTTATTTTTCGAATGACTCAACGAATGTTGTACATTTTTACCTACCTCTTACAAAGGTTGGACCAACAATTGGAGATTTTCGTGCTTGTGCAATTTCTTGTCACAAATGAAGTTAGTTACTCGTCGAGGAAGCGTCTTTTGGATTGATTTTGGCAATACTGGCCAACAAGAAGTCAGTTCTAAAATAAGGAGCCTAATCAGGAATTACCTTCGTTTGTCTAGGTAACTGTATGGGAACTCGCTTCTCTGATGTTCTGATTTCTAATTAGACCAAAGCTCGTTGATGTCATTTGAAAATATAGATTGTTCCAATGATAATATAAATCACAATCCATTCCGTATCCAAGGTCTGGGCAATGATTATAACTTCCACAGGTATTACTGTTTTTAGTACAATATATATATGATGGAAATACATAAACACTGATACAAAGGGTTGCTAATTCATCATCTCATCCAGGTGCCATCAAGACGGAAATTTGCTCTTGGACACCCAATAAAGCTTCTTTGGGTTTCCTTCTGGGTTCAAACCCATGTCAGCAAAAACATTCAGCTGAACAGGCATGGACCATACCCACTGGCCCATTTAGCTGATAAGAGCCCAAAATAAAGCATTTGTTGATCTATTCAGGCTCTGTGTGAAATTAGAAAAGAAAGGCTTTTAATGGTTGTCATCTTGGATGTGGTCTCAAGGCAGAACTAAAGCATTGTTTCGAAGACAATGAATTTGAAATCATGCATAATGATATTTATTATCTTGTTGTGGTAAATGTCTGAAGCATTATAAAATCTGAGATTTTAAATGATAATTAGCCTCTTGATTTTACTTCTTTTCTTTATTAATGTGCACATTGTTGGCAATGAAGATTAAATTTCAGAATATCACTCATCATTAATCAAATTAATATATCATTCTATCTAGGCCTATATCTAGGGATATAACCAGGAGGCTACAAAACTCCAAAAACACTTGATGATGCAGCTAGAGGATTGCCAAAACAAATAGTCTTAATATCGTAAGATTGTCAAATAACAATGATTGCACCTGCATTTCTCCAGCGTGTGTGCATGTGTTATTATTTGCTGAACACTGAGCACATATAGGCCCTACTATGCATTAGGAAAACAATGGACACAAAAACAACCTGATAATCATCAGAGGTTTCATTCACAATCAGGCAATCACAAAAAACCCTTTGAAAACTCCTTGGTGTGGTGCACATTAGGAGGCTTATAACACTAATATCATGGCCATTTCCAGAAATGTATGATACCTTAATGAATACCCAGTGAGCCAGTAACCTCGTTTCTCATGGTTCTGTGTTATTAGATTAGGTTGGCCTGCCATTTTCGCTAACAAAAGAGCTGCTCTGTCCATACATCGAGAATGCTAATGGCCTATTATTTGGTCCACGCAGCAAAAACTGACAGTAATGTGCATGTGTGATACATCTAGGCTATATCCACTTTGATAAAGTGACAAATGGGCTGTCAAACGAAAGGGATTTTCTGTGATGAACAAAAAAAAACTATCAGATATTTTTTATTTTGGAGAAGTTGACAAAAAGCAAGATCAGCTGAGGCAAAATGATGTTTTGTGATTAGTTGCAAGAGATGTTAATGTTTTTGAATGTCATAATTATGTAAGAATTGATGATTCCCCTGTCCTGATGAATATCAAAACATTATACTCCACCAAGACAGTTTTCTATTGTCTTTTGCCGTGGTATAACCAACGGATTTGTTAGTTATACCACTGTTGGGGATTAAGTTAGCTTGTTGTACTGTTTTTTTCTGCAAACAACGCACCTAAAAGTGACAACAAAGCCACAAAATTCAGTTTAAAATCTTTCAGGAGTCATATGGAGTATAAGTCGCTTATACAACGAATTTGAGGTGTATAACTAACATTTCAGGGGTTATTTACCTCGGCTAAAGCCCTCGGTAAATAACCACCTGAAATGTTAGTTATACACCTCAAATTCGTTGTATAACCTATACGTCTTTCTTAAATATTAATCTTATATTTTAAGGCATTGTAATTAAATGATTGTTTCTTGGAGCTGGAAGTCATGAAAACTTTTCATTTTAAAACAATTCTTTCAAAATTCTGATAGTATTCAGTTTTTTTCTTTTTCATTACCCAACTCAACTTGGTCAACTTCCTTTGGTGAGGATGTGATGGAAATGTGTACTGTATAGATCTATGCCACAAGTCAAATTCAGCATTGAGATACTTTAATTCACCCAGAGAATCATTTCATACGGCTATTTTTGTCAATGAAGGTAGACTTTCCGAAAATCCCTTGAGCCCAAAAAAGCCATTTGGCAGTCTGGTGTTTCCGGTACATTGGCAAAGTGAAATGGGAAACCAATATGAACATTGTATTGGGGAGCATGGTATTACAACTCAGAGAATATAAGCTAAAGTTTTCATTGTGGAATGCAGAATAGAACGGAATATAACATATATGTAGATAGATAAATGGATAGATAAATAGAAAGATAGATAGCAGATAGATGGATCGATAGATCAATAGATAGATAGGTAGATAGATAGATAGATAGATAGATAGATAGACAGAAAGATAGATAGATAGATAGATAGATAGATAGATAGATAGATAGATAGATAGATAACTCATGAATGTTTACTGAAAGTATCACTGATTCCCCTTCCAGGGTTCAAACCCATGCAGGCAAAAGAACTTTTACAAAGTAGGGACTTAGCAACCCAGCAGCTTTTGTTGTCATTATACAATCCTGCCCATAAATATGGAATATTTATTTTGGAAAAAAGTGTGAAATAAAATTAAATTTCAGAGTGTGAATGTAAGCAAGGTCCATTGAAAAGGTCAAGTCATCTTCTCTAATCACTCTATAAAAGCCTCAACTACATTTTTTTGCAAGAATATTCAAGTTTTGGTTGAATGAACCTCGCCATAAAAAAACCCTGAAATTCCATATTTCATGCTGCTGTAACTTTTCCTGGGTTAATGCTGCAGCATGCTTTTTAAGGGGCAGCATGTTCTTCCCTTTAGCTGTCATTAGAAGTAGTTTCAATTGAATCAGATCGTCACGTGCTCCAGCAGAAGCTGCTCAAGTCATCAATTCCAATTGAGATTGAGAATGTTGAAGTATTCCATATTTATGAGCAAGAGTGTAAATTCAACTCAAATTTTGACAACATTATTTTTGTTACAAAGTTACACCTATTTGGTTGCTTGCAACAAAATAATTTTGATATGTAGTATGAGGTTATACCATGGGTAGGTGCAGTACGTCCCGGTATACTCCCGAGACCCCAGTATATTCCCGAGACCCGCAGGGTCGAGGGAATATACTGGGGTCGAGGGAGTATACCAGGGATGTACTGCATCTACCCATGGTATAACCTTTTTATCCCATGTCTAGGCACATTTTTTGAGATATAAAGTACAACTCCCATGGATCTAGATCTATAAAAAAAATGTCGATTCAAATCTATGATTTTACGATTAAACTGAAAATTATTGTTTCAGTTGTGATTTTTTATGGCATTAGTTTTTGTGATATCGCCTTGAAATTTTGGATTTGTAAACTATACTATATGTATGACAGTACTGGAGAATTTAATAGGTCTGGTGCTTTCAGGTCCTGAGATATAAAATAAAACGGCCATGTAACTAAAAAAATAGGTTGACTCAAATCAATGATTTTACGCTTGAAGTGAAAATTCTTGTTTCAGTTATGATTTTTTTGTGGCAAGAGTTTTTCTGATATCATCTTGAAATTTTGGATTTGTAATCTATACTATATGTACAACCTACTGTGAGAATCTGATGTATCTACATTGATTACATCCAGAGAAATAAAATAAAACGTCAGTGCAAGGCAGAAAAACGTTTCTGAAATAAAAGATCCATAGGGCTGAAACAATACCAGTCAACAGAATTCAACATTATTACTTTGTTATATGTTGTGAAATATTGTCTAAAACAATAAAACAAAATAAAAAGGGGTCCTCATTCCGATGGAAATTCATATAAAGCAGTATTTGTACAACTAAGTCACTTTGAAAAAAGTAAACTAATTTACCGAAAATCACAATGGAAAATTATCTATAAGAGATGGAAAGTCAAAACTATTACAGCCCACGCCAGTTTTTTCTGCGCTTCTAATGCTTTAATCCATTTGTCTGTAACCCCAATAGATCCTTCTAAAATTGAAAAAGACTGATCATTTTTGTGTGTTGTCAAAATTGCAAGAAAAGATGTTGAGCAGCAGCTGAGATTGTGACGCTATACAAGATATGTGGGGGTGTGTCTGAATGCTGCTCTCTGATTGGTTGTTTTCAGTATATTCCCTGTAATTAGAGGGAAAAAACGTCGTATACAGGTCAGGTGACCATATACTGATTTTCTCCCTGATATTGACTTTTTGCCTGCTGTATTGGCCAGAAAAAAAAAGTATCGGGGAGAAAATGTGCATAGGCATGGGATAAGCTGGTATCTACATGCTAATAAGCATGATATATAGGGGCACTGTTGTCTTTTGATTGGTCAGTTCCAGTATATCCCTGTTGATCTCATTATCTTTCAGTATATCCCTGCTGGCTAAATAGCCAAAGGAATTTGATTGGTTGAACTAAATATATCCATGTTTCCTTCTGTTGTATTTCCTCTCTCAATCTGTATTGACCAGGGAAAAGCTCAGTATGAGGGACAAAAGTTGGCTAGACATGGATAATGTGAAATATAAGCCTATGCAACTGCAGTAATTTGATCCAAGCACGAAGAATCCCTCATTTTTGGATTGCTTTGGAAAAACAATCCTTTATATATAATCATATAAAAAATTAACTAATAAAATGCATGGAGATTTCAGACCTCAATCTGCTGAAGTCTTTAAAGTAAATCCTAGCCTAGATGCACTTGCTTAACAAACATGAGCCAATTAAGCATTCCACAATCGATCTCTGTATGCAGGTGCATGTAGAGTAGGTAGGGGCAAGAAGCCCGGGTTAGGTGAGAGGCCCCCCAGGCTTATATCCAAACTTACATTTTTGGTGCATTTATCTATTGATAGGATGGAAGCTAGAGGCGTTTCAGGTGACGTCACAAATTTTTAGGGAAAACAGCATCAAACCATAGTAGAAATTAAAGAAACAAAAAAATGTGCATGGTTTTTGTAACTTTGACTAATTCTTTGAAAGGGGTTGTCAGAAATAACTTTGGAAATTTTTTAAAGTATAATGGATATCTGCATTGCTTCACTTTATGACCATCACAAAAATATGTTTTTTGCATTTAGATCAAAATATAGAGGTCAAATTAAAATATGTGGGTTTGGGGCGAGAGGCCCCACATGATATGGGGCATGAGGCCCCCTTCACTGGGGGGTCGAAGCTGCATCAGGACCCATTTAATAATGTGTACTTTACCTTAAATCTTGATAGAATAGCTAATTAAAATAGAAAAAAATTTGGCCCGAAATTGAAACTGGGCAAAAAATATTAAAAAATGATAGTATGAACAGAAAAATTCTGAAATTTAGAAAAAGTGAATAGAATGCCTTAAAAATGATAGAAGAACCCTAAGAAATAACTTTCAGGCTGAATGCGCTCGCAAAAAAAATTTCCATAGGATTATAATAGGGGGGCTTCTTGCCCGATGGGTGGGGTAAGAAGGCCATTTTAAATTTTTTACAAAAATGGCCGTAACTCCTTTATTAAAATTGGTAGACATTTGTTTCACTAGTTATTAATAGAGTCAAGTGATCCCTTCCTGACAGCATAAGCATTCAAATATTCGCCCATAAAAAGTAGGTCAAATCGCACCTCGAAGTTAAGGGGGCCGCATGCCCCGACCTACTCTACTTGTTCCGTCGTGTCATCAATTCTTTGTGAGGGACCATACGAGTTGTGTTGGATTGATGTACACCTGTATTAATGCATGTACCAATCTTAATATACATGTAACTGTTAGAAAATCCTGTTAAACTATATAAATAAAGATGGATATGGATTATATAACAATACCATTCGATTGCCAATTGTCTGACTTCAATTAAAGGACACAAATGCAAATTTATTTGAAAATTGGTTGACAATTGCTTCTTGATATCCATATCTTGCGAAGACGAAAGTTACTATGATAAAAGAAAATTCAGAAATGCATAAAATCCTAAAACAATGCAACACTCAATCATATGCAAAATGGGCCCATCAATCAAATTATTTTGCAATAGCTTTTCAAATACACTCATGCTCATAAATAAGGAATATAAGAAAACAGGAAACAATAATTGAATTGTGGCTACCCCATTTGAATTCAATGGCTAAAATCACACTTTTAAGAACCCAAGAACATTCCTAAAGAGTTTCTCACTAGGATATTTGCCTAAATCTTTCATTGAAAATTTAGGTGGCAGAAGGAAAGTGAATAAACTATGCAAAAATAGTCTAAATACAATATTATGTATGTAGGGTTAAAATTGTATCAAAACATGTTTACTTGAGAAAATTTCTGGCACCAAGGAAAACTGTTTATTTGAGAACATTTCTGTCACCAAAGGAAAGATTTTAAAACCATCAAATAGAGTCAATTAAAGGGTCATTGGCATGTCAAACCTCCCTAAAAAAATCATAGCAAAATCGGTTATATTCATGTTGGGCCAATTTTTTTACATGACAAAAAGGAAAATATTTTTGATATTATAACAAAACAACCCAAGTCGGGGTCACTGAGTAACAATATCATGAGCTGTTGTGTGAATTCACACAACAGCGAGTGATTTGTTTTTATCACCTGGTTTTACCTCAAATTTTCAGTTATAAAGAAGGAGCATTTTCTGCTATTACAAAAATGTGACATCACCATGAAGCAACAATGGATATGATGTCGCAATCCCATTATTCTGGTCCTTATTTGGTTTTATGACATCAGGCAGCTGAAATGCTGGTGATGTCATAACCATTGTTAAAAAATATCGCCCTTGAAGGGTGGTATTTTCACAATATCATAGGCCCCGATATTTTGACTGTAAACAGTGATATTCACAACCAACCAGGTGATAAATGATTTTACACCCAATGTGTACTCTACCAATAATCCAATATGTATAATTTCAACTAGTAATTGTATAGACTGCTCGCAACTGCGAGTTTATCACAATAAACAAGGTAGGTTTACCACCATTGCATATTTTATGAAAGCCTCAAAATAAACAGAATCCCCTCCAGCCCATATATAAAACATGGCATTTTTTAAGGATAGCAGACATGCAGACGTCTGCATTTTCCTTAATATAGTCACTTCAGACGTCTGGAAATCCTCATTTATTGCCCTGTACAGACGTCAGCTAAGTTCAGAATTTGTGTCCTTACAGACGTCTGCATTTTACAGGTTTAGCATAATACAGACACCTGAGGAGTGCTCAATATTCACTCTGTTTGTCTGTTGTTCTTTTTACAGAAGTCTGCTCAGTGAAGATTAAATGCTCTTACCGACGTCTATTTCTTACTCTTTTTGGCATTTCACGGACAACAGAGGATGTTTCACTCTCACTGTATTTGTCTGTTAGGAATTTTACAGACGTCTACACAATAAGGAATTGCTGACCTTACAGAAATCTGGTTCCTACTGAATAGATGATGTACAGACGTCTGGTTACTGAAAATAACCAGATACAGAAGTCTGGGTAATTTTGAAGAATGAAAGATACAGACATCTGGTTGGTCTGGAAAAAAGCAAGATACAGACAGCAATGATATTTATGTAAATTACCATACATCTTTTTAGTGTCTGCAAGTTCTGAATTTGTCTGTGACACAGACTGTCTTAAGTGGCCTTTATTTTAGATTTCCAGACGTCTGGTAGCAATCTTAAATCCACCTATTCCAGATGTCTGTAAGCAATTATACAGACCGTCTGTATTTGCAATCCAGACCATCTGTTACAGGCTAATTATTGATAGAGCCAGACGTCTGCTACTGGCAAAAAATGCAAAATACAGACGTCTGCATGTCTGCTAAACCCCTTTTTGGTGCTGTTTTATAGCTCCTCCAGCCACTACACCCACATTGGTCTGGTTGGGCCTCTTCTCAGCATACTGAAGTTAATTTAAGAAATTTTCACTAGTCCAGAACAAGAATGAACAATTATAACAAGCATCATGGTTATTTCGATTTATTCCACATGATTTATGTGCATGAGTGATCTGAAGCATCTTCTACCTTTAAGGCTATATCGTTTATGGATGAAAATGAATGGGAAAGTTGATTAGCTCAAATCCAGATATATAAAATTCGATATGACATTGTCTATTTGACCATCACAATGTATATATGCTACTGCAGCTAACAGATGTGTTGAAATTAATCAGGGAAAAGAACCTTGTCAACAGCTGCTGCTGGGGATTGTGCAAATGTGAGACCTTTGATCATAAATTGCTTTCGTTTCTTCTGCAGATACTTATGAATGATAATGGGGTTGTCTCCAATACCCAATGTACAATGTAATTTACACAGACAGCTGTTTGCTTGACAATGTCATTTTGTGTGTTGAAGTTCACTGACCTTGTCCATATCTTGGGAACCAGAAGTCTACTGGGAAATTTGGCCATTCATATATCTCCAGCTTGTTGCCCAAAATTGCATATTTTTCTGGTTAACTGCAACCCAAAGGTTTCTGCTGGGGCAGTTACAGAAATGCCATTTGACTATTTCAAATACAAGAAGATATGCTAGATGCAAACTTGGAAACCAGACTTGTAGATGACAGAGCAGATATGTGGACGAATATATCTATTTTAATTACTGCCTTGTGGTAATATTGCCTTTGATTTAGGACTTGGTCGAACATATAAGTCTTGTCAATGCAGTCAATGCAATTCATACCCCAGTGTGCATGAAAGACAATCTTGTTCTACCACAGCTGTTTTCATTCATTATCCTAAGTTACATTAACATTCGTTCGTCAACAGAAAAAGGATCTCCCTCTCTGTCGAAGCACATGCACCCTTTGATCAGAAGCTTATGCTTATTTTACCATCTCAGATGCACAAGATATATTCACAAGGCCGTCTTTAATAACTAATGTAGTTTACACAGACAGCTGCTTGCTGGACAATGTCGTTTTTGGTTACAAGAGTTCTCTGACCTCACAAATATTGCATAAACTTGGATGAAGGTTAATAGAAAACCTGGCCATTTTTATCTGATTCAGATGTTGTAGTATTGCAATGTTGCACTTTTTGATGTAGAACTGTTTGAACAAATTTGCTGTATCGATTCAGTTAGGTCGAACACAAAGGATTTCTGTTCTTTTAAGAAATAACAGAAACATCACTTCCATACATAGGTGACATTATAGGTTAGATGTCTTTCATAACAGCCATTATGTGATTTGAAAACTGGATTTCCTGAAACTCCAGTCTATCATAATTTCCCTTTTATTTTATGACATTTGAAACCAAATTTATACAGTAAAATTGAGTTAATAAATTTATGATTGGCTACTGCGAAACAAAATAACTAATTTTTAAATGCGTCAGTTTTTCTTGCGATCCTTGGCAAATTAATAAAGAGGCTAATTAGGAATTACCTTCATTTACCTTCACTTTAAAAAATGTCGGGACAAAATTGGTTTTTTAGATTCAAAATGTTTTTTTGAAAAACCAAATTTCAATGCAAAACCAACAAGGATTTTTAAAAAATCCATGTTGGTTTTTTGCATTGAAATTTGGTTTTTCAAAAAACCAATTTTGTCTGAAATTTTTTAGAGTGTAATTAGGAATTACCTTCATTTACTTTCGCTTGTTTGTGTGACTGCATTCTAATTTACTTATCTAATGTTCTGAGTTCAAATTGGAATCACACTCAAACCATTTGAAGGCATATCACTTCATTAATTTAGTTTTCTTGTTGTTTCTGATCTTAATACAGACCATAATAATCAGTTAAGTGTCCAAGGCCTGCCCAATGATTATATCGTTGCTCAGATTTGTCGTTTTTAGCGTGTGGTTAAAATACACAGACACTGATACAAGGGGTCTATTGTAGGTCTTTTGGATTCTCTTCGGGTGGTTCCAACCAATGCAGGCGAAGATCTTCAGCGAAGCAGGCTTGATCGCATCCACTATCAGCCAACTAGCTGATTTTAGCTCTGATTTTCATCTAAAAAAATAAATACAATGTATCATTATGCTGATTTAAAATTGTTCCTCAGCATCTTAAAGATATCTGAGCTTTAGAAGAAAATTAAACCTCTTAATTTTTGCTCTTATTTCTGTTGTGCACATTTCTCGCAACACTCTAAAAAATGTCGGGACAAAATTGGTTTTTTAGATTCAAAATGGTTTTTTGAAAAACCAAATTTCAATGCAAAACCAACATGGATTTTTAAAAAATCCATGTTGGTTTTTTTTACATAGAAATTTGGTTTTTCAAAAAACCATTTTGAATCTAAAAAACCAATTTTGTCTGAATTTTTTTAGAGTGAATGGAGATTAGATTTCAGGATTCCATTCATCATTTGGAATCAGAATTGATTTATCTCTCCATTAAGAATGGCGTTCATATAGGCCTACATCTAAGGACACAGTTACATAAACACTTGCAAAGTAACACCCAAAGCACTTGATGATGCTGCCAGAGGGGTACTGAAAATAAATATCATTTACTGAACATAGAATGCACGCTGTACTAGAAAAACAATGGACACAGAATGATCTTTAATCAACAGAGGTTTCATTCAGATCTAGGCGCTCATATAACACCTATGAAAACTCCTTGGTGTGGTACACATTAGGAGGCTTATCACACTAATATCATGGCCATTCCCAGAAATGTATGATACCTTAATGAATACCCAGTGAGCCAGTTATCTCGTTTTTCATGGTTCTGTGTTAGGGTGGCCTGCCAGTTTTGCTAACAAAAGAGTTGCTCTGTCCATATAGCCACATGCTAATGGCCTATGATTTTGTATACACTGTAAAATCTGACAGTAATGCCCATGTTTGCTACTTGCAGGTTATTCAGTGTTCACCTTAAAAAAGTGACACGTAAATTATTTAGTGAGGGCCTTTGCCTGCAATAAACAAAAATTGCCTTTCTGGGCTTATACAATGTGACAGAAAGAATCAAACATTATGTAGAAAAGGTGATTAATCAAGGTACAGTAATAATGTATAGTGGCCTGCGATTGATTGCCTGAGGTGTCGAGTTTACAATGTCACAAATGAACTTGACATGAAACAAAAATGATGTAAGAGCTATTTATGGATTCAAACCTCTTCATGCTCAGATAAAAGAACAACAAGATAAAAAAGACTACAATCCAAGTAAAGAAAGTCAATAATGCCTTTTCCTGGTGAATATTGTAACAAGCCTTTGTTTTTAAATTATAGTAATATTTTTGATGAGCAGAAAATCACAAACAAGTCTCTCAACATTCTTATGGCTTTCAGTTTTCAAAAGTTTTTCCTCTTCGTTACACATCTCAACTACAAAAATGTACTTTACTGCAATTTCAGGAAGTATGAGTTTCTGCAATATGACTGTGAAACGTAGCAAATTTACTTCATGTGATTGGTGGAGGCAGTGGATTACGCAGCATAAATTTAATTTGCATAGCATGAAACGTATCTCAAGGCCAGTTGACGTGTCTGGGTCAGTTAAACTGTCAGTTCTCATTTGCTAATCTTGTCCATTTATCAAACTCAGATGTTCACTGAAGCAGAATGTTATGTTTTTCATACTTTCATTTTTTATTGCTTACCAGCCAATCAGTCAAGCTGATTATACTACGTGAATACTGAGAAAACAGGCCAGAGAAACTCAGACTAAATGAATCTGCAGTAGTATGGCAATGTGTATGTGCCATGGCACAAGTTGAATCAGCAGGAAGTCTCATTGGAGAGCAGTTGAATTCACACACAGCGGCATTTCATACGGCCATTAGTTTTTCAAAGAAGAGAACATTCCAGAAAATCCCCATGAGCCCAAAAAAGCCATTTGGTGGTCTGGTGTTTCCGGTACATCAGCAAAGTGAAATGGGAAACCAATATAACAGTGTATAGGCGAGCATACATGCCACTAAGAGAATCTTTAGCTAAAGTGGTCATTGCCCACTTGCAGAATAGAACACAAAAGAGCACAGCAGGACTGAATATGCAAATAGATAGATAGATAGATAGATAGATAGATAGATAGATAGATAGATAGATAGATAGATAGATAGATAGATAGATAGATAGATAATAGATAGATAGATAGATAGATAAATAATAGATAGATAGATATATAGATAGATGGATAGATAGATAGACAGATAGATAGATCATAGATAGATAGATAGATAGATAGACAGGAACCCATGCATGCAGGAAAATCCTCTGGATTGTGAAAACTCAGCAAGCTTGCGGCTGGTGTTTTAATAATGAATTGAACTCAAATTCTGACAATAAGCTGTTTCTTAAATAACTACCTATATTTGATTGTCAACACAAACTACTTTTGATATGCAGTGTGAAATGCAGGCTAATGCAACTGCAGTACTTTCATTAGAGCATCTATCACTTCTCAGATTGCCTTGGAAAGTCAGTTCATCATATTCTTTAAAAAAAAGGAAAGTCGTTCAAATAAATCCGAGCGAATATACACTTGCAGAACAAACATGGGCCAATTGAGCATTCCACAATCGATCCCTGTATGCAGGTGCACATACCTGTTCCGTTGTGTCATCAATTCTATGTGAGGGTCCATTCGAGTAAGTTTAGATTTATGTACACCTGTATCAAATCTTACCAACTCACAACATACATGTACCACACTTGCACCAATTATTACATAATCCTGTGAAACTATGTATATATAGATGAAGATGGATGTGGAACATAACAATACAATTGGATTGCCTATTGTCTGCCTTCTATTGAAGGAAACAGATGCAATGGCTACACATGTTTTCTTTAAATCCATATTTTGCCAAGATGAAAATTACCATGGAAAAGGAAAATTCAGAAATGCCTCAAATCCAAGAACAATGCAACACTCAATCATATGCAGAGAAGGCCTATCTATCAAAATATTTTGCATTAGCTTTCAGAATTATAATACTAAAGAATCGTCCATCTTTACAGCTATTGCTTACACTTGTGACAATGGGGTTGTCTATTGCAGCCACAGTAATTTACTCGGGCATCTGTTTGCTCGACAATGTCACATAGGGCATTAAAGTTCATTGGCCTTCTGCATATCTTGGGAACAAGATGTCCTCTGGGAAATTTGGTCATTCATATCGGCTGCTTGATATTGCTGCACTTTATCAAATATTGAGTATATTTTTCGATTATAACACAAAGAATTTCTGCCTGTTCTTTTACAGAAATGCCACTTAGCAAATGCCAACAAGATACATATTGGATGCGAATTCATAAGCGAATTCAGAAGCCAGACCAATTTACAGGTAGTGTACTATGTTCTGTTACGGGTAGATATCACCTGCATTAACTACTGTTTGGTTAACAAGCTAGAAACGAGCATAACGAATATATATTTTTGGCATTCTACATGTATTTCTGCTTTGATATAACGTTGCCTTTGATTTAGGTTCATATATGCGTCCTCAAAGCAATTGCTTCTGTGATGTGTGTGACGGGACAATCTTATTCGGCCAAAGCCGCTTTTATTCATTATACAAAGTTATGTTAACATATTCGCCAAAAGAAAAATAATCTCTCTAATGAAGCAAAACTTTTTGATCAGAAGCTAATGCATATTTTATCATCTGCAGATGGACAAGACAATGTCATGTTCACAAGGTTGTCTTTAGTAACTGAAGTAATTTACACAGACAGCTGCTTGCTGTACAATGTCATTTGGTTGCTAGAGTTCATTGGCCTCATGAATATCACGGAAACATGAAGTCCATGAAGTCCAAAGGGAAAACTGGCCATTTATATGACATTCTGTAGTTTGCAGTATGACATTGCTGTAGTTTGTGATATATTGCTGCATATATGTGTATATGCTGTATCAGGGGTATTGATTCAGTTCACTTCAACACAAAGGAGTTTTGTTCATCAGTTCCGTACGTATATAATGTTACATGTCAGATATCATTTGTAATATCTGCTACATATGTGATTTAAAAACTAGATTTGAGAAATCAGAATATCTGTCAACATTCTGCATACTAAGTCTTGAAACTGTCTCTACCTATAATTATCTAATAGCACATAGGAATAGGCTTAAAGTTAAATTTTTTTTTTTACAAAATGGTATCATCGGCCCCAATTTTAAAAATATTATCTTCATAACAAAAAAGGTGTGAATAATAGAATAATTCATTTATCTATATAATTCATTTTCTAAAAAAAGCAACCTTTGGCTGGCAATTCTTTACCACAGCATTTCACTGCACTTATCTAATGTTCTGATTTCAATTTTTAATCACGTTCATTTCATTTGAATGTATTTTGCTTTATTAGCTTAGCTTTCATGCTCTTTCCAATCTCAATACCGGTCATAAAAATCAGTTTTAGTGCATGTCCAAGGCCTGCCCAATGATTATATCTTTGCTCAGTGTTTTCAATTTGGGTTCTCTTCTGGTCGCTCCAAGAGCCTCCAACCAATGCAGGCAAAGATCTACAGCAGAGCACGCTTGGACTGCATCCACTATCAGCCAACTAGCTGAAATGAACTCTGATATTCATCTGAAAAAATAAAATAGATATCATTATACATGATTTCCAATTTGATCCTTGGTATCTTAAAGAAATCTGATGTTGTAAAAGAAAATTAAACCTCTTGATTTTACTCTTTATTCCTCTTGTTGTGCACATTTTTGGCAATGAAGATTAGATTTCAGGATATCACTCATCATTTGGAATCAGAATTAATTTATCTCTCCATTCAGAATGGCGTTCATGTACATCTAAGGACACAGTTACATAAACACCTGCAAAGTAACACCCAAAAGTAATGCTGCCAGAGGGCTACTGAAAACAAATATCATTTGCTGAATACAAAGTGCACACTGTGTACTAGGAAAACAATGGACATAGAATAATCTGATAATCAACAGAGGTTTCATTCAGATCCAGGCGCTCATATAACACTCTATGAAAACTCCTTGGTGTGGTACACATTATCACACTAATATCATGGCCATTCCCAGAAATGTATGATACCTTAATGAATACCCAGTGAGCCAGTTATCTCGTTTTTCATGGCTCTGCATTATTAGATTAGGGCGGCCTGCCAGTTTTGCTAACAAAGTAGTTGCTCTGTCCATACACGTATATCCACATGCTAATGGCCTATGATCTGGTATACACTGCAAAGACTGACTGTAATATTAATGTATGCTACTTGTAAGTCATTCATTATTCACCCTGCACGTAAATTATTTAGTGGGCCTTTGAAGGCTTGTATATACAATGTGACAAAAATAATCAAAAATTTTCTTATGGGAGGATTAGGCTACAAAAAAAAGGTGATTAGTCGAGGAACAGTATAGTGGCCTGCGATTGATTGCCTGAGGTGTCGAGTTTACAATGTCACAAATGAACTTGACATGAAACAAAAATGAAGTAAGAGCTATTTATGGATTTAAACCTCTTCATGCTCAGATAAGAGAACATCAAGATAAAAAAGACTACAATCTAAGTAAAGAAACCTAATGATGCCTTTATGTGATGAATATTGTGAGAATTCTTTTTTGAAGTTATCATAAATATTTTGCTGAGCAGAAAATCATGAAAACTATTCATTTATTCAAACAAGTCTTTCAACATTGCAATAGCTTTCAGTTTTCAAAAGTTTTTTTCTCTTCACTTCACAACTCAACTTCAGAAATGCACTTTAGTATGGCAGTGTGTAGGGCCTATATGCCACAAGTCAAATTCAGCAGGGAGTCTCATTGGAGAGCAGTTGAATTCACACACAGAGGCATTTCATACGGCCATTAGTTTTTCAAAGAAGAGAACATTCCAGAAAATCCCCATGAGCCCAAAAAAGCCATTTGGTGGTCTGGTGTTTCCAGTACATCAGCAAAGTGAAATGGGAAACCAATATAACAGTGTATAGGCGAGCATACATGCCACTCAGAGAATCTTAAGCTAAAGTGGCCATTGCCAACCTGCAGGATAGAACACAAAAGAGCACAATAGGACTGAATATGTAATTAGATGGATAGATAGATAGATAGATAGATAATAGATAGATAGATGGATAGATAGATAGATAGATAGATAGATAGATAATAGATAGATAGATAGATAGATAGATAATAGATAGATAGATAGATAGATAGATAGATAGATAGATAGATAATAGATAGATAGATAGATAGATAGATAGATAGATAGATAGATAGATAGATAGATAGATAGATAGATAGATGGATAGACAGGAACCCATGCACGCAGGAAAACCCTCTGGATTGTGAAAACTCAACAAGCTTGGGGCTGGTGTTTTAATAATGAATTGAACTCAAATTCTGACAACGAGCTGTTTGTTAAATAACTACCTATATTTGATTTTCAACACAAACTACTTTTGATATGCAGTGTGAAATGCAGGCTAATACAACTGCAGTACTTTCATTAGAGCATCTATCACTTCTCAGATTGCCTTGGAAAGTCAGTTCATCATATTCTTAAAAAAAAAGGAAAGTCTTTCAAATAAATCCGAGCGAATATACACTTGCAGAACAAACATGGACCAATTGAGCGTTCCACAATCGATCCCTGTATGCAGGTGCACTTACTTGTTCTGCTGTGTCATCAATTCTGTAGATGTGAGCATCCATACAAATATTTTTAGACTGATGTACACCTGTATCAAAACTTATCAAATCACAGCTTCCATGTGCCAAATAGGTACTAATTATTACATAATCCTATAAAACTATATAGATGAAGATGGATATGGAAAATAACAATACCATTGGATTGCCTATTGTCTGCATTCAATTTAAGGAAGAAGACGCTAATGAAAATTTATTTGCAAATTGGTTGGCAATGGCTGCAAAGGTCTTCTTGAAATCCATATCTTGCCAAGATGATAATTACCATGACAAAAGAAAAGTCAGAAATGCATCAAATCCAAGAAAATGCAACTCTCCATTATATGAGAAGTCGGCCTATCTATCAAATTATTTTGCATTAGCTTTCACAATACCAAAGAATCTCCCATCTTTACAGCTTTTGTTTACGAATGAAAAATGTTCCTCGGCTTAATACCAGATATCTAAAATTCACTGTGTCTGTTTGTCTATCACAATGTATATATGCTACAGGAGCTAACTTATTTGGAAAAACCAATCAGGGAAAGAACCCTGTTAACAGCTTAGGAGTGTGCAAATGTGAGGCCTTTGATGTGCCATTTATGTTTCCTACACCATCTGCAGAAAACTGGTGACAATGGGGATGTCTCTTACAGCTACATGATTTACACAGACAGCAGCTTGCTCGACAATGTCACATCTAAGCCATTAAAGTTCGCTACACTGAAAAAATGGTTTGTGTGAAACAGATAAAACGAACGTTAGCTGGTGTCCGTCCAAAATTTTGTGTAAATTCACACAAAATGTATGTGTATTTTTGACATTGCATTGTCAATCTTGATCAAATCTTTGTGTGATTTGATCAATGAAATGTCAATAATACCCATATCTTTTGTCTGAATTTACCCAAAATTTTGGACGGACACCAGCCAACGTTCGTTTTGTCTGTTTCACACAAACCTTTTTTTCAGTGTAGCCTTTTGCATATCTTGGGAACAAGATGTCCACTGGGAAATTTGGCCATTCGTATCTGCAGCCTGACATTGCTGCACATTGCCAAATATTGAGTATATTTTTCCCGGTTATAACTGCAACAAAACGAACTTCTGCTTGTTCTGTTAATAAAAAGAAATGCCGCTTGACTACTTCCAAGAAGATATATATATATTGGATGCAAGTTCAGAAACCAAATTTATATGTGTGCATGCAATGAATGTTATGGTACTGGTAGATACGTCAAGTACTGTGTATAGTTGACAAACCAGATATGAAAACAATGGAATATCATCTTGCATTCTATATATATATTTCTGCTTTGTTAGAGATGCTTGCTTGCTTGCAAGCGGCATCTCTATTGTGGGAGGAAGGCTCTGAAACTTATGACAACTGCCTTGGTCATGCTGTTTCATCTCTGTCATTAAAACTTGGCATACAGTCTCAATAGAATTTTATCTTGTGTTGAAAAACTTTTGGTGTCTTTCTGAGATGAAGAAATTAATAAAAAAAAAAATACAGACTGAGTTTCTGCAGGTCAAAGGTCAATCACGAAGAGTAGGTCACAGGCCAGATACCCTCCAGCAAGTCTCAGTGACAAATACCCTCTGCAGGTCTCACATGCCAGCTACCCTTTTGCAGGTGACAGGCAAAGGGGTAGATGCTATCATTGACAGTCCTAGCCAGTCTATCTCCAAGCATCTCTTAAAGTGCTTGCACGTTTTTTTTTTTTATGTTTCCTTTGGTTTAGATTCGTATATGCCTTGTCAAAGCAATCTCTGGTGTGTGACAGACAATCTTATTCGGACACAGCCGCTTTTATTCATTATCCAAAGTTATGTTAGAATATTCATCAAAAGAAATATAATCTCTCTGATGAAGCAGAACTCTTTGATCAGGAGCTATTGCTTATTTTACACCTGTAGATGAACAAGACATGTTCACAAGGTTGCCTTTAATAACTGAAGTAATTTACAAAGACATCTGCCTGCTGGACAATGTTATTTGGGTGCTAGAGCTCATTGGCCTCATGAAAATCACAGAAACATGAAGTCCATTAAATCCAACGGGAAACCTGGCCATTTATATTAGATTCTGCAGTTTGCAGTTTGACATTGCTGTAGTTTGTGATATACCGCAGCATATATGTGTGTATGCTGTACCAGGGGTATTGATTCAGTTAGCTCCAACACAAAGGAGTTGTGTTCATCATTTCCGTACGTATATCATGCTACATGTCAGATATCATTCGTAATATCTGCCACAAATGTGATTTAAAAAAATCTAGATTTGAGAAATCAGAATATCTGTTAGAATTCTGAATACTGAAACTGTCTCTACCTTTAATATAACTATATCTGATAGCACAGACATAGGAATAGGTTTAAAGCGGAGTTTTTTATAATAAAATAGTATCCTTGGTACCCTTTTGAAACTTTAATCTTTATAATGACACATTTAGTATGATGAAATAAACATTTGAACTAAATCATTCATTTTCTTAAAAAATATTCTCAATAAAAAAAGGAAGCAACATATAACTGGCAATCCTTTACCAAAGCATGCCACTGCACAAGGCATCTGGTTCCCAAGACAATTTGAGAAAGCACGGAAATATCGTATTTGCCAAATTGCAGGCTTGCAGATGAATTTGCTCAATTGTTCCTCTTTGCCCAAGCAAAAATAAGTTAGTTACTGTTTAAATCTGTGAAAAAACATATACAAATCCCCGGCACACAATAGAAAGTCTGATCATAGTCTTTCCAGAAATGTATGGCACCTGAATGAATACTGAGTGAGCCGGTAATCTACTATTCCGTTTTTTACGGTACTACTTGTGTTATTTGATCTAGGTGGTCTGCCATTTCTCCAAACGGAAGAAATGCTCAGCAGATAAATAAGCTTGCAAATAGCCACAAACGGATCTGCACAAGAAAACATACCTCCAAAATTAACTTTCCTTAATCAGACATAAAATAGAATATTGAAAATCAGTGGCTGATCCAGACATGATAGTTAAGGTGACTCAAGCATGGTGGTTAGATCATACAGATTTTTCTAAAATTTTGCACAGGTACTCTATGGGACCCATACATTTCAATAATGAAAAACAAAAAAAATTTCACCGACTCGTTTGGTTGCCATGGTAATGACATGTTTTGCCTGATGACTGCTTAACAGTCATAAATTGAGTTTTTGGTTATGTACCACAGAATAAAGCATTACATGCATTTGTCACACAAAAACATCAGAAATGTCTTCCCAAGGATTTACACCAATACATTTGCCATAAATTTGAAGAAAAAGGTTAAAATACTTTTTTTCTGTAAGAGCTCAAAGGGCACCAACACACTAATTAATTGCAGATTTTGCATGCATCAATTTTGGCAGTAATCAAATTTTAGGAAAACGATCATACAAATTTTTTTAAAAATTTGCACATATCATAAACCAGTTATTGACAAACCAATGGCAAAAAATCAAAAAAAATCACCGAGCCATTTTTTTTACCGCAGTCCATGACTGTGCCAATGTAAATTTAAATAAACAAAGACAATTTTTGACACAGTTTGCAGAAATTAACTGAGAAAATTTTTTGGATAAAGTTGAGAAGCTGAAACTTTAAAGTAGCATTGAATAGATGTTACTGCATTCCATAAAAAAATTATTATGATTCTAGCTGCATTAGATCTCATTTAAATAGCAAATTACTGGCTGCCATGCAGTTAAAAAAAGAGAACAGAAAATGGCAACATCACAACTGTTTCAGAGCCTGCAGCAGTTGTGACGCTATGTTGCTGGCCAACCATGCTGCTCAGAAGTATGTTCAGTGTACCATGCTTGAGTCACCTTAAGGGGGGGCGGGTGTGTTTCTGCATTCACGGGCCCTCATTATCGCATTTTTTACCAAAATGACAATGTCTATCGTGGTGGTCTAGGGGGGGGTCCAAGCCCTTAGCCCCCCCTTCTGTATCCGCCACTGACAATTACAGAAGTAACTTCCTCATCAAATGCATTTTTATACAAGTAGATTGCATGTGCAAATCGTCCTCATCGAAGCACTGTTTCAGCCAAAAACTGTGATGCCAAAGTCTCCAGAAATATCCATTGCACCATTTACAAAGTTCAGTTTACTTCAAAAAGTACAAATTACTAATTTAAAAATCAAACATTACATTGAAGTGTCTAGTGTTCTATTTGACATTGTGAAGTGGATATTTGACAATCTGATGTCTTGTCACTGTCTTAGGCAATGTTTCTTCAAATTTCACTATTTCAGTTTTAAGTAAAATTTTCCTAAAATCAGCAAATTGGAGAAATTTTCGCAGCAATTTGCAATATTAGCCATTCAAAATCAGTTCAAATTACCATTAAGGAACAAGCAATTTGTTTAACATAAGAAGTCTCAAAATACCAAATAACTGAAAATTGCATAATGTCAGCTATTTCAAAATAATTGGCAAATCACATCTCATCACTGAAGCCAATCAACCTTCATTACAGATCAATCAGTGTTTTTGTTGACCAGCAATTGTTTGGGATTGGAGCCAAATAATGCAATTTCTGAAGGGCACAACAAAGCAATTCAGTCAAATTACCAAAGCTTTCTTATGGCTGTCATTTCACTTTGGCTGGCATCTATTATCATTTTAAGTTATTATGGAATTCTGGGATTGCCAAAGCTCCATCCTTGTTACATATATGATTGGCAGAGCTTGTTGAAGGATGAATTAAATGGTGGTGGTTTGTGACATCTGAGAGACAGAATGTATAAACAAGACATGCCGAAGCACCAATTAAAGTTTTATTTTATGAACGACTTCAACTTCTTATCTTATATCAATTTGTTTTTGCTGATTGACTTACTTCTGATAATCTCTTGTCATTCTTTTTTCATCCTTGCTGTCTGAAGCATTAGACTGAATCTGTGGAGCCATGATCAAGACAGGCTTGAGAAGATGTTACTAAAGAAAAGGTGAAGTCTCACTAAACTCGTGGCACTAATTTCATACAAATACAGTACAATCGAAAATAAAGAAAGAAAATGTTCTGTCAGAAGTCATCTGTTTACATGTTTTGCTCTCCTTTCTCCTCTCCACTCCAAATATCCTTAAAACTACCTTTGACTCCTCACCAAAACCTTATCCTGCATTAAGAGCTCTATTAGAACAGATGTCAATGAAATCGCAATAAACAAAGGGACACAATCTCAAATAAATCAAATACAATGGGGGCGATGAAGTTTGAATTGGTGTTTGGTGAATGTGTATTAAATGTAATTTCAAAAGTAAGTTTATATAAAGCAGGAAAATATGTAGGAAGGGATTACGGGCGGGGGGGGGGGGTAGTCAAAAGGTTTGAAAGGGTAAAGTAGTGGCTGATTCGTCCTTCCTGCTGGGGTAGTACTTTATTTTGGGTTGTACTGTATGACATATATTTTTAAAAAGTGCAAAAACATCATTCTTCAATTGATATCTGAGAACAAGAATGACAAAATTAAGGCTGACATTTCATGTTTTTTAAAACTCTTATAGAGCATAAATCTGAATGGTTATTGGTTATGTCATGAATTTTGACAGCAAGATAATTATAATGAGCACTTACAGAGCGGTAATCTATATACGAATGTTAGTTTTCATTGTTGGTGTACTAATGGATATTTGTTCAATAAACTAGACCGAAAATTATGAAACTTGAATTTCAGCATATACACAATCTGTGTAGATAAAACTATCTCGACCCTCCACAAGTACAAACAGTATATTTTTACGCACCTCAAATAATTGTTTACTTGATGTCTGCAGATACACTGATGAAAAAAGAGATAACTGTATAATTTTGTTTTAGTTGAGTGATTTGTGTGAAGTAATGGGAACCAGGCATAATCAGAATGTTTTTCAGGACAATTTTTTAAGATATGGTAAGTTAATCTTAAGGTCTTTTACTATGCTGTGAAAAATGACCATACAGGAAATCTATTTGAACAGCGAATAGCGAGGATTAGGAAGAAACCAAGTCTCTGCTAAACAGGTTTGTTATTGATATATGTTTTGTTCCTGGTTTCCACAACATTATGACAATGCCTAGCTCAAAGCAAAGACATGCAGTCACCTTTCACAGAGTGTCATAACAGCAGTGTGCACTGTGCAGCCTATGGCCCCTTTCTCACTGCATACCGGTAGCTGGTCCTGCAGAGACTGACAAATGCTTCAAGTTGATGCTGCTCTGGCGCTCCGATGCGCTGAAACCCAAATGCCTTGCCACGCAGAACCTTCAAAGGCTCAGTGGCAGAGCGCTGCTGGAGGCGTTCACTTAGGGAGCCCCAGCACCATGTCAGCCAGCCTTATTCCAGCCAATAACGGACGGTAAAGCTAAATGGTTTTCGTGCGACATTCAATAGACATGAAGAACAGGGATTAGGCTGTCAGATGTCACAGGATTTCTTTGATACCATCAACAAAGCCACACTGGATTATTTTTTGATTGGCGCAATTTGCATTGTGATCAATTGGGCAAGGATTACCAAAAGTGATGGAGTTTGAAGCTGGTTATCTCTAGGTGAGTTAATTACTTTGCATCACAGATTTAATTTTGGCATGATTAGTGTCATAATGATTGAGCTTTTTGCATTATGCATTCTTCTAGAAAGCATTCTTGACACATACCATATTTATATATTCAGTAAGCTATCTGTCAATTTAGAATTTGAGGAGAGGACCAAAATCATTAGTCTGTAAGGTTCTAAATTCCAATTATCCATGATAGATTCCTACAAAATGCTATACATGTTGGAGTATGTTGCCTTTCTGTTTCACAAATAGGCTACAAGCACAATACATTGTCATTGTACGTCATTTTGGCTAATTCCTGTGTGGTCCTGAGGGAAGTGTTTTTCATTTTTTTTAGTTCCGCTATAAAAGCCTTTTCACCATTGAAAATCTCTGATTTTTCTACCATTTTGTGAGTGTTCTTATTCAGAGATTGAACTTCAACTCTTCTTCTCAAAATTGCAAAATCATTTTCTCTTTTCAGTTGCAATGGAATGGTTCTTATTTATATCTGCTGCCTGGATATATACCTATGACAGTGAATGTTCACAACTTTTTTGATAGATAATTGAGAAAATTAAATTGTGACATGTCGCTCGGATTTCTTACCTGAAAATGTCACAAGGTTTTTATGCATTTTAAGGGTGATGATTTTCTCACCAATAATATATTTGTTATGAACAAAATGGAAGGATGATATCAGCAGCAGTAGCATTACATCGACAAAGAAGTTGGACATCAAAAGTTGAACTATTCGTAATAAACACTGCATCCTATTTTCTCACCTGGTAGATTTGCATCAAGGCTGTGTTATATTTTTGAGCCAATTGACACAGTGTAATTCAGTTTCCAAATATTACTGAAACTGGTATATATTATCCTGTCAAAGCCACCGGACAGGGATTATTCTGTCTTATTTCTTCAGTGTCATCTCACTCAACAAGCTTGTCAGCAGAGCCTCCACATCCTAAAAAATCATCTGCAAATCAATGAGGACAAATTCACCAATGTTTGCTGTGTCAGGGACCAAACAGGGCTGGTTAAGCATCCTTTAAAACATACCCTTTCACTCAGGATATAAAACAATGTGACATGCTTATCAAGATAAAATGAAAGGAGAGGTTCCTGAAAAGGATTGTTCTGCAGTTTTGATTTTTTCTTAGTGTTTTAATACTGACAGTTAAATGTTGGTGAAAAAGGATGAAAAGATAACCAACTAGTAACATTACAAAGGCAAAGGTCAAATCAGAAGTTACAAGGTCATGTGCCCTCCAAGGTCATGTTGCTGCTGTTCATTACGGACAGGGTGTGTTGTTGCTGCAGTTTGGACAATAGTAAGTATATAGTTGTAGGAATTATTCCTGAATAAATCTTCATCCAACGCCCCTTACTAATTAAATCTTAAAAATATCTGTATTTATAAGGGACTTATTACTGCAAGTTCCAGTGGAAACGTACTATTCCCCACTGGCAATCACCAAGCTTACTATTCAATAGAAGTCCCATTTGCGATGGAAAAGTGGCAGAAATGTACACCGAAACAAGTTAGATAGATTAATGAGTTACCTTAGATTTTAATATGAGTACAATCTGATATCTGGGTTAAGGCCCTTGTGTAGACACAATGTATTTCCTATTGAGCTTTTTGGCTAAGACAAGTTTTCACTGTAAGTAATTGAAATACACAAGCCAACAAGTGGCTAAAAGGAGTGGTTAAAGACTATTAATGTTATTAACAATTTCACACTAATGTGAATGTGAAGTTGTGTTATGGACTATATGACAATGATACCTTACATTCTTTCAGCTGATTGGAACAGCAGGTGCCATCACAACAGTCATCCGTCTTCTGGTGATGATGCAGGACGAGGAGCAGAGGAAGGCTTATGCAGTTCAGGATGACCCAGCCTGTAAGCAGACCATCGAATCAATTATAAATACCCTAGCATCCAACGTGATTCTCAATAGTGCCACATGAACAGAGATGTGTGTTGTTTTTCAAATATCTGTAATTGAGAAGAAGTCACAACAGTAGCTCCATTAAGAAGGAGATTCTAATTGTTGCCATTGAACAACCTTTTATAAATGTGAAAACATATATATTATATTGAAATTTTGCCTATGAACAGTGTTAATGAAATGCTATATTTTGTTATTCTTACAGGGGCTGATGCATATGAAACCACTTTGAAAATTCAGGAGATTGTATTTTATATCTATGCTGGAGTATTTGCACTCTGGGTGCTAGTTGCCTTCATCATGTTCATAGCAATTTGTACAGTAAGTCCATTTCCATGATTTCAATTATTAGGTCTTACATGGCTCAATTTCCAACACAGCTTTATATGACATCACAATTTCCTCTGCAATTTCCTATCACAATTCTTGCTCATGCAGTTTCACAGACGTCTTTTTTTGCCTTGCAGTTTCACAGATGTCTTCTTTTACCATGGTTAATCACCACTCCCCTCATGACCGCCTTGGCAGCATGGTCCATTTCTACTGTCATCAAGAAACTTGTCACTGGTCAAGAATTTCTCAGCTTTGGTCCATTGGAAAACACAGCCTTCATCATGTTTTGTCTCATCATTCTCATAAATGTAAGCAGGTTAGCACATTCTGTGAATTTAACCTTGTTCTTATCGCACAACCAACTTATCTTTACAGTCTATTCTTCATTTCAGATCTATGCATTCTTCATGGTATCACATTATTACAAGAGAGGTATGCAGTTGGATGAAGAAAGATATTCAGCTTGTCAACACTGACATAAGGATTACTTTGAACATCGGACATTAGCTCAAATGCAAAGATTCATCTTGTACAAATAAATTCATTGTTTTCCATACCCGCTTCTTGATTCTTCCTTCATTGATTTTACACACACATTTTACAAATTATTTAGAACCTCATTCAATTGATGGCTAACATAACAATGTGGGATTAATTACAGAACATGCTGATTTACATTTAAAGTGGAACCAGAGCATATACCGTCTCTACTACGGAATCTTGAAACTGAAATGGTGAAAGAACTGAAATCAACAGACCTATCATAGGCATAATGGTTAGAGACAGGCATGTGAAAGCAGGAAAATATAAAGGCTAATGGATTTCTTCCTCTTTCATGACATATCAGAGGGTTTTGACATATGTGCTTTTCACTGAGATAAAAGAGATATCTCATTTTTGATCTGCCTCTGTCATAGATATAATAAATCATGGACGGGTGTTAATTCATAGAGATGCTTTTGCTAAAATCATGGAATATAAATAGATGGATGGATGATTTTGTCTCTACATGCCCTGATGAGCAACCTGGCTGCAGCTTACCCCATTCCCTCTTTGTATCAGAGGTTTTTGAAATTGAAATGGACAAATTATTCACATCAAAGCTGTCCTAACATAATGCTCTAAATTTAACCTTGATAGTTTGACATAATTTCAGCTTTATCCTTAACTGTGCACTTTTGAATGTCATAGACAAATGTATTCAAATTTGTTCGCAAAATTTAATAAGAGGAATGATAGAAAATTATGTGTGTCACTAATTTACTCCAGCCGGGAATGCTTAGCTCTATCAATGTGGGTGCCAGCTAAATTCAATACCCCTGTATCAATATCTGAAATCATGTAGCCAGGAAGATGTAAGTGTTTCTATACATATTTTAGTTTAATTTTTGATGCTGATATATGTTAAGTCATTCGCTGTAGCTTCAATAAGCATGAGCAGTGCTCCACAATATCAGTCTTCCACTTCTTCCACTCCAAAACAATTTTGACAAATAACCAGGCATTTCTTTTCTTCATGAATATTTGGTTTATGAATATTTCAACGATATTTTAATAAAATCCACAACTCAGCTATCAGTCATTCTCTTCCTGTAAACAAAGTTGTAGATTTCAGTCACATCTCATTTCGCACTGGACAGGTCATTTTACAGTTTGTAACGTTAGTAACACTTAGATTAGTAACAGTTTTGCTGTTGTGTCTTTTTGTCTGTTTTTGGCATCTAACCCTTGACTGGCCTAAGCCATTTTTCTGACAAATAATGGTCGCTTTTCAGCACAACTTGTACACTACAGTGCACATTGAAGTCGATCAATGATTGTTTTCAACCTGATGCTTCAAAATAGATTGTGCTGCAACACCATCCATTTCAAACAAATGCAGATGTCCTAAAGCTTTTTCTCTCATATCAAATTACAGTTTACATGGGTGCTGAATCATTGATACACATCGTTTTCAATTGTATAATCATGTTTTTGTTTTGTTTCTTTACACAATATTGACAGGTATCTGGTTGTGAGATGCAGAAATACTTATCTTGCTCCCACTGGAAAATCAGGCAACTGGTTGAGCGGGTGGTTGAGTGGGTGGTTGAGCGGTTGGTTGAGCAGGTGGTAGAGCGGGTGTTTGAGCGTATGGTTGAGCGGGTGGTTGAGTGGTTGGTTGGGTGGGTAGAGGCTAGGCCTGCTACTCTAATAAAACGTCTTTGCTTTCTTGGGTTTGAAGGTCAGATGGGGAATCCAAAATTTTCATTGGGCCTTAATGTACAAATTGTCTGATGGATGTCTGTTGAAGGTAAAAAAGTGGCCCCTTGTGTCAGCGTCTGTACAGTGAAAGTAAAATATCACTCATATGTGGATTAACATGTTTCGGACTCTCATCAATCAACCCCAGTGGGTCCCGGGAACTGGGCTTAGAGGCCTTTACTAGCATATCTACATGGTACATTGTATCTGTGTTGCAAAATAAAAGCAAAATCCAAGACATTATTCTAATTCAAACAAATTTAAATTGCATTGAGTTTTTCAATATGATTCAGAAAAAAAAGATATTATTTTTTTCTGCACCTTATTTTCGCGTATTCTGCCAAGAAACCATCAAAACTTGAGGACAAATGCAGCGTTACTTTGTGGGGCATCAGAAGTCTCAAATGACAATTGCATAATATCAGCTATTATATAAGTTCTGGCAAATTACATATCATCATTGAAGCCAATCAACCTTTATTACAGACCAGTCACTATTATCCTTAACAAACAATTTATTCTGATTTGGGCAAAATAATGCAATTCTGAAGGGCATAATGCTAACAAAGCAATTCAGTTATGGGTCATTCTCTAAACTATTGTCAAATTACCGTTACTGATATGTATGACATGAAAATCTAAAAATACCTGGAAAGTAACTATGCTGTGAGTATCAAATTAACAATTCTCATGAAAATCTATGACTGGATTAATTTTTTTCAAATTATTTTTTGCATTTTTTCCATGTTTTACCCCCAAAATTGGTATTTTTGAGTGTTACTAGATCTAGGTTGTCACATGTCTCGGACCAAAACTCACATTTTTCTCTATAAAATGTTTAAAATTAAAATTGGTATGCATGCATCACACTCTGGCATTTGCACTGTGGATGGAAAAACCACATTTCATGGTTTTCCAGCCATTTACGCTGATTTTTCCGTCCGTTACTGCATTTGCAAAATTTATGTCAACTCCAGAACTTTTAACATGTTTGGAGTCCTTATATCAATACAATTTAATTAAAACTAACAATTCTTTCACAATATCATTTTAACATCCTTATAGCAGCAGATCGTCTTCCTGTTTTTTATTTTTTTTCAATGCAAATCGCTAAAAACTTTTCATGGCATCTTGAGTATTTTTATTAAGCATCAACTCCGGAAACACTGCCAGAGGGTGAAAATATGTATTGATTTCATTATTTTTTTTGCTACCAAGTCCGTTTTAAGTACAAATTGTGAAACTGAACACTTTTTATTGTATCGGTTGCTTCCATTTTTCTTATTTTACTTGAAACGTACAAATTTGTCACCTCCAGAACTGTCAACTCCGGCACCAAATTGAAAAGTTCCGGAGTTGACGCATAAACTTGCCGGTCGTGATGTCACCAGGTTAAATATATACTTAAACAATGATAATCAATCCAGATTCTTCAAATTTTGTTCGCAGGGATGAGAAAACACTTGTATTTTGCAACTTTATTGATGTGTTTATAATTTTTCAACTCCCATTTTTGATTAAATGTATGAAGTTCTTTTAGGTGCCGGAGTTGACAATTGACTGATGTATGTTAGACAAACATGTTCAGGAGAAATGATGATTCTGCAATAAGATGTATATTTCAGATACCATTAGCAAAAAAATATGCATTAGATTATCACTGTACCAAAAGTGGTTTATAACCCTTGTTAAAACATTAAAATTTAAGCTGAAAAGTGCTAAATGGTAGGAAATGTTGATAACAAAATTTTCAGCTCAAAAAATATGCAAAATAAAAAAAATTTGAATAATAATGAATTGAAAGAAACATTTGCTATCAAATAATCAGATTAGTAATTTTATATCGTCAGTTTTATACTTCTTTTGGTGCAATTCAAATCTTTAATCAATATGTAAAATTCCTTTAGAACAAATGTCAACTCCAGAACCATTGCTTTATCAACTCAATTCTGCTTGTAAGAAATATTGGCCAAAATTATTATTTTTGGTGCAATATATTTAACTTTGCAACTTCACAAAGTTATTTAAGTGTTTTTAACATATTAATCTTTTTTTTATACAATACTGATGTATTTCAGAATATATATTTGATTCAGGATCTGATAAAATGTCAACTCCGGCACTTTGTGTCAAGTCAGAAATGTGTTTTTGTGAAAATAAATGTATTATTCCTTGGTCATTCATTTAAAAGGTATACCATACCAAGGAAAGCATCAAGTTTATCCTCTTTTAAGCGCTTCAATTATTTTATGCTAATCATGACCCATTTTACATGTGTTGAATGTGTCTCAATGTCAACTCCAGAACCGTTTTATTTTTTATAATATTAAAAATGAAATAAAAACAGTAAAAATGATTAAGATTTTTGGCCAGCCATTTAGTAGCTTTCTTTAGAGCCTTACTTAACGATACATTTAATTACAGAAGACAAAAAATAAAATCTTAGTCTTTAAATGCAGAGCTTCCACTTTGACAATAATTAAGAGAATGACCCTTATAGGCCTTCTTCTACCGAGTCTTTTGGGAGACTTTTGTTTCAATCCAGTTGGCAGCTATTATCATTCTGTCATAGTGGAATCGTGAGACTGTCAAAGATTCATTTTATTTAATGTAAATTATTGGCAGGCCTTCCTGAAGGTTGAACGTTAAAATTGTTGCGTTTTTTTATTATCAGTGATGGATAATGTCCTCAGGACAAACAGAGAAGATGCACCAACAATCACATTTTATGTTGCAAAAGATCCCAACTTCTTCTCTTGTACATCGAAATTCTTCCTGATGTGCTGTATTCCGATAATCCTCTGTCATTCTCCTTGTCTGGAGTTGAAGATTGCTTCATTGCAGCTGGGATTTAGGTAGTCTTGCTTTGGAGTCGAATATTGAGTCATTGAAGCTGTGATTTAGGCAATCTTGCTTTGTGAAGATGTTACTCAAGATAGGCAAGGTCTCATTAAATTGGTGGCCCACAAGGAATGTGTGATTAATCAGGACATCATGCTGATTTCCATGTAGCTATGGACAACAAATAGGGGAGACCGGGCTGGTTGTCACAGGGGCAGGATGTCACACTTTTTATTGCACTAAACTATGGAGTCACACAGCTCAACCAATCATTGTTTACTGCCTTCATAACCCACTGGAGTCTTTTTGAAAAATCTTGACCCCTTGAAGGGATTTTGGTAGGCACACAGTCTGTTAAAAATTTCCTGTCACAAAAAGTAATTTTTTACCTTCAACTTGCATGCAATGCTAGTCTTTATCAAAAAGTTGTTGAAAAAGGTACAGTTAATACACTTACCATGTAGACATTTCTTTAAATCGTGATAACAACAAATAGTGAAATCTTGATAACAACGGCCTTGGGCACCCCTTTTTGGAATTTTCGTCATTCGGGGCAGGTTGTCACAAAAAGACGGGGCAGGTTGTCACACTTTTGGAGCTGATTGTTACTTATTAGGACCAGGCTTTTAAACCTAAAAACTAACACAAATATAAATTTGTGCTTTATACATGCTATTGATGACTGAAGATGTATGCAGATATTGCATTGTGTTTAAATAAATCGATTTCAAATCTACATGTAAAATTTGCAAAAAAATCCTGCTCCAGATCAGAATGCTTTCCTGCTGATTGGTAAGCCTCCATTTGTAGCACCCTTGTACACAGTAGCGTGTTCGTTAATGTCTTCACTGGCAAGTAAAGGATTCCTCATATGTCAAAAAAAACTTCTCTTTGTCAAGATCTGCCCAACAGAGCTCCACTTCCTGCATCAGAGCTCTTAACAAAAGTGTGACAACCTGCCCCGAGAGCGTGACAACCTGCCCCGAAAATGTGACAACCTGCCCCGAATTCTGAATTTAAAAAAATGTCCAATAGGACATCAAGATTTCGAATGATATAGGTATATATTCATCAGATAGATTTAAGTCAATCCCCTTTTGCCATTCATAATTATAGAATGACAGTGCTCCTGCATGCTTTAAATAGAAATAGTAGCATGTTTAAGTTTTAGAAACTGTGACAACCTGCCAATGTGACAACCAGACCCGGTCTCCCCTATTTAAAGTGTACATAAATCATTCTCATACTCATGTATGAGAACAGGAAGGGCAAAATCAAAGTTGATGTCACATTAATTGTATTTTTCTTCAAATAGGCCTATTACCCTCTTTAAACATAAAAATCTGATGAGTTTATATTGGTAATTTAGAAGTGACTTTTGAGATAAAGATAATTAGTAAGTTTATACAATACATTTATTAATTTCACCAAAAAATCAACTGATGTAAGAGAAGTCAGTTTTCATTGTGATTGTGTATGTACACTAAAGTAGATTATATAAATCATACATGTAGACATTTGATTAACCTTGGAGCACATGCAATCTCTGTAGATGTGTTGCAAACATTTATCCCCCCCTAGCATAGCATATATGACCAGCTTATGTTCAGGTGACAAAACTATTATCAGACCCAAAAGTACACAAATAGTTATGTAGATGAGAAAAGAGTGTGCTCAAATTGTTGTCTGAATTGAGTAATTATTATTCACGTGAAATATTGTAAGCCAAGCACAACCAGAATATTCTCCAAATGAGTGCTGTAAGTTAATCTGATTAAGGATAGAAGTTCTTTTTAAGTTATCATGCATGAATTTCTATTTGTGAACCAGCATATACAGGAAGGGATAGAATTGAAATCCAACCTCTGCTAAACAGGTTTGTTATTGTTTTATGCCTGGTTTCCGCAACATTATGACAATTTTTAGCTCATAGCAATAGATGAAAGTCACATATCACTGAGCATCATAACAGAAATACGTTGTCTATGATCCCACCCCCACAGCATCATTGCATCTGGTTCTGCTGAAACCGACAAATGCTTCCAGTTTAGGCTGCCTTGGCACTCCAATGCCTTCCCAGATGGAACCTTTAGATGCTCAATGTCAGAGCGCTTCTGGAGGCGAACACTTCAAGAGTTCCAGCACCATGCGTGGCAGTCTGATCAGCCTGGTATTGGCCAATAACGCTAAAGCTAAATGGTTTTTGTGCGACATTCAATAGACATAAAGACCGGGATTAGGCTGTCAGATGTCACCAGGATTTTATTGATACCGTCAACAAGCCACACTGGATTGTCATTTCGTGATTGTGCATCATGATCAATTTAGCAAGTATTAACAATTTTGAAGAACTTTAATCTCAACTTCTCAAGGTATGCGAAAGAAAACATATTTAGCCTGTATTATGAAATTGCGATACGATAACTGCATTCCAATTCAAAGCTTTATACTTGTCGATCTTTAGGCACTGTCTCCTTTTTTAAACGAACAATGTTTAGCTACTCAGAAAATCCGAAATTGCATTTAAAATGTATTTTTCCAGATCAGATATAGATTAAATATTAAGCATAAACAATACAATATAACTATGTAGCCTTAATCTTGACCTTTGGAGATCCATTTGGTTAGTTTTCATAATACAAAGGTCTGTACAATTGACTCACCAGGGCTTTCGCTCGTGAGTCAATTGTGCAGACCTTTGTGTTATGAAAACTAACCAAAAAAAAAAGCATAAACAATGTTTAATTCAATTTCTTATCTATGGAAATGGAAGATGATAAGCAATTAATTATGGGATTTTTTCTTGCTGAAAGCCCTCAGAGTTTTAATTACAGATATTCAATGTCAGAAATTTCAATTGGACCTGAAATAACACAGGAGGATTGGTAACTTACTGCTAAGCCATATTCACACATATTCATGTGGAATAAAAAAATGTCTGAATAAGGACAACTTCTTTGAGTTTATCCGCATTGCGATGTACTTCCAAATCAAATTTGTTACTGATGAGGGTTTTCTAAGTTGTAGAGTCCACTGGTTGATGGTTATTACATCATGTTAAATTTTGTCTTTTTTAAGACCTGTCTTTGAGTAATTTGTTTATTTCTTCAGAGATTGAGCTCTCACGAAAATGTTATGATTACTTCTTAAATATGCAAACACATTATCTTTTCAGGTGCTAAGGAGTAGTTCTTATTACCTACAACCTGGATCATAAACCTGTGACTGTGAAATTGTTACAAATTCATTGAAATCAAGCCAAGAAAATAAAAGTGTGACATCTCACTTGGATAACTTACCAAAATGTTGATTTCTCACATAGTATCACACTTATGACTGGCATAGAATGATGCTATCTGCAGCAGTAGTGTTGCTACAACACAGGATCTAGAAAACGGAATTTCAACTCAACCAAAATAGATTAAAAAACCCATAAAGCAATCAGAACTTTTAACAAGGTTATTCAAAGAAGCCACATAAAGTTACAAATTATTTGGAACAGAAATTCAAGCTTTTGATGCACTTTATACCCAGCTTGTTCGAGCTATAATGAATACTTTTGTCATGTTAAAATTTTACTTTTTGGTGCTCCCTGAACTTGAAAACAGAGATATGCCTAAGTTTGCAGTGCTTGACAATGATAATTGATTAGGGCAATGACTTAAAAGTGAAATTTTTCTCCTCACATCCCTGAATCAAGAGTAAATATCAGGTATGTGCAGAATACTCAGCTGTATGAATATTTTTGTCCGTGACTGTACGTTGCAAAAGATCCCAACTTCTTCTCCTGTACATCGAATTTCTTCCTGATTTGCTGTATTCGATAACCGTCCATCATTCTCCTTGTCTGGAGTTGAAGATTGCTTCATTGCAGCTGGGATTTAGGTAGTCTTGCTTTGTGAAGATGTTACTCAAGAAAGGCAAGGTCTCATTAAACTGGTGGCCCACAAGTAATGTGTCATTAATCAGGACATCATGCTGATTTCCATGTAGATATGGACAAAAAATTACAAATTCTTAAAGTGTACATAAATCATTCTTATATTCATGTATGAGAACAGAAATTGCACAATCAAATTTGATGTCACATGAATTGTATTTTTTTTCAAGTAGGCCTATTATCCTCTAATTAAGCGCAAATATCTGATGAGTTTATATTGGTTTTTTAGAAGTGACTTTTGAGACAAAGATAATTAGTACTTATACAATACATTTAGTAATGTCACCAGAGAATCCACTGAAGTAAGAGAAGTTAGTTTTCATTGGGTTTGTTATTGATCTTTTATGCCTGGTTTCGGCAACATTATGACAATGTTTAGCTCATAGCAACAGATGCAAGTCACCTATCACTGAGTGTAATAACAGAAATACGTTGTCTATGATCCCCCCCCCCCCCCCCCCCACAGCATCCCTGCAGCTGGTTCTGCTGAAACCGACAAATGCTTCCAGTTTAGGCTGCCTTGGCACTCCAATGCCTTCCCAGATGGAACCTTTAGATGCTCAATGGCAGAGCGCTTCTGGAGGCGAACACTTCAAGAGTTCCAGCACCATGCGTGGCAGTCTGATCAGCCTGATACTGGCCGATAACGCTGAAGCTAAATGGTTTAAGTGTGACATTGAATAGACATAAAGATCAGGGGTTAAGATGTCAGATGTCACAAGAATTTCTTTGAAACTGTCAAAAAGCCACACTGGATTGTCATTTTGTAATTGTGCATCATGATCAATTTGGCAAGTATTGACAATATTGAAGAACTTTAATCTCAACTTCTCATGGTATGTGAAAGAAAACATATTTAACCTGTATTATGAAATTGCGAAATGATAATTGCATTCCAATTCAAAGCATTATATTTGTCGATCTTCAGGCATTATTCTCCTTTTTTTAAACAAACAATGTGTACCTACTCAGAAAACACAAAATTGCATATTAAAATGCATTTTTTCAGATCAGATATAGATTAAATATCAAGCATGAACAATGTTTAATTAAATTTCTTAATCTATGGATATGGGAGAAGATAAGCAATTAATAATGAGATTTTGCTAAAAGCTCTCAGAGTTTTAATTACAGAAATTCCATGTCAGAAATTTCAATTCGACCTGAAATAAAATAACACAGGAGGATTGGTAACTTACTGCTAAGCCATATTCACGCATATTCATGTGGAATAAAAAAAATGTCTGAATAAGGACAACTTCTTTGACTTTATCTGCATGGCGATATACTTCCAAATCAAATTTGTTATTGACGAGGTTTTTTTTTAGGTATTAGAGTCCAGCGTTGATCGTTATTACATCATGTTAAATTTTGTCATTTTTAAGACCTGTCTTTGAGTAATTTGTAGAAGTCTTAGTCAGAGATTGATCTCTCACAGAAACTTTTATGATTTCTTCTTAAAAAATGCAAAAACATTCTTCTCTTTTCATGTGCAAAGGAGTAGTTCTTATTAGCTACTGCCTGGATCATAAACTTACGACAGTGAAATTGTTACAAATTTATTGAAATGTAGCTAAGAAAATAAAAGTGTGACATATCACTTTGATTACTTACCAAAAATGTTGATTTCTCACTCTTATGACTTGCATGGAATGATGCTATCTGCATCAGTAGTGTTTCAATGAAATGACACAGGATTCAGAAAACAAAAGTTGAACTATTTGTGATAAACACTGCATCTGTTTTTTCTCTAGATTTTGCTTCAAGGCTGCATTATATTTCTGATCTAATTAGCTGGATATAACTGTTTGAAAAAATTACTGAAATTGGTTTTTTCGTCACATATTGTTTCGTGAAAGCCCTTCACTTTAATGTCAAGGACACCGGACAGGGATCATTCTGTCTTATTTTGTCAGTGTCGTCTCACTAAACAAGCTTAACCTTGTCAGCAGCCCAGCACATCCTGAAACATCACCTGCCTACCAATGAGGACAAATTCATTGAAGTTTTGTGAAAACATGGACTAAACAGTGCTCGTTAATTCTAACACAAAAAGGCAGAACAGAGAGTAAGGTATATTCCCTGGCAAATAAAAAGCAAAGTGAAAAAAGCAGAAATCCATAGAAAATTTTAGCTGCATGATTTGGAAAATGTTTATGAACAGGGAAGGGTTACATCATATTATATGGATAAAATATTATTGTGATGTTGCCATAAATTTTTGAAGATTCATTGTCATTGCAAATGGCAAATTTCATCACAGCGCATAGGTATATAATGGGTAGAGACAGGCATGTGGGAGCAGGAAATTATAAAGGCTTATGGATTTTTTACCTCTTTTATGACATATCAGAAGGCTTTGAGATAAAAGAGATATCTCATTTTTGATGTGCCTCTGTCATAGATATATAATAATTTATGAATGGGTAGGTCTAGTAATTCATAGAGATGCTTTTGCTAAAATCATGGAATATACGTAAATAGATGGATGTATGGTTGTAGCTCTACTTGCTTTGATGAGCAACCTGGGGATTGGAAGCATGCTACCCATATGAATATCCCGCTCCCCTCCGGATAAATCTATGACATATTGTAGTTGATTTTAGAATGGAAAAATTATTAACATCAAAACTGTCCTAACACAATGCTATAAATTTAATTTCAGCTTTTTACTGTTCTCTATTGAACATCATAGAGAAATGCTTTCAAATTTGTTGCAAAATCTAATAAGTAGAGGAATGATAGTAGATGATGTGTGTATCTCTAACTTACATAAGCCAGGAATGCTTAGCCCTGTCAATGTGGGGGCCAGCTAATTTAACCTTTATGAAAATCTGATATTATGCGGCCAAAAAGATTAATGTGTTTCTAAAAATATCTCTTTGTTGCCTTGCAAGAATATTTGATGCTGTATATTTAGTCCTTTACTGTAGCTACAATAAACATGAGCTGTGCTCCACAATATAAGTCTTCCACTCTAAAACAATTTTGACAAATAACCAGGCATTTCCTTTCTTCATGAATATTTGGTTTATGAATATTTCAACAATATTTTTTTCTAATATCCACAACTCAGCTATCAGTCATTCTCTTCCTGCAAACAAAGTTGTGGATTTCAGTCTCATCTCATTTCACACTCGATAGGTCCTTTTATAGTTTGTAACATTAGTAACATTATAGATTAGTAACATTGAGTTCTGCTGCTGTGTCTTTTTGACTGTTTTTGGCATCTAACCCTTGATTGGCCTAAGCCATTTTTCTGACAAATAATGGTCGCTTTTCAGCACAGCTTATACACTGTAGTGCGAATTGAAATTAATCAAAGGCAGTTTTCAAGCTGATGATTCGTGAATAGATTTTGCTGCAACACCATCCATTTCTAACAAAGGCATTTGTTCAGAAGCTTTTACTCCCGTATCACATTACTGTTAACTAGGATAACCCAACATTTTCAGTGGACCTTCATTATCAAAATCTCAGGTGGATGTCCCAAATATCAATTATATTTTAAATTCAGGAGGCTTGGTAACTTACTTATAACTCATAATCACATATGTCTATTTCCAACATCGCCAGATGTATAGGAACAGCTTGATTGAATTAAAAGGAGACTTCCAAAACAAATAAGTCTTCATGGTCTCACATTAATACAAGAGAGGTATGCAGTTGGGCTGAAAGAATAATTACTTTTTCACACTTTCTCTTGTGTAAATAATTTCATTATTTTCAACTCCGGCTTCTTGATTTTATTCTTTGACACTACGTATATTTTCACAATTTTCAAATTTTGGAGAATTGTCAATAAACTGTCAATGATAACCCACAAAGGTATGTGGAAATGATTAAAACAAACCATTTGCTTACTGAATGGAACTGCAATGCATTAGATGACATTCTCACAATTGTATCTCAAAACTGAAAGAATGCAAATCAATGGGACAAAACAAATTTTATATAATTGTTTATATAATATTTTTGCAATGTTTTCAGTCTGTGAAAATAGATCACAGACTAAGAATTTTGCAGTCTAGGTGATGTACACCTGTTATAGGGAATGACACTTGAGAAAACTCCTTTCTGGGGATGTATGAACACTTGAGTGAAAACGTAACATTTCATGCCCCTTTTGTCACTAGATAAGGCTGGTCTGTCTTTTTACTTCACATAAAAAGTTCCACAGTAGGAAGGATTATGAAATGGCAATTAAAATGGGGTCTAATAGTGGATCAGAGCAGCCATCTGAACAATATGTGCTATACATGATTTACAAAAGGGTAACTTAGAGTAATGAAACTACATGATATGAATCAGACATGTTGCGATGCTGCCACGAATTTTGAAGGTTTTATAAGTCTCATTGTAACTGGTAAATATAGTTGCTCATAGGCATGGTGGGTAGAAATGGGCATGTGACAGCAGGAAAATACAAAGGCTAATGGATTTTTTCCCTCTTTTATGACGGATCTGAAGGTTTTGACATATGCGTTTTCAGTGAGATAAAAGGAATATCTCGTTTTTGATATACCTCCTTCACAGCAAGATAATATAATGGACGGGTTGTATTTCATAATGATATATAAAAAATCATGGCATAAAACAAAACAGGAGTGTCATATTACAAAATAGTATTGCTTAATTGATAGATGGATGGATGATTCTGACTTTATGTATCCAGCCAGGAGAGGAATAGGACTGTACATGTAAGGTAATTTTTGTCATACATTCACATTCACACAGTCCATACATACCTTAATCGGTTACTACAGCATGAATATAATATACATCTTTACTGCAATTTCAGAACGAGTTGCTTGACCAGGTTTTCCAGTAATTTAAGCTAACCTGATTGGTGTATGAGCAATAAAACGACCTTCAAATCTGTATGTTGGACGTGGAAGCTGTGAAAAATGTAACAATTCTGCTTCTGTGAGCACCTGAGCAGTGGCGTAACTGGGGGGTCTCAAATGGGGGGGCACCTGGGGGGGCACGCGATTCTCTGGGGGGGGCACCCGCTATATTAATTGTATATTTTAGCCAGAGTTGGAAAGTTCATATGGGGGGGGCACCTGGGGGGGCACAGGTCCAATATGGGGGGGCCTGTGCCCCCCAGTGCCCCCCATAGGGACGCCACTGCACCTGAGATTGGTTTGTGGACAAGATCAGCCACAGACAAGCACGTCCGCAGGGCTTGATATAAGTTTTTATGACATTCAAATTAGTTTTATGCCATGTAATTCAGTGTCTCAACTAATCACGTCCAGTAAATTTGCTACGTTTGACTGTCTAATTGCAGAAACTCATACTTATTGAAATTGCAGAAAAATAATGATAATGGGGTGCAACGCTAACTTGACATGAGGAGAAGGTCAACTGAAACTGCTGCCCAGATTATGACCTGGAAGCCGCTACTCAGTGTTTGGAGGCTTAGCATGTTACTCTTCCCTAGAAGTGAATACTGTTATTAAAAATAGAAAGGTTACTCAAGGAATTTTTCTCCCAGGCATGAGGTGAGGATGGTCTGTAATGAATTAATTTGTCCCTGACAAACATGCTTACAATTATGCATGCTATTCATTCCATATGTTGCCATAACACAAAGTGTGGTTACTGGTTAGAGCTGGCAACTATGGATTGAGATTATGCGGAGAAAAACAGGATCAGTTAAGCCTATTGCTTTGTTGGCATCTTGCCTTCTGTGACTGCAGTATTGGGCTCCAATCAGGCACAACTGCCTGGAAGCAAAATACCTATTAGTCAATAATGGAGGTTGATTGGATTCACTGATGTGATGCAATTTGGCAAGAATTGCATCTCATCACTCTAGTCAATCATTATTACCAGAGACATTACACCATTATCAGTAATTTGAGATATTATGGATTGTCTTGTTGATAAAGATATTTGTGCATTATCTCACAGACTGGCCAGATTTCTGATGGCTTTACAGTCTGATATTTTTATATTAAAAAAGAAAGCTGATGAAGTGTTATCATCATACATTTAACATATGAAACATCGAGGCTGTTTGATTGATTGATTGATTGATTGATCGATTGATTTATTGATTTATTAACTCATTATAAAAAAAAACTGGAATATAAAGTAAAGAAGTATCTGGAGCAAGGAGACCCCCTAAAGGCATGAACAAGAGAAGGCCATTCGATTTTTTTAAACTGATGTTAGATTGAAAATCAGATGCACAATCCTTTTGTTTGACAGGGGCCAACAAGTGGGATATGTCACCTTAAATCAAATTTACATTGCAAGTGTTGGGTACAATCATGACAATCATCAGTATAACTCACAAAGTGCAATTTTCACAGGGCAACAGTCCACTAATTTTTCATATAAATTTACAGACTGAAAGGGAATGATACCTTCCAAGATATCAGACCTTTGCTGAATTCCAGAACAAAACTATAAGCATTTTCTGTAATTAGCTCTGATAATTACTGTAGTCACTCTTCAACATTTGCCTTTTCTGTTTATTAGAAAATTTCATCCTGACCTTATTGTTTGTTACAATTTTTCACTGAAAAAAAGGTTTGTGTAAAACAGACAAACTGAACGTTAGCTGGTGTCCGTCAAACATTTTGTGTAAATTCAGACAAAAGGTATGTGTATTTTCGACATTTCATTGATCAAATCACACAAAAAATTGATCAAGATTGACTATGAAATGTCAGAAATGCACATACAGTTCTGCCCAAAAGTTTACATACCCCTATGCAAAATGACCGATTTCTCTATTTCCAGGACAATTTTAACAACAATCGGCAAATTATGCATGTAATACAATGCACTGCATGTGGCTGAACACTTTTGAGCGATTGAAAATTCAATAGCAATGGGATTCTATGATGTTATCAGTCAATTGCATTTTATGACATTTTCAAAATCATATATTTTCCCCCTTGGGATCATGAACAGGTTGCAGGATTTTACTACACTATTTCAAAAGTCCTCAGACAACATCAGCAGTGATTTTAATCCATTCTGCTTCACAGAATTTCTGTAACTCCACGTTCATTGTTGGTCTCCGCCGGGGCACGGTCTGTCTAGGATCAACCCATAATTTATCAATAATATTCCTGTCTGCAGGGTGTCAAACCACTCGAGGGCCTTTTCCCAACAGTCCTGAAAATATTTTTGGGCAGGATTAGTGGAAAGTTTTTGATTGTTGTCCTGTCGCAGCGACTTGTTTCATGCTGTTACTAACTTTCACACTGAATCATGTCGGTTCTCTTCCAAAATTTTATGGAGATCGATGATATTAAACATTTCTTTAGCCTTGACAATTTCTCTGATGCTATTCGAACTGAAACAGCTGCAAAGCATTGGAGACACACCACCCTGGTTCAATTTAGCGATGGTCTTCTTTTTATTGTAAGTCTGAATAAACTCCTTACAAACACATTGCCAGGGAATTTAATGATATAAAATCTCAGGAAAGTCTTGTCTATCCAAAAACATTTTGGCAGATGGATTGAGACTTACCAAACTGCTTTTGGTGTACTGCAGCCAAGTTTGTCCCATAATCAACCCCGCCCTGTCGGAGGCATGTCTATCAGGTATGCAAGCAAAATAGTACCATTCACAAAGTGAACCAAGGTGGTGCATTTTTAATACATTGTGACTATTTCAGTGCAAGCAGCACTGGTATATTGGTCAAGACTATTGAAAGTTAAAATGCCACTGATTTCCATAAAATTTTGGAAGACAACCGACACGATTCGGTGTGAAAGTGCTGAACGGCATGAAACAAGTCGCTGCGACAGGACAACAATCAAAAACTTTCCACTAATCCTGCCCAAAAATATTTTCAGGACTGTTGGGAAAAGGCCCTCGAGTGGTTTGACACCCTGCAGACAGGAATATTATTGATAAATTATGGGTTGACTCGAGAAAGAGCGTGCCCCGGCGGACACCAACAATGAACATGGAGTTACAGAAATTCTGTGAAGCAGAATGGATTAAAATCACTGCTGATGTTGTCTGATAACTTCTGAAATAGTTAGTAAAATCCTGCAATTTGTTCATGATCCCAAAGGGGAAAGTGCATGATTTTGCAAAAGGGTATGTAAACTTTTGAAAATGTCATAAAATGCAATTGACTGATAATATCATAGAATCCCATTGCTATTGAATTTTCAATCGCTCAAAAGTGTTCAGCCACATGCAGTGCATTGTATTTCATGCATAATTTGCCGATTGTTGTTAAAATTGTCCTGGAAATAGAGAAATCGGTCATTTTGCAGCGGGGGTATGTAAACTTTTGGGCAGAACTGTACCTTTTGTCTGGATATACACAAAATTTTGGACGGACACCAGCTAACATTCAGTTTGTCTGTTTTACACAAACCTTTTTTTCAGTGTTCTGTACCAGAATTATTAAAAAACCTAAGATCATCTTCATCTTGCTATATTTTGGCAGAATATATATGGAAAACATACACCTTACTGGGAATTTACTTTAAATTATCAAAGAAATCTACAATCTACAATTCAAGAGAATATACCGTACAATGAAAGCATCCTATACATATGTTTATATGATATGTTATCTGATTCCAGCACAATAAACAAGCTTTGTGTCTGAGCTTCTTCCGAAAATCAAAGAAGAAGAATAGAGTAGATATACTGTTGGCTAGGAACAATGAAAAAATAAGATTTCCAGCTCTATCATCATCTCATGAGTGTACATGTATAGATTCAGCTAGAGACCACAGTATACATTTCTGCCTTAGTATTCTGTCTACCTTGATGGTCTTAGATCAGTTGTTGGCGTATAACATTGTACAGAGTGAAATGGCAACAATGCTTTACCAAGAGTTTCAAATGACTACTCTAAAAAATGTCTGGACAAAACTGGCTTTTAAATGGAAAATGGTTTTTTGAAAAACCAATCTACCATGCAAAAACCAATATGGATTAAAAAAAAAAAAATTGGATTTAAAGACACCAGTTTTGTCCCGAAATTTTTTAGAGAGTCAACTTTGGTTCCAGGAATTGCATGTAGCACTAAAGATTAGAAACAGTCTATTAGAGGGTTTCACTTTCCAATCTGTATTGGTCCATTTTTTCCGGCAGTTTAAAAAGACAAGCAGCTCATCACCAAAAACATGCATGTCATTCCTTCAATGTAAACAGTTATGTGATAAAAGCTGTTGAACATGTGCATTTGTTAAAATTGTATAATGTTGCAAAAAAAACCATTTTGAATCTTCAAAACAGTCATTGATTGTCATCAATAAACTGTCTACAGTGCACCAGTTGTGGCCTGCCAGAACCACAGGGAAATTTAATGTACTTGTTGTTAAAGAGCTATAGAGACAAAACTGAACTTTGCTAGTGTATGAAGGGACCTTTCGAGTATCATATGAGATGAGTTTGAAATTCACAACTCCATTTACCGCAAAGGAATGAATGATAGCTCCTGAGTTGTGAATATTCTTGAAATATTGCAAAGGCATTCAAAAACCCATATATTCATGAGGCAAAGAAAAGCTTTAAGCTTGGGTTATTCATCAAGTTATTTTTCAGATTAAGACTGACATATTGTTGCTGGTCAAAAAATGCTAGAGGAAAAGACTAAATGAGCTGCTGCATAAACACTTTAGGAGCCCCAGCATCCCACCAGCCTTTGGTGCTGCACTGTAAATTTTGAAAACTGTGTTGAAGCAATAATTTGAGCTGTCTGAGAATGTTAATAATTTTCAAGCTATGATAGCTCAATCCTATAAGTTGTCAAGGTATGATGGCTCAATGCTGTAAGTTGTCCAAACGAATCATAACATTAAGCTGTGAAAACATGAAAGCTTCAGTTGTTGCAGATAGCTTGACATCTCAGTCATGCCACATATAGCGCCATCTATAACAAGCACTTCTCATAAGACTGCATTTAGTTTTAAATAATTATTTACCTACAAGAAAAAAGAACATTTATATTACACTATCCCAGAGAAAAAATGAGTAACACACCAATTTAGCTATTTTTATCTCTCTTAAATTAATTTGTGGGAGTAATTATATGTATGCTTTCACACGTCAACCAACATTTCCAAGTTAGAGTGTGTTCAAATATAGGCTTCTAGCACTGTATACCACTCAGATGAGCCACAGGCCATTGGGATTTATTCACAAGAAATTAATTTTTAAATCCCCTTGTGATGCAATGGTCTGTGTTGAATGCATCTTGGGCGTGTCCATGGTGTGCTAAAATGAAACATACATACTGGATCAGGTGGATCCCCTTGAGAGATCAAGCAATATTTTGGGATTACAGCCCATATTCATAAATAACTTTATAAGACAGGTCACACAAATATGAATCAAAAACAACACAAATATAAATCAAAAGCAACTAAAAATAAGTCAACACAGCTCAAAATTTTGAGTTGTGTCAGCTCTGATCAATAAGTCAACAAAACTCAATATTTTGAGCTGTAAGTCAACACAGCTCATTGTTTTGAGTTTTCTCAGCTTGAATACCTTAGTCAACATAGCTTAGTATTTTGAGCTATCTCAGCTCGGTATTTTGAGTTATCTCAGCTTAAAACATTAATCTATGTTAGCTTAATCAACTTGTGCAACCATCTCACTCAATCAATTGAGCTGAATCAGCGAGTCCGATTTTACAGTGTGATTTAGTATTCAATATTGTTCATGATGCTGTTAATGAAATTCTGAAAGCATACATGTGCCCTGTTATAACCACAAAAACTAGATTTAAACATTTGGCTGGAAGGGCCAAAATTGTTCAGCCAACTTTGTGCATATACTAGATATATACCCTACAACATTTACCAGGGTGTACAGTAGATGCCCATTGATCCCCCTTCCCTCACTCCCAATGGCTCCCATCCTATTCAGCATCAGCAACAAAAGGTCCATCTCACCCCTCACAGATGTGTTATCAGAGATAGGATCAATCTCCTGTCAATTTGCACCCTGTTGTTAAGGATGGAGATGCCTCTCTCCCAGGGCTGTCTACTGTGACTTCTAGCTGGTGAGAAATGTTATTGTTGTTACTGAATCATTACTGTACACTTTGAAAATACAATACAACTTAATTCTGCTGCACATATTACTTTTCTGTTATTTATCACACATTTTATAATTGGCATATTATCAATGAAATTGATTTCAGATTTACCTCCTAATGCCATGTTGAATATTTCTTCTAACGCTAATTCACTAATAGCAACCACTCATTGAATGTACATAGGGTATATCAATTGTGCAAATAATGAATTCTGGTTCACATTCTTAACGATTTTTACACAAAACTAACTAACTGTTTGTAGAGCAAAAAAGATTGCCTCAAGCACAGTCCAACATTTTTATGTCGCAATGCATTTTATTCTCGTTTCATGAGCTCATAGGATAAGCATCCTTGCTTTGGAATGCTTCCACAATCAGTTTAATCGAGCTTGCTTAGCATAGGCGCCATGGCAAAACATCATCCATTTCACTTATATTACTTACTATACAGGTGGCACAGATTGTATACATGTACAAAAATCAGGCAGGTAGACCTTCACATAGAATTCCTTTGAAACTGAAGTACAACCAACTTCAACTGAAGATTTCTGATGCATGGATGACAAGAAATGTATGATTAATTGGGACACACATTGATCCTGATGCAGATTTGGACAAAAACTTCAGGGAACAGATATCACGCAAGTGGTTGTTTATGGAAACCGAGCAGAAAAATCGATGGACATGGACTTGCTAATGAAGTTTTTGTAGAGAAGAGATGAACAATTATATAAATGTGAATACGAAACTCTTTCGGGAAGTTTCTTGGTCAGATATTGATAAAAAACTTTGGAATTTGCACTTTCTCCAAAGTTGGAAAGTTTCAATGAGGTATCATTCTATCTTAAAAAACCCCATCAATGCTTTTGACTGAACACATATGAGCAGTTGAGCACATACATAGGGCCAACAACTTTTGTGAAAAGATTCTGAGGTCTGTCAACAAGTAAACTTATAATTTCAGAAAACTGAACAGATTGCATCACAATTACGATATCTAGAAGCTAGACTTGATCAACTTCCAGTACCGAGAGTAAACTTGGCTAAACTTGGATAAGCCCGAACACTATAGAGTAGGTCAGGGCATGCAGCCCCCCTTAACTTCGAGGTGCGATTTGGCCTACTTTTTATGGGCGATTGTTTGAATGCTTTTGCTGTCAGGAAGGGTACACTTGGCTCTACTAACAGCTAGTGAAGCAAATGTCTACCAATTTTGATAAAGCAGTTATGGCCATTTTTGTAAAAAATTTAAAATGGCCTTCTTACCCCACCCATCGGGCAAGAAGCCCCCCTATTATAATCAAATGGCTATTTTTTTTGCGAGCACATTCAGCCTAAAAGTTATTTCTTAGGGTTCTTCTTTCATTTTTAAGGCATTCTATTCACTTTTTCTGAATATCAAAATTCTTATGTTCATACATTCCTTTTTTAATATTTTTTGCCCTGTTTCAATTTCAGCCCAATTTTTTTCTATTTTAATTAGCTATTCTATCAATATTTAAGGTAAAGTACACATTATTAAATGGTTCCTGAAGCAGCTTCGACCCCCAGTGAAGGGGGCCTCATGCCCCATGTCATGTGTGGCCTCTCACCCCAAACCCACATATATTTTAACTTCAACGGCCTTGTTACACCTCTAAATATTAACTGATTTTGCTGAAATTTTTACTCAATACCTTCTATTGATATAAGATCACAATGCAAAATTCAAATCAGAGAAATTCAGAAGAAAGTGTTTTCGGACCACCCTAATGTTCCTGTTCCCTGGTAATGAATAGACACCTGGTCGCATGTTTTTAAAAATGAGAAGGTGATATCAGGAATTTTACAGTTTCTAAAGGACTGACTCCAAGGCATGAATGCATGATGTGAAGATGATCCGTAGTGAATTATTTTGCCCCTGACAAACATGCTTACAATTATGCATGCCATTTATTCCATAATTATGTTGCCATAAGCATAGATAATTCACAAAGTGTGGTTACTAGTTAGAGCTGGCAACTATGGATTGAGATTATGCGGAGAAAAGCAGGATCAGTTAAGCCTATTTGTCTTTTTTTGGCGTCTTGCCTTCTGTGACTGCAGCATTGGGCTCCAATCAGGCACAACTGCCTGGAAGCAAAATACCTATTGGTCAATAATGGAGGTTGATTGGATTCACTGATGTGATGCAATTTGGCAAGAATTGCATTCCATCACTAAAGCCAATCATTATTACCAGAGACATTGCACTATTATCAGTTACTTGAGATGTTATGGCTTGTTTTGTTGATGAGAGATATTTGTCCGTTATCTCACAGACTGGCAAGATTTCTGACTGCATTACAGTTGTTAAATTTTATATTAAAAAAGAAAGCAGATGAAGTGTTACCATCATATATTTAACATGTGAAACATCGAGGCTGTTTGATGAGTTGTGAACAAGAGAAGGCCATTTGATTTTTTAAAACTGATTTGGGGATAAAAGTGAGATGCATAATCCTTTCGTTCGGTGACCAACAAGTGGGATAAGTCACCTTATACCAAATTAACATTGGAAGTCTTGGGTGTGATCATGATGACTCACAAAGTGCAATTTTCACAGTGCAACAGTCTACTCTTTTTTCATATCGAATTTACAGACTGTAAATGAACGAAACTTTCCAAGATGTCAGACCTTTGCTGAATTCCAAAACAAAACTATAAACATTTTCTGTAATTAGCTCTGATAATTACTGCATGTCACTTTTCAACATTACGCTTTCTGTTTACTAGAAAGATTCATCCTGACCTTATTGTTTTTTCCCTTTTTTCTGTACCAGAATTATTAAAAAAACCTAAGATCATTTTCAGCCTGCTATATTTTGACAGAATATATGGAAGACATATACCTTAGGCCACACATAATTGATTCTTAGCTTCGCGGACCCGCCGACACAATAGATTTCCTGCCGATGGAAAAAAAAATTGAAAAAAAAAAAATTTTTTTTTTTTGACATTATAAAATTTTTTTTTCACCTTTTTTTTTTGTCCTACCGACCGACCCTAGAAAAAGGGCCTTGAGACGAATCCGAGAAGCTAAAGATCAATTATGTGTGGCCTTACTTGAAAGTTATTTTACATTATCAAAGAAATCTACAATATACAATAAGTAAAAAGAGAATATGCCACAAAATGAAAGTATCCTATACATATTTTTATATATGATATGTTATCTGATTAAAGCACAATCAACAAGCTTTGTGTCTGAGTTTCTTCCTAAAATCAAAGTGGAAGAGTAGTGTAGATACATTGTTGGCTAGGAAAAATGAAAGTATACAATTTCCAGCTCTGTCATCATCTCAAGAGTGCACATTTAGCTAGCGACAGCCATAAGGTTCTACCTCAGTAATCTTTCTGCCTTCATGGTCTATGATGAGTTGTTGATGCGTATAGCGTGTTACAGAATGAAGTGGCAACAATGCTTTACCAGGAGTCTATAATGACCAGAGTTTGATTCCAGGAATTGCATGTAGCGCTAAAGATCAGAGACAGTCTATTATAGAGGGCTTTATTTTCCAATCCGTATGGGTCCATTTTTCCGGCAGTTTAAACAAGACTAGCAGCTCATCACCACAAACATGCATGTCATTCCTTCGTTGTAAACAGTTATTTGATAAGAGTTTAAAAGCTTTTGAACATGTGCATTTGTCAAAATCGGATAATATTGAAAAAAAAACAAAAAAAATTTTGAATCTTCAAAACAGTCATTGACTGTCATCAATACACACTACTAGCGTCCACAGGAAAAACCTAGTAAGTCACATTTTGGCCCAAATTGAGTTAAGGTCAAAATAGGACTACTGAGACAAGTTTCTATATATATTTATTTTAAAAAGTTTTGATTTTCAAGAAATGGGCCGTTACCCCAGGATGACACTGGCAAATCCCATTAAGTCCATTTCTTACTGCAGGAACTGGAATTTAAAAGTACACTCCTGCTCATAAATATGGAATACTTTTTTGGAAAAAAAGTGTCAAATAAAAGTAAATTTCAGAGTGTGAATGTGAGCAAAGTCCATTGTAAAGGTCAAGTCATCTTCTCTAATCACTCTTTCAAAGCCTCAACTACTTTTTTGAAAAAAACCCATGAATTTCCATATTTCTTACAGCTGTAACTTTTCCTTAGGTTAACGCTGCAGCATGAGTTTTAAACGACAGCATGTTCTTCCCTTCAGCAGTCATTGGAAGTAGTTACCATTGAATCAAACCATCAGGTGCTCCAGCAGAAGTTGCTGAAGTTATCAATTTCAATGGAGAATGTTGAAGTATTCCATATTTAGAGTAGGTCGGGGCAAGAAGCCCGGGTTAGGTGAGAGGCCCCCCCAGGGTTATATCCAAACTTACATTTTTGGTGCGTTTATCTATTGATAGGATTGAAGCTAGAGGTGTTTTAGATGACGTCACAAATTTTCAGGGCAAACAGCGCCAAACCATAGTAGAAATTAAAGAAACAAAAAAATGTGCATGGTTTTTGTAACTTTGACTAATTCTTTGAAAGGGGTTGTCAGAAATAACTTTGGAAATTTCAAAAAGTATAATGGATATCTGCATTGCTTCACTTTATGACCATCACATAAAAATGATTTGGATCATGTTTTTTTGCATTTTAGTTCAAAATATAGAGGTCAAGTTAAAATATGTTGGTTTGGGGAGAGAGGCCCCACATGATATGGGGCATGAGGCCCCTTCACTGGGGGGTCGAAGATGCTTCAGGAACCATCTAATAATGTGTACTTTACCTTGAATCTTGATAGAATAGCTAATTAAAATAGAAAAAATTCGGCCCGAAATTAAAACAGGGCAAAAAATATTAAGAAATAAAAGTATTAACAGAAAAATTCTGAAATTCAGAAAAAGTGAATAGAATGACTTAAGAATGACAAAAGAACCCTTAGAAATAACTTTTAGGCTGAATGAAGAAGGCCATTTTAATTTTTTTACAAAAATGGCCGTAACTCCTTTGTTAAAATTGATAGACATTTGTTTCACTAGTTATTAGTAGAGTCAAGTTTGAAATTCACAACTCCATTTACATGTACCTAAAAGGAATGAATGATAGCTCCTGAGTTGTGAATATTCTTGAAATATTGCAAAGGCATTCAAAAACCCATATATTCATGAGGCAAAGAAAAGCTTTAAGCTTGGGTTATTCATCAAGTTATTTTTCAGATTAAGACTGACATATTGTTGCTGGTCAAAAAATGCTAGAGGAAAAGACTAAATGAGCTGCTGCATAAACACTTTAGGAGCCCCAGCATCCCACCAGCCTTTGGTGCTGGTTTAGTATTCAATATTGTTCATGATGCTGTTAATGAAATTCTGAAAGCATACATGTGCCCTGTTATAACCACAAAAACTAGATTTAAACATTTGGCTGGGCGGGCCAAAATTGTTCAGCCAGCTTTGTGTATACTGTATATACTATATATATATCCTATAGCATTTACCAGGGTGTGCAGTAGACATCCATTGATCCCCCTTCTCTCACTCCAAATGGCTCCTATCCTATTCAGCATCATCAACAAAAGATCCATCTCACCCCTCACAGATGTGTAATCAGAGATAAAATCAATCTCCTGTCAATTTGCACCCTGTTGTTAAGGATGTACAGTACAACCATCATAAAATGACTCGTCAGTTTGGATCGACACGTATCTATCAATCTGTAGAGATCCATGGCGATCTTGGTTGATATTGAGTGATTGGTCTGGAGTGATCTGATGTGATCTGTATCGATTATAGTATTAATCAAAATTATAAAAATATTTACTTTGCTTTGCCAAATAACTTCTGGATATGTTTCTTTAATCAATATGTTCAATTGTTAAATGGAGTTTATCTGTTCCTTGACTTATCTTCCTAAATAATTGGCATGATTGATTTTCACTAAAAGTGGATTGGTAGATCACTACAGATAGTGTTATGTCATCTCAGATCACTGCAGATCACTCTCTATCCTGACCACCCTGGATCACTATGGATCACTATGTTGGGCCATTTTAAGATGATTGTACTATAGATGCTTGTCTCCCAGGGCTGTCTACTGTGACTTCCGGCTGGTGAGAAATGTTATTGTTGTTACTGAATCATTACTGTACACTTTGAAAATACAATACACTTTCTGTTACATAAAATTTATATGATAACAATTTGGATGGAGCTTTTGAGATTATTTTGGAAAAAGCTTTATCATGATAATTCTTGAAACAACCTAAATCTTTTTGCAAACGGATGATGATTATGTTTTCATGTGGGCAATACTAACTAGCTGTATTGACTTTGATGAGAAAAATTATCAAATAAATTGCATCTGAATCAGAATCTGAATTCCCGATGTAATTCAATGATGGTAGTTTTCAAGTTGAATGTCATCTCCTTTAGGTCTTCTTAAATGTCAACCAGAACGTTTCCTCATTGATCGATCTTTCAGCTTGTTTACAGAAGTGTTAAAAGGTTTCCTCTTATCTTCACAACAGCAAGTAAAAAATTGTCATACACTTGCTCTAATAGGAGGTGAGATTTTTTATTACAGATGATTTCATATTTGTAGACATAACAACTGAAATTTTTTTTTTTTCTAGGACATGCTGTCCTATGGGGAAAAGTGATGTCATAATTTTTTTGATGTCACTTTTCCCTATAGAATACATGTCCTAGAAAAAAATCACATTCAGTCCTTATGTCTACAAATATGAAATCATCTGTAAGTAGCTGATCAAATCCAGAAACATTCACTATTGAATATAGACAAAATAGCAAGTCACAGTAACATGATAAGATTCAACAAATCAGTGATAATTCTATTTTTTTAATTAATGAACGGTAATGATCATCCAATTCAGATGTCAGAGGTCTTCATTCGTCTCTGCGGAATCTTGTTTTCTTTTTTTGACATTTCTATCATCTTCAATCTTCTCAGTACAGCCCAGGAAAAATTTTGGTAACAAGCGATGAGAAAAGTGTGCAGTTTCAGGTTTCTCTTGGGTCTGCTTGAGAGCATCTCTCTTGGGTCCTCTTAAATGTCAACAAGAACATGCCTCCTCTTTTGATCTTCCATGCAGCTGCTTTTGTGAATTGATTTTATTCGAGGATTGTTCTGATCATCATAACAGCATCGTAACTCAAGAGTTTGTCACTTGCTGTGAACTGCCGGCTGTAATTGGAGTTCAGTGGCCTTGTTTTAATTTCAGATGCAGTTAAATACAGGACGTAAAGCCCAATCATTGATCCATTAGTTCTGATGCAGAGAATCTTCTCTTCGTCCCGGTTAGTCGTTCTGTGAAATTTTAAAACTCTGTGAAAAGCCATAAGTGGATGCATTGTAGGGAGAGACAGGGCTCACCCTGGAATTAAAGTATTACTAAACAATCTATATATACATTTGCAAAAAAAGAAAACTTAGTGTGCTTGGTTTTTCTAAAGTATATAAAGGAACACTTCTGAAATAGATAACTATTAACAATTAAAAACTGATACAGCTCAAAATATTTCTATGCTCATCTGCAAATTGCTTTTGGAATGTTGGCATGGATCTAGAATAATCGAAAACATTCTAGCGTCTGAAGGGAAAACCTTGTAAGTCACATTTTGGAGTTTCTGAGAAAATTGACTTTTATGTTCCAGTCCTTGCAGTAAGAGATAGACTTACTGGGATTTGCCAGAGTCATTCTGGGGTATAACGGACCACTTCATGAAAATCTATACTTAATAGATAAATATAGAAACATGTCTCAGAAGTCCTATTTTGATCTAAACTCAATTTGACCCAAAATGTGACTTAGGCCCTACTAGGTTTTCCCTTTGGATGCTAGCATTGCAGAGAAGCACTTTGAAATGTTTACAGGATTGACATAACACCAACAAAAAACACGAAGTGCATGTAAATGCTTTTCCTTGAAAATACAGCTTAGTTTATGGATTGTAAAATTTTAAATTGTAAAACTGACGTTGTGTACGAATTTTATTAATTCGTTTGCACACTTCACTTTATCGACGATGCCGACATACATACAGTGCCGCCTCTAAGTCAGTGAAATGGGTGATGATTAGCTTTGTCCTAATAATAATGGCTAACACAAGGTCAATGTGATTTCAATTGGAAGGAGTGGATCACTTACTTAACCACAATTTTCACCCGTACCAAATTGTTTGTAGAACAAAAAGGATGACAGCCATTGTTATCTCAAATGCCTCAAGTTTAATGTCCTTTACATGTTTCCACAAGCAGTTTAGTTCAGGATGTTTGGCATTGACGCAATGGCCTAACATCACCCATTTCACTTATATTACTTATGCCCAGTCTCACGGCACGTTACGGAGAACTATTTAAATCGGCGTCGAAGTATTTCCTGGCAATTTGGATGAATTTGGGTGATCCGCCGTCGACTTTTCACATCCCCCCAGGGGAAGTTTTTGTTCCCCTCAGGGGTTCCTAGAAATGGAAAAACTGCGCCGTGGATGTCAAAAAAGATTCAACAGGTACAAACTTTTTTTTCATGACGGCGGAACAGAGCCCAAAATTTTCTTGATTTTTGGATGTCCGGCGTGGATTTTTTCAGTGAGAACGTCTCAAAAACATCTCCGGCGGGATATTAGGACATCCCCTGCCCCTGACCTTTCCTGCCCCCGCGGGGACCTTTTCTGCCCCTGGGGGGACATTTGAAGCCTCGCCGGCAGTTTTTGACATCCCGCCGCGGTGAAATAGGTTCCCTGAGGGGCAGTTATAGGTTCCCTGAGGGGTACTTTTTATATCTCAGGGCGATATAAAAGTATCCCTCAGGAGGAGGAAATTCCTTTCCCCCGGCGAACTTTTGGGGACGGCGTACAACTTTTCTTCCCTGCAGTGAACAAAAAGAACCCCGCCGTGATATGCTTTTAATTAATTATGTAATGGTTTTATAAACATTGTATGTCGCCGGGATGGTCATTTTTTTCCTAGAATTCAACTCAAGCTACCCCTCAGTGGTAAAAAAGTTCTCCGTAACGTACCGTGAGACTGGGGCATTACATGTAGCACAGGTTGTGCCGCCAACATGCATACAAATAGGGTGGTAGACCTTCATATATAATTTCCTTTGAAACTGAAGCACAGCCAACTTCAACTGAAGATACCATATTATTTTCAGAGGAAAGAGAAACCTCATTGATCTGATGCATGGATGGCAAGAAATGTATGATTAATTGGGACACACATTGATTCTGATGCGGATTTGGACCAAAACTTCAGAGAACAGATATCACAAAAGTGGTTGTATCTGGAAACCGAGCAGAAAAATCGATAGACATGGACTTGCTAATGAAGTTTTTGCAGAGAAGAGATGAACAATTATATAAATGTGAATACGAAACTCTTTCGGGAAGTTTCTTTGAAATTCCTTTGCAAATATTGATCAAAAACTTGAATTTGCATTGTTTCCAAAGTTGGAAAGTTCCAATGAGGTATCTTTGCATCTTAAACCATCCCATCAATGCTTTTGACTGAACTCATATCAGCAGATACATAGTGCCAACAACTTTCATGAAAAGATTCCGAGGTCCGTCAACAGGTAGCACTATTCTTATAGTTTCAGAAAATTTGACAGATTGCATCACAATTACCATATTTAGAAGCCAGACATGATCAACTTCGAGTATTGAGAGCAACTTGGCTTTGATAAGCCCCATTACTGTATATCACTACTATACAGGCACGTGCAAGAATTTTGCTTTTTTTTTCTTGAGATAATTTCAGTAAGAAAAGTAACTGAATACACTCTTAACGCAAAATGTTCTTGATGATATATATAAAGAACCCAAAGCCAAAAATGTTTGTTGAGGGTTAAACTGAATTGAAAAGGTTAAATACTGGTGGGAAGACTTTACGATGGAGCCCTATGCTCCCCACTTAAGAGAAAGGGGTTCCACTGTGTGAGTTCAGTGCAGCTGTTGGGACCTTGTTACAAGTTGAATAATGAACCTTTTGGAGTTCCTTATCAATACCAGCTTATATAGCCTTTTAAGGTTTCATATAAAACCTTTTTGTTAAGAGTGTAGTTACAGAAGAGCTTGTTTGTTTGTTTATTTATTTAAATGAAACCAGAGAAGGTTATAAAGCATATTGTCATCAGCATTAATAATATCAATTAAAATTGTAAAGTGAAGAAAAAATTAAGATGGCTTGGATATGTGTAAAACGGTTCTTGATATTATAATATAAAGATAAAAAGTTTAATAAAAATGTTTAGTCCTGCACTTTTCTCATAATTTCATATGTTACTTCTTATCCTTTGAAATTTTTTATCTTTTGTTCCAATAATTTTCTGATCCTTTATGTACTTTATTCAATTCCAAGGTCCCAGAAATTTCATATCAAAATCGTATATTTTATTGATGCAGTTGTAGAGGAGCATTTCTTACTTAATGTACATGTATTTTGGAAAGTTTGTCTGCACTTTTAATCGCTATTTTTTAATTTTTCTTTTTTTTACAGATGACTTTTGGATCTTTTGTCCATCTGGCTTATTTTGTGGTAAAATAAGCCTATATATTTAAATGTTGACTTTTGTGAACTGCTTAGGTCTAGGGGGAACGGGGGCAAAGCGAATCGCTTGCCACATTGAATCAGTGGATTTGACAGGATGCTGATAAGCAGTATTTCTGAAGCGTCAGATTTGTAGGATTACTTTGAGGGACACCTAAATGAATCTGTAAAGAAATTTGATGAAGCATGAATTGTTTTGTCAGTATGAGGTAAAGTCTGATTTTGAGCCAAAATTTTGCTACGCACGAGCGACTACTAATGTTTTGAGTGCCGAACTTCTTAAAATTTAGATTTTTTTTGTCCTACAAGGCAGTACTTCAAAGGAAATATACTTAAGAATGTTATGTCATCATACTTTCAACGTAAACATATATTAAGTATTTGATATTTAAAAACAAAATAGCACTGATTCACTGTGCCCTCGGTATTTATTGGCGGGGCATAGTGAATCACTTGACCTTTTTCATCCAATATCTCGAAGATCTAAAACAGCATTTTTGTTTTAACAGTTTGCATGTGTAGTGGAGATATGTACCTTTCATTGACACAATTTATTTTGGGACTGAAATTTTAACTCATTGAGATATAGTAATACTAAACTTTGCTGATTCACTGTGTCCCCGTTCCCCTATTAATTTGGCTCACAATATACAATGGAGTGTCTGCGCTTTGATCTGGTGTACAAATTTCATTGAAACATTGTTGATGAGAAATGTTGGTATAGTCCATCACATGAATCCAAAAAGATGCCTAGAAGTGTGATTTCGTTGACCCCCGTGTTTAGCCAGGTTTCATGGTACCAAATTGTAGCAAATTTAGTATAGATTCTATTTCTGCCTGTTACCAAGTTGGCAAAATACCTGAAACATACTCAAATTTTAAAAAATGGGACAAACGTTGAAAAAAATAATTTTTTTTATATTTTGCTCCTAAAAATATTTAAAATTCAGCCCTGACCTTAAAAATTGTCCGAATATCATGATTTTTTTAGAGGATAATCACTAAAGTATTCTTCAAAAGATCAAAGAACTAATTTCTCCCTAACTTCAAGATGGCCACCAAAATTAAAGATGGCTGCCTGATAACAAATATGATTTTCCTCTATTTTAGCTATTTTTCCAAAACATTTTTTTTTCATTAATATATCAAATGGTTTCAAGCTTGAAGGAAGTGGTGGGCTACCATCAATATATTGTATTTTACCATTTTATGAAGACAGAAATGATTTAACTGCCATACTTTACATTTTATAGGGGGTTAAAGTTGGCTCCGACATGCAATTTTGTGTGAGAAGTCGCCGTAAATGGATCTGGGATTTTCATCTAATTACTTGGGCCCAGTTGTGCTGCTTCATTGGTCTCCCCCAATATTTAGTCAGGTTATATGTACCAAATTGTTACAAATCTAACATAGATTGCATTTCTGCTTGTTACCAAGTTGACAAAATACCTGAAAGATGCTCAAATATTCAGAAATTGCTGAAGTGTTGAAAAAATGATTTTTTTTTCATATTTTGCTCCAAAAACTATTTAAATTCTGCCCTGACCTTAAAAATTGTCCAAATATCATGATTTTTTCAAGGATAGATGATCAAAGTATTCTGCAACAGATGATGGAACGAATTTGTTTTTATTTTCAAAATGGCCACTAATATTCAAGATGGCTGTCTGACACCAAATCGGATTTACCTATATTTTAGCTTCTTTTTCTTAAATATTTTTTTTAATTCATACTTCAAATGGTTCAAGCTGGATGTGAGTGGTTGGCTAATATAGATTCGTTGTATTCTACCATTTTGTGAAGACAAAAATGATTTAATTGCAGTACTTTCCCTTTTATAGAGGTTTAAAGTTGGACTGGACATCCAATTTTGTGGGAAAAGCGGCTGAAAATGGATCTGGGATTTTCATCTTATTCCTTGGGTCCAGTTGTGCTGCTTCATTGATCTCCCCCAATATTTAGTCAGGTTTCTTTGTACCAAATTGTTGCTAATTTAGTATAGATTGCATTTCTGCTTGTTACCAAGTTGACAAAATACCTGAAAGATGCCCAAATATTCAGAAATTGCCGAAATGTTGAAAAAATTATTTAAAAAAAAAATTATGCTGTAAAATATTTTAATTCTGCCCTGACCTTAAAATTTGACCAAATATCATGATTTTTTTAAAGGATGGAAGATAAAATTTTCAACGACAGATGATGGAACAAACTTGTTTCTATTTTCAAAATGGCCACTAATATTCAAGATGGCCGCCTGATACAAAATCGGATTTACCTATATTTTACCTTCTTTTTCTTAAATAATTTTTTTAATTCATACTTCAAATGGTTCAAGCTGGATGTGAGTGGTTGGCTAATATAGATTGGTTGTATTCTACCATTTTGTGAAGACAAAAATGATTTAATTGCAGTACTTTCCCTTTTATAGGGGGTTAAAGTTGGACAGGACATCCAATTTTGTGTGAAAAGCGGCTGAAAATGGATCTAGGATTTTCATATAATTCCTTTGGTCCAGTTGTGCTACTTCTTTGGCCTCGACCCTCTCCCCCCGTATTTAGTCAGGTTGCAAACTTAGTATAGATTTTACTTCTTCATATTACAAAGTTGAAAAAATACCTGAATGATGCTCAAATTTAAAAAAGAAATGGAGAAATGTTGAAAATAAAAGGAATTTTTCACATTTTAAAATTTAACTCTGACCTGAAAAATTGTCCGGCGTCTTGATTTTTTCAGGTCAGCAATGTACAAGGTCAATCAGAATAACAATGTAGAAGGACAATCAGAATAACAGAAGATCGGGGATTCAAAGGCCATTAATAAGATATGCATAAGACCTATTGCCCTTGATGCCCCAGATAAATACCCAGCTCTCAGATTTATGTGTCAAAAAAATTTGAAATATGAAATAACTTTCTGGGAACTGGATAGTTATATTGGTCATAGAAGGTCAATCAGTATATGAAAATTGAATGGCCATCAATACGATATGCATTACAGCCCTTGATGTACGTTTAGACCCAAAAGCTGCTGCGAAAAACCGTCAGTTGCCCCATTAAAGCCATCAACTGAAACTAGCTCTTAATTTCTGCAGCCATATCCCAGCCATCTGTTTGCACTGCAGTGACATTAAAGGTAGCAGTGAAGTCAATTGCAGAACAAGCCTGATCAGGTAATTGTGCTTATTGCAATCCTGGAGGTTACATGTATGTCTCTCTCTCAGTTGAATTATTAGTAGCAATTAAGGAGCAATGCTTGGCATAGGCTTATTTCGCGTAGGGGCGGGGGGCTGCCTGGCATCAGGGCAAATGGCCCATCAGGGCAAATCCTGACCAATATCAAGGCAGAGCCACTGCCCTGGTTCCATTACATGTCAAAAAATTTTAGGGCAAAATAGTGACAGTCCCCCGCAGATGGCGGTCCTTACGCATATGACGCTTGGGTAGTAAAGTAGTTTAAAGGACGAGGGTCTGGAGGCTCCAAAAACCAACCGGTCGCCGATTAATGAGATATTCCATATAAGGAAATAGTAGCAATAAAATCTTGATTGCTCAAGAGAGCTGATTGGTTTCCTGGAAATGGTCTCAGCCAATTGGAAGAGGGGAACAAATTGCATAATTCTTTCAATGCTATACTTCAACTTCAGAGCTCTATAGACCATTGATATTTTAGGGGTCATAAAAGTTATCTTAATTCCGACCAATCATGTTGAAAGATGACCTGTCAATCAAAGTTATGATCCGTAATAGTAACATATTTTCCTTAATTTCTTAAGAAATATGAACTTTGAAGCACCAGAAATAGCACTAACTGCGCAAAATTATATAATAAAATACCGTGCAAAGCACATTAAACCTCGGCTTTATACATTCGAGTATTGGGTGACATATATGGTATCAAGTGAATTCGTAGACCGATTACCGGCGCCAACCCCTCAATCGATAATTCAAGTTTACTGCATACCATAGAGGACAGTTAAATTCGCAGATTTAAGTCATTGCAAATGAGCGAAAGTATCCAGAATGTCTTGTTGACGAAATATCCATGTGCGTTGTGGTTGCCGGATGTTTATGTCTGTTCCCTCGGGTGTGCTCGGGAGTTTCCGGTGACACTGGGATGGGCAATTTCCACAAAATATGTAAATGTTTGACACTATTTGTAATTTGTAAGGATGAAGCGCTGTTTAAAAGGTATTCGCTTCGTTTAATGAGGGCCTAACAACAGTTTCAAGATCGAAAAGTGAAAAAGTTCGTCTTCGGGTGCGTTCGGGTGTTTCCGGCGCCTAATTTATGCACACTTTTGGCGCGAAAATGCACTTCCGCCCACCTCGCTGTTGTAAACAAGATGGCGAAAATAAGCTGTGGAAATATATGCGATCGTGCCAGTTGTGAAATAAAGTGTTTCGGATACGTTTAAGGTGCGTAATTGTGCGGCTTTCACAAGCTTAGGGCCCGTAACGATGACGGACGAAGTTTGGCAGGGCAGATTTGTATGTAGCCGGCGTTTTCAGGCGGCAAAGGTGGCCAGTTTAGGCGTCTTCAGCCGACAGACCGACACTGGTTGCAATACCTCGTTCCTCCTTCGGAGGCCTCGGTAAAAACGAAATATATGGAAATTGTTTAAATTGATGGAAAAGAAGAACTTTCTCTTTCAGTCAATGTGAGAGGTCCGCTTATCTCAAGGTGCCTCTTGCCACTGGAAGAGGCCTTTCCACAGCCAGAGTTTGCATAGGGGGTCTATTATATTGCTTCATGGCACAGGGGCCCTGCGCTACTGTCATGTGCTAAACTTGACTTGGCTGTGTCAGTTTTTCTGACAACATGGTCACTTCCATGGCCTTTAGAGTAGTGGTGGATGGGCCACTGTCAGTGGCTGGCCCCTGGGGCCTGGGTGTTGATTATCTGTTCTATCAGTTGATCTGTATTCAGGGCTGTAGGCTGGGCTGAATCTTATCCGGAGGCACGCGGACCTCCAATGCCGTACTTTTAATGCACCTTTATTGGCCAAATTCTAGTGGAAGGGGGGCAGTTGTCCAGTCCACAAGGGGTCCTCCAGGTGCCCAAATGCATCCATCTCTAACACCAGGTGCTTGGGCTTAGAGCTGCTGTGCTTGAAAAAATTGCTCCCATTGGTAATGCCGGATAGATATTGTATTATCTATACCTCTGCCCACAGGAGCACTTGTGACAAGGTGTGAAATTCTCAAATTAGAATACTTTTGCTGTCAATGGCTATCATAATGGATCAATAAGTCTCTCTTTCAGTCTTTGAATTGTCAAATTCTTGTCTTTAGTAGAATACTTTGGTAATCTACTGCCTAAATAATCAGGACATTTGGACAATTTGCAAGATCACGGCTGCATTCTACATATTTTTTGGAGGAACATTTTTAAAAAACTAATATTTTTTTCAACATTTCAGCAATTTCTGAATATTTGAGCATATTTCAGTATTTTGTCAACTTGGTAACAAGCAGAAATGCAATCTATGCTAAATTTGCAACAATTTAGTACAAAGAAACCTGACTAAATATTGGGGGAGATCAATGAAGCAACACAACTGGGCCCAAGTAATTAGATGAAAATCACAGATCCGTTCACAGCGACTTTTCACACCAAATTGGATGTCGGGGCCAACTTTAACCCCCTATAAAATGGAAAATTATGACATCTAAATCATTTCTGTCTTCACAAAATGGTAGAATACAACCAATCCACATCAGCCAACCACTCACTTCCAGCTTGAAACCATTTGAAATACGAATTTTAGATTTAAATCCGATTTGGTGTGAAACGGCCATCTTGAATATTGGTAGCCATCTTGAAAATAAAAACAAATTTTTTCCATCATCTGTTGTAGAATACTTTGATCTTCTATCCTTGAAAAAATCATGATATTTGTGCAATTTTTAAGGTCAGGGCAGAATTTAAATAGTTTTTGGAGCAAAATATGAAAAAAAAAAAAAATTTCAACATTTCGGCAATTTCTAAATATTTGAGCATCTTTCAGGTGTTTTGTCAACTTGGTAACAAGCAGAAATGCAATCAATACTAAATTTTCAACAATTTGGTACAAAGAAACATGACTAAATATTGGGGGAGATCAATGAAGCAGCACAACTGGACCCTAGGAATTAGTTGAAAATCCAAGATCCATTTTCAGCTGCTTTCCCCACAAAATTGGATGTCCAGTCCAACTTCAAACCTCTATAAAAGTGAAAGTACTGCAATTAAATCATTTTTGTCTTCACAAAATGGTAGAATACAACCAATCTATATTAGCCAACCACTCACATCCAGCTTGAACCATTTGAAGTATGAATTTAAAAAAATATTTAAGAAAAAGAAGCTGAAATATAGGTAAATCCGATTTGGTGTCAGACGGCCATCTTGAATATTGGTGGCCATTTTGAAAATAAAAACAAATTTTTTCCATCATCTGTTGCAGAATACTTTGATCTTCTATCCTTGAAAAAATCATGATATTTGGACAATTTTTAAGGTCAGGGCAGAATTTAAATAGTTTTTGGAGCAAAATATGAAAAAAAAATCATGTTTTCAACACTTCGGCAATTTCTGAATATTTGAGCATCTTTCAGGCATTTTGTCAACTTGGTAACAAGCAGAAATGCAATCTATGTTAAATTTGCAACAATTTGGTACAAAGAAACCTGACTAAATATTTGGGGAGACCAATGAAGCAGCACAACTGGGCCCAAGTAATTAGATGAAAATCCCAGATCCATTTACAGCGACTTCTCACACAAAATTGCATGTCGGAGCTAACTTTAACCCCTATAAAATGTAAAGTATGGCAGTTAAATCATTTATGTCTTCATAAAATGGTAAAATACAATATATTGATGGTAGCCCACCACTTCCTTCCAGTTTGAAACCATTTGATATATTAATAAAAAAATTATTTTGGAAAAATAGCTAAAATAGAGGAAAATCATAATTGTTATCAGGCGGCCATCTTTAATTTTGGTGGCCATCTTGAAGTTAGGTAGAAATTAGTTCTTTTATCTTTTGAAGAATACTTTAGTGATGATCCTCTGAAAAAATCATGATATTCGGACAATTTTTAAGGTCAGGGCGGAATTTTAAATATTTTTAGGAGCAAAATATAAAAAAAATTAATTTTTTCAACGTTTGTCCCATTTTTTAAAAATTGAGTATGTTTCAGGTATTTTGCCAACTTGGTAACAGGCAGAAATAGAATCTATACTAAATTTGCTACAATTTGGTACCATGAAACCTGGCTAAACAGGGGGGGTCAACGAAATCCTAGATTTTGGCCCTCATGTGAAGGACTAGTATTCAAGGGAAGCATATAATTAAGCCTCATGTCTTTACTATTATTCACAAGTCAAAATAATTCGATACAAGTTGTAAGCTGGTCTCTTCTTTGCTAACTTGGCTAATAATTACAAAGTAATATGCCGAAAATATGATTTTATATAGCAGGACTTCCTCTCAATTTCCCGACAAATCAGCTCATCGGTGCTCACCAAAGTACTGAATGACAATGTTGTAAATCATTACAGCAACAACCATGCACTCAACTTGGCTAGGGCATACTTTGAATCAGTATCAGTATGGTATAACATTATTCTACAGTTAATGGTGAGTGACAGGTCTGTAAAGTTAAAGTTCCCATGATATTAATGTATGATTCAAAAGTACTAGCTTGATAATAAGGTCAGAATACTCTATCCAACAGGCTGTTCTTTACCAGGGTAGTTATATAACAGACACCAGCTGATCCACCTTTCTTCACTCCCATCCCTCAATACATCCATTTTACACTCCCGGACCCTCCAGATGTGTCGGTCGCCCGTCAGCAATGCACGCCCTGACAAATACCAGTGGTCGGATCAATGCGTCATGTTTTTGTGTTTCCTTGGCAGAGCTGTCAACCACCAACTTCCGGTAGCGCAGCGATATTACTATTACCTAAACTATCATCGCCACACACCTTGATACAAATTTAGGCAACTTTGGACAGTTGTTATAAACAGTTTCTTAAAGCCAAAACATGGATGTTTATAATCTTTATTTAGTAAAGACTCACCATGCATAGTATGGGCTTTGCAAGTAATTTGCAAGAGACTTATAGGCAGCTGGATAGGCAGCTGGATAGGCAGCTGGATAGGCAGCTGGATAGGCAGCTGGATAGGCAGCTGGATAGGCAGCTGGATAGGCAGCTGGATAGGCAGCTGGATAGGCAGCTGGTTAGGCAGCTGGTTAGGCAGCTGGTTAGGCAGCTGGTTAGGCAGCTGGGTGGAAGATGGGTGGAAGATAGGTTAAAATTTTCATCTGATCCGCTGAAGGCCTTTTCTGTACGGAATCAAACCTGTAAGGTGCACGGGACCTTCATGAGCAAAATGCCAGCTGGATTTAATTCGGATGAGACTAATTGCATGGCAGCCCTTTGAATCAGTGTCGGAGCTGGGCAAGTAAAAGATCCCTCGCGTGGGATAAACATGTAACATGTTGAGGATTCCTGTACTCTTTCTCCCAACTCATCGAATCTCGTGATACCCTCAAACTGGCTCATATTGCTGCATATACCGTGTGTCTACCACATCTACCTATCTTGAGAACTGGTTCCCAGAAGTGGAAAATACAATTGCTGTAACAGTGTCACAATATTGATTGTTATAATATAATAGGCCTTTTACCTATGATTAAGGACCGTTCAGAATTTATGAGTGGGGGAGGTGGGAGTTTTGGCCGAGGGGGTACTAACTTTTCACACGTGTTTCAAGGGGGGGTATTAATTTTTGACAACACTTCCAAGGGGGGGGTCAGAAATTTTAACAAAGAAAAAATGTTAAAAGACACGCATAAACTCATTTTATTTTGACTTTTTCACGCGCAAAAGTCCCCGAACTGACGCGAATCTGTAAACGTGGCCGTGTATAACATTATATATATGTGTGTATTGCTTTGTAAGTCGAGGGGAGGGGTACTAAAAATACGCGTGAAATTTAGGGGTGGGGTACTAAAAATCTACATGAAACTCAAGGGGGGTATCAATTTTTGATGGGAACTTCCAGCAAAATTCCCTCCCCCCCAGTCATAAATTCTGAACGGTCCCTTACAACATTTGATATTCTATTGAAAGTTCTCACAGGCAAATACTCTCGATAAGATACATATACATTTGACTAATTCTACACTCTTGCTCATAGAGTAGGGCAGGGCAAGAAGCCTGGGTTAGGTGAGAGCCCCCCCCCCAGGGTTATATCTAAACTCACATTTTTGATGTGTTTTCTTATTGATAGGATTGAAGCTAGAGTCTTGTAATGTGACATCACAAATTTTCAGGGCAATTTAACAGTACAAAACCATAGTAAAAATTAAAGAAACAAAAAAATGTGCATGGTTTTTGTAGCTTAAGTTTGATTAATTCTTTGAAAGAGATTGTCAGAAATAACTTCTGAAATTTTAACAAATGTGACCTGCTCCACCAAAATGAGTTCAAAGTCGGCCTGCTATCATATTCAGTTGTGAAAATGACTTTGTTCTACGAGAATTTGGCTTTAAAATGATGTTTCATTTGTCTTGATATCTCCATCCAATCCAAAGGTATGGCACCTCAAACGTTGATGATACGAAACATCAAACTTTGATAAAATGGCATTTGAATATCCCGCCATTACAATAAAAGAACTAGGAAAATAAAGAATGATAAGATAAAAGAACAGAAAACTTCAGAAATTCAGAAAAGGTCAATCGAATGACTTAAAAAGGATAGATGGGTACCACAAAATGACCTTCAAGCTGAATGTGCTCAGAAAAAAAATTGCCATAGGATTATAATAGGTGCTTCTTACCCGATGGGTCGGGTGAGAAGGCCATTTGCAATTTTTCACAAAAATGACCATAACTCCTATATTAAAATTGGTAGACATGTGTTTTACGAGTTAGACGTAGAGTCAAGTGATCCCTTCCTGACAGCACAAGCATTCAAATAATCGACCATGAAAAGTAGGTCAAATCTCACCTTGAAGTTAAGGGGGGCTGCATGCCCCACCCTACTCTATGCATATTGCGTATATACCATAATAAATCAATCATACAATAATATGCATGAAGTACCAAACGTCCGCTTTTCGTACATATTTTAGGTGCATATAGGCCTACGTGGTTGACACATATATATTCCCAGAATTAATACCTGATCATTCCAGTACCTCTCTGTATCAAAATCCGCCTGTGTCATCCTATTGTTGACATTACTTATTTTCTTCAGTTGTGTCAAAATACATGGCTAATTCGGTGACCAATGTGTTTCAACTCTAATCAAACACATGTTCCTGCGTTATGTTGACATGAACCAGTTTTTACCAGTTACAGATCCAGTTGGTTACTGAACCAGGATAATTTTGATGAAAAAAAAAAAAAAAAACTGAAGTGACCCCCTCCCCCAATAGATCCGCCACTGTGTTTTGTTGGAGGAAATTCAATAATTACCAAAAGAATACTTGTGGTTAAAATTAGGGCCGTGGAGTTGGAGTCAGGAGTTGGCATCATGGAGTTGGAGTCTAGGCGAAAATTAATCTGATGGCTCCTGATTGTTCACATTTTATTTGAATAAGGGACCGTTCAGAATTTACGAGGGGGGTGGGAGTTTTGCTGGAACTTCCTGTCAAAAATTGATACCCCCCTTGAGTTTCATGCGGATTTTTAGTGCCCCACCCTTAGGTTTCATGTGTATTTTTAGTACCCCCCCCTCTCAACATACAAAGCAATACACATATACTGTTATACATGGCCAAGCATACAGATTCGCGTCATTTCATTGGTAAAAAAGTCCAAATAATATGAGTTTATGTGTGTTTTTCATCATTTTTTCTTTGTTAAAATTTCTTACCCCCCCTTCGAAGTGTTGTCAAAAATTAATACCCCCCCCCCCTTGAAACACTTGTGAAAAGTTAGTACCCTCTCGGCCAAAGCTCTCACCCCCCCCCCCCAGTCATAAATTCTGAACGGTCCCTAACTGAGAAAAAGCATTATGAACTGTAATAATTTTTAAAGACCTATAACACAAAACTTCTGGAATAATTATGTAAAAGCTACCATGTCGCCAGATTAAGATAATGTCCAAAAGAATGATAAGAGTCATATAAAACCTATTCTATGTGCGTAATTTATCTAAATGACATTCTAACCTCAAAACATAAAGATAAATTACCTTAAAAAATAAACAAGTACATGTACTTTTTCGTGCCGCAGAAAACCTTTGTTTTTCTTACGAAGTTATGATGACTTAAAGTGACTTAATTGTGGAATGAAAGCAATTCTGTGGAAGTGTATACAAAAATTCAAAATGTTTCAGTTAATGATCTATAACTGCAAGTTGTATTTTACATAGAATCAGCAGACATACTAGCTTTAAATGTATAAAATCCAGTGAAAAAATTAATTTTTGTAACAGATCTTTTCATTTGCTAACCACATGAAAATTGTGTGCAAAAAAACCCGAAAAGAGGAGTCGAGAGGCGGAGCTGGAGTCTAAATTCACGAGAACGAAGGAGTCAGAGTCAGAGTCAAACTTCAGGAAGCCAAAGAGGGAGTTGGAGTCAGTTCACTTGCAACCCAACTCTAAAGCCTGGTTAAATACCTTTGTAAATTATTCCCCATTAGCAAGATAACCCTCTAGGGACAATGTGGCCTATTATCTACAGTTTTTAAGATGGAATACCACATTTCTTCTTGATTTTGTGATTTCCTTAATTGCTAAAAGGAGTTATAAATGCTCTGACAAGGGGCAGACAGCAGAGCTTAGTGGCATCTGCGTTATAAGACAGCCTGTTGTAGGACCGAATTGCCTTATGTGACCGCCTTCCTCCCACATTAAGTGGCAGTTTTAGTGCATTTTGCACCCTGACAAGAGACCACACCCCCACGAGGGACCACTTTTTAAAAAAGTTTTTTATGTGTATTATACTTGTTGTATAAACTGGCTACATGGCAAAGTTTGTTGTTTCCTGTTTATAATATGAGAACTAGCAAAATTTTAAAAAGAAATCCTTCATTAGGTTACTTGGTGAGTACACATGTGTTATGACATGGGGTAAGTTTCCTTGAGTCGGACATTTAAATTCAGTACTTTTCACAAAAAAGATATCTTGCTTTGCCTGTGGTTTATTGATTGTCAACAAAGGCCTCAAATTACACACTTTTACTAAATTTAACAGAAAATTGACAATTGGCACAACATAAGAACTAAATTAGTGGATACATTTCTGAAATAAAAAATCGCATTGGAAAAATTAAATTAGGTATCTTCGAGTCGCACAGCTGTGTTCTAATAACATGAGATCAAAGATACAGGTGCTTAAGAGTCTTCTTTTCACTCCAAAGAGCCCATATTAGAGCAGAGAGGAGGTTGAGCTAACCCCTAACTGAATTACAAAGAAAGTGATGTCAGATCAATGCCATAGGCCAGCAAAAGATATCTGAAAAATGACAAAATTCTACAAAAATACACACATTTCTGACCAAAATATTCAGAAAACCTGGTTTTTGCCCCATGTTTATATCCGTGAAAATACACTTTTGTTATTCATATCATGCTGATACTTTTGGCATAGATGAAGAACATTTTGGGCTACAAAGTGTTACCAAATATACTAGTACTAGCATTTACCCGTGATAAAGCATAACACAAATGGCAGTCAAGCAGGTTTGTGTCAGTCTGGAGAATGAGTGTGAGAAAATGTCAGAGACAGGGGAAATATGGACAGTAAACAGCATTTTCATTATATGTGAGGGGACGACCATTTTGATTCTGTGTTAAAGAAGTATGTTCTTGGGTAGTTTTGATGAAACAAAAGAAATAGTTTTGGGCAGTGTTAAAAAAAGATTTAGAAATGATTAAGTGAGGAGATGAGACCCCAAAAATAAATAATGACGGTCGGCGTCACTGTGAGATATATGATTTCCCGTGGAAGAAAACTGCCAATTCCCCCCCCCCCACCCCAAGAAGGGGAACTGAATGATATACAGGTGAACCTAGATGAAGGTGAACTATTGTTTATTCTGCAAATAAAGAAAGATGGCTGCTAAAATGGCCACCACAAAATTGCTGCTATCTTGGATTTGACAACATGTTCCAATCCATATGCACAGGCCAATACGTGCAAATTTCGTAAATGTAAGCGAAATATTAAGGTGACAGTGGGCAGTTCAAGAATAAGAAAGATGGCTACGACAAAGTGTCAGCCATCTTGGATTTGTGGAGACGTTCCCAACAAATACCCACAGGCCCATAGCTGTAGGAAATTGTATAACTGTAAGCGGAATATTAAGGTCACAGTGGCCAGTTCAAGAATGGCTGCCAAGATGGCCGCCACAAAATGGCAGCCATCTTGGATTTCTCGACATAGTCCAACCAACAGTGACAGGCAAATATCTGTACCAAATTTCATACTGTAAGTGAAATACTGAGGTCACAAATGGAAACTTACAGAAACCTTAACCAGGATGGCAGTGTCACTACATGGCGATTTTAAAGTTACCCAGAATGATAGGTTGGGATTGGACCAAAAGTTTGTCTAATTTTTACATCATCTTGTCCAGATTGCTCATATTGATAAGTGTGTAAAGTCTCTTTGCTGTGCGATAATTTTTTCCTATTGAAATGATCAAAAAATGCACTAAATGGCCCCTAGATTTTATTTCGGGTACGCACGGAAAAAAAGCCAGTCTTGAGTTCAATCAACTTTGTGACGTCATCACCATTGTTAGAATTAGTTGACTTGTAGCTATATATTCATAACAATGGTCATTGTGACGTCATCAGCAATGAACAGGCTGATCCAGGGAGGAGTTATAAATAAATGGAAAAGAAACAATTAAATATTTATTTTAATGTATAAAATTCAAAGAAAATACTTTATAAAATCACTTGGGAGTGTTCCTAAACACACTGTCATATCATAATACACATAAAATCACCAATATAAGGCAAGAGATTCTATCATTCGGGGTAACTTTAACTAATTAATTGTAATTAGCAAAACTAATGAGAGTTGAGGTTAATCGTCGCATGTTGAAATCCTCACGTTAATTCAGGAGTTTGGAGATGAGATTCATAGTGTTATTAGTTGACAGGAAAAAGCCTTCTGGTTGAGATGATATAGTTTCTTCCACAAATATATATATAGGATAGTTTCTTCCACAAATATATATATAGGATACAAGCTCTCAATTAGCCTGTGGAGTCCCACAGATAGTGTGTGACCTTTCATAAGTGTCTGACTCAAGGAAATTTATCCTATCGAGTTACGGGGTTGCAAAATAAAAAAGTAAAATAAAATTTTCTTTTTAACTTTGATGCATGACTCCTTTTGTGATTGAAGATGCCACAAGGTAAAAATAAATACATATATATACTATAGTATATTGTAAGATGATATTGTGACAGATTTTCGAGAATCCTGGTACATTGTATATTGTAACCAATTAGAGTGGACCAATCACCTCCTGACCAGCCATCTATGGGGGGTATACCTACAGGATCTACTGTCTGGGTGGTATATAAGGAGAGACTGGGCAATGTGAGTTTGTTGGGACTCTGTTGTGGCATCTCTCCCTTCACACAGGCCTTGCACATCAACTTCACTGAGGTGAGATTTATTTGTTTGATATTCACTTGCAGGTTGTGAATGGAATCGGTTATTATCAGTGGTAGCTTACATGTAGTATTTAAAAACTATTATATTGCATGTTAAAATTGTCTGACAGTTGTTTTTATAAATCCAAGATTGATTTTGGAAACAACCATGGTTATTGTTAATCGAAGTTTACAATTTCATATATCTTTTAAATAAGATAGAACTAAAACATGCATGTGAAGTCCATGGTGTATTTCACTTTATATGGACAGTTGGTAATATTTTGTAATTCACTGGCTTTCTTGGCTTTCTTGGCCTTCATAGCTAACTGAGATAGAGTGGGTCGGGGCAAGAAGCCCGGGTTAGGTGAGAAGCCCCCCCAGGGCTATATCTAAACTTACAATTTTGGTGCTTTTTCTTATTGATAGGATTGAAGCTATAGGCTTTTTAGGTGACGTCACAAATTTTCAAGGCATTCAGCACCAAACCACAGTCGTAATTAAGAAACAAAAAAAGGTGCATGGTTTTTGTAACTTTGATTAATTCTTTGAAAGTGGTTGTCCGAAATAACTTTGGAAATTATTAAAAGAATTATGGATATCTGCATTGCTTCACTTTATGACCACCACATAAATATGATTTGGATCATGTTTTTTGCATTTTAGCTCAAAATATAGAGGTCAAATTAAAATATGTGGGTTTGGGGCGAGAGGCCCCACATGGTATGGGGCATGGGGCCCCCTTCACTGAGGCCTCGAAGCTGCTTCAGGTACCATTTAATAATGTTTACTTTGCCTTAAATCTTGATAGAATAGCTAATTGAAATAGAAAAAATTTTGGCCGAAAATGAAAAAGGGCAAAAAATATTAAAAAATAAATGCATGAACAGAAAAATTCTAAAATTCAGAAAAAGTGAATAGAATGCCTTAAAAATGATAGAAGAACCCCAAGAAATAACTTTCAAGCTAAATGCGCTCGCAAAAAAAAATTGCCATAGGATTATAATAGGGGGGCTTCTTACCTGATGGGTGGGGTAAGAAGGCCATTTTAATTTTTTTACAAAAAGGGCCGTAACTCCTTTATTAAAATTGGTAGACATTCGTTTCACTAGTTATAAGTAGAGTCAAGTGATCCCTTCCTGACAGCATAAGCATTCAAATAATCGACCACAAAAAGTAGGTCAAATCGCATCTCGAAGTTAAGGGGGGCTGCATGCCCCCGCGCTACTCTAACGACTTTCATGGGGAAATACTGAATAACTTGAAAATTCTCAAAATTTATTTGTCAAATATTTTGTGAATGGATGTCAAAATTGTTGAACTTTATCCATTTAATCATTCATAATCAACATTGAATGTGTGTGTCAATTTGTAAACTCTTGATCAAAATGTTAGAATAATTTGCATTTTCAATGTGTCAGAACTTTCAAGTTCTAAAATTGATGATTCAATGTGAACAGTTGTAAATATTTTTTTCTCTGGTTAGGTTTATATGTATAAATGATATCATACACCATTATTAGTGGCTGATGATTATTTGAAAACTTTCTCTGGGTGAATCCGAAAAATTGATCATTTTTAGCAAAAAGCATCAAAAATTTATCATGGCTCAGCAACATAGACACACAATTTCAACATATGCAAAAAAATGTCAACTTAATCTTGATGTGCACAACCAAAAAACATCACAATGTCATGTTGAATGCCACATGCTTTGACCTTCGCTAGACCTCTTTTTTGTTTTGTTTTTACCAATATGGGCATTCTTCGGTGAAAGTCACTTGAACCTGGTCCAGATCAGTTGGTTGAACCTCCATCTTGTGTGCAATATGGTCCAACACGTCTCTATAGTGTTATTTGGGTACAAGTTGAGTGAAGCTGTCAATAACGGCAAATTCTCAATTTTCTAAATGTTCCAGGTTTTTAATAATTTGTAGACCTCACAAGCGTGAGCATGGTCACAAATTAATGAAATGGTTCAACTGAAGTGTTCTCTACACTTAGGTACAATTTTCTCTTCCAAAAAAATTTAGACACCTGACGAAAAAGGTGGAATATTTTGATAATTTTCAAGTAAATTCCTTTTCAGTCAATATAATATTATCCCGCCACATGTTTCACATAGCTAATTGTGAAATTTTTGTGTGATGGGAGGGTGGCCAGATACTGTCACAAGAATCCGAGGATTCAAACACTGGGATTAGCAAGCTTTGCATGATTATTATTATTAGTAAGATATTTAAAGATGGGATATGTTTATTGCTCAATGAACTCAATTTTACATGAACCTTTTTTTAAAATTTAACTTTGTATGTGTACACAAATCATAAGCAAATATTTGCAAAGTACTCAATGAACTTCCCATTTTGCTCGTACTGTACTGATTGAAAAAGGAAAGCCTTGTCAGGTTCGCAGATATACCACCAAATTTTGTGAACCGAGATACCACTTACATTCAGTGGCGTCACAAGGGGGGGGGGATGAGTCAAAGAGAACAAATCAAGAAATGAGCCATTTTGTAGAAGTCATCTTAGATTCCTCAGGGGTCATTGATCCATACCCTCAAACAAATCTCTACACATGTACCGAATTTTAAACCTCTAGTTGATATACTAAGCTCACAGTGGGCAACATTTGCAACTCCTCACATTGAATCACCTATAAGACCTTGAAAGTTCTGACACCTAGAAAATCCAAATTATTCCAACATTTTGAGTTTATGTAAGAGTTTATGTAAAAAGCCATAACTTTACTAAATTGATGTGACAGCTGATAACATTACTTTTAAACTTCTGTCCAGGTTGCATTACTCTCTGACTTCCACCTTTGAAATGTCATATCATGAAGTTTGGTGAACATTCTGCATCAATACATGACACCAGACACAAAGACATCTTTGCATCTTATAAAAGAGAGACTGGTGATAAAAATAACAAACACCATATTTACACATTTCAATTAAGCTGTTCCTTGCAGGCATTGCCATGAGAAGAGCACAAATTCTAGGTGGCGCTTTGGTTGCTGCTCTTTTTCTTCTTCTTATCCCAGATGGCATCACAGATTCTGTGCCTGAAGAGTTGAATCATGATAGCCTTAGTGAGTATATCACATCATAACTTAGTTCATTGTATTAAAATACTTGCAGATATCAGGTTGCTGGCTGGCTCATTTATTGTGATGAATAATCATGAATTACTTAAAGTTGATGTTGACAATTAATAAAATATGCATTAAATTCTGATTTTGCTCCATATATATATATGCGGTTGATTCAACTTGTCGCTTTCCTCGTATTATTAATTATTAATCCAATAACTAATTAACTATGTATCCTTCACCTTTTCTTCGTTGCTTGCAAGAGCATGATGTCATGCTGAGGCTGGTTGCGGATCATCTTGATGTTTTGCAATTCCCAGTTACAGTAGACGAAAAACGAGTTCTTAAAGAAAAGCAGTTGGTGGCCATCAATGACCTCACAACATGCCCTATCAAACACATTGAAATCAAGTGTCAATTTGTCATTCAGTATCTTATGACACATCAAATGGCTTTTCCTGTTAGCATTGCGAGTATAGGCTATAACTTCATAAATTACTTATGACTCATAGAGAATAACTTAGCATGGATACATCGGATAGGGCTCTGACCTGACAAGAAACATTTCAGTGCTTTTCTGTGAGCACTCGTTCTTCGTCTACTGTAAAGATCACTAACATAAACTGCAGTGATATTGTACAGGCGTATATATCGTAAAACGGGGTAAAGTTGGCAATCCAGGTAAAGTTGGCACGCTATTTGACCCACTTAATGTCAGAAATGCCAACTTTTCCCCACTGACACGTATGGCGTTTTTCCCAAAGACACCAGTGTCAGTGAGAAAATTGGGTCAAAATAGCATGCCAACTTTACGTCGGATTGCCAACTTTACCCAGTTCCACAGTCATTTTTTGTGACAAGATGCATTGTGAGCCTCCCCACAAACAGCTGCAGCATGACATCATGTTCTGAGTCAGTGAGGCAAATTTGAACGATGCACAGTTATCGATGGATAATTATGGATTGACTGACTAATAATGCTATCCCTTTATCGTACAGGAGAACCATATGAATGGAATGTCTTGACAAATAAGGATGGACAGCACATTCGGAAAAAGCGCCTGGCACTCGTAACTGCCGCAGGAGTTGCCTCGGCAGTCTTTGCTGGAGCTTCCTTTACTTATGGAGTGGTGAATGGTCAACAGCGCCTGGCTGCACTGAAGAACATCCAAAGTCAACTGAAGGGTCTTGATAGGAAGATAGATAGCATCTTTGCAGATTTGAGCACACTGGTTGCTGGTCAGGAAAGACTGCAGGCAACAATTCTGTATGGACAGGACGTTTCTCGACTGCGCTTCTTCCTCTCCATCTTGGCTGACCGTCTCCATGTGCAGGCCGACAAAAGTCTCGGACCAGGTGATGTAGCTAAAGATTGGGCAGAAAATGTCCTTCACTTGGGGAGCGATGGCGTGGCACAGGTGAGCCCATCTTATAGCTGCTCTTATAAATACGTACAATACATATGAATTACGCTGGCACCCTATATTTCAGGTGATTTTCCTGGTAGGGCTCTAATTTATAAATATCATCTGCAGGTCTTGCACAACTTCCATGACATGGTAATGGGCCACAGTCCTATCTTCGGCGGTCGATCAATCTTCATTCTCTTGGAGGAGAGACTCAACAGGGACAGCAGCCAGTACACTTCTCAAGTGCGTGAAATTGCGGAGTATCTGCACTCCGTTCAGGTATCGGGCTATGCCGCTTGGGCCACAGCTCTGAACATCAAGGGCAGGATCAGCGAAGTACCTTATGTGCAAAACATTGGCAGGAACAGATTGGCTGCCCAGAAATCAATCATTGATCCACTGACTCTAGGTGAGTACATTGTATTTACGGGACATTTAACTTTCTGTACAAATCGAAATAGAGCAAGAAATATTTCTGTCAGAATTCCTCTCTTTACCAACTTTACATTCTTTCTCCTCACCACACAAAATCACCTTACAACTACATTTCACTCCCCACCACAACCTTTTCCATTCTTAAGAATTCTGTTATGACAGCTGGCAACGTAATTGCAATTATCAAGCGGCACAGCAGCAAAGAACTTGATCACAATGGGGATGTTGTAGTTTAAATTGGTACTGATTTAAAGAGTATCTAATATAATTGTAAAATTTAATTTAAAGTAGGTAAAAGCGGAAATTCGGATTACTAGATTGGGTTGATTTGTTTTGGTGGTGAACTGACGCTCACGGTGAACTGACAATGCAGGGTGCTATTATGTCCTTCAAATTGTTACAGAATGGCCATCTGGCACGTACGGTCTGCCTAAGACCACCACAGGATGTCCAGTGGCATCTGGTGTGACCTGGCGGGACGGATACAGGTATCACGACACAGAAGACAAGAATTCCAACAATCAGTGGACAAGTGGCGGAATCCACTTCCCTGTTAATGCAATTAACAAGAACAACATGTATCAGCATTTCTGCATGAAGACCACCTCATCAGGATCAGGAGCATGGCCCAGGGGCAACTACTGCATCTTCAAGAAGGATACCTGTCCATCAGGTAGATCATGCCAATAATACTTTCCCCTTAAAAGTCCAGTGTCTAACCAGTTGAGCTAAAGGGCTAGCCCCCAAGCCAAGTGCTTAGGAGCAAACTATTATACCCAAGCAAACATACTATACCAATACCCAACCCACCATACTATACTGAATTTGTTTGTAAATTACCTGTGAGGGAGTCAAAAAGTACTGTAATCCCAAAAATCACGAATACGATATGACATCACTCGTCAGAGCTCAGGGGCATATCTAGAAATGGCCTGGGGAGGCGCCTTTACATGGGGTGAATATGCGGCGCTCCGTAGTATTTCCTATCTCTTTCATGTTTATTTTTGGCCTGAGGCGGGGGAGGCCCATGGCCAATTACCTCCCCCTAAATACACCACTGTCAGTAGTAATTGTTATTTTTGGTTGTTTCACCAATGTCTGCACCTTATTGTGCTGGCAATTTTGTTGCCGGTAGAACTTACATCTATTACATTATACAGTCAACACAGAAATTATTTGCACGCTTTGATTTTTCATTATATTTCACAGAAAAATGGTAGATTGATAAAAAGAACTGCCCTATGTTTTAGAGTAGTGTTAGTAGGTTAGGTTCCCATGCATTTCATTTTTTACCAGAATTCATTTTCTTGGAAAATGTGAAAAAAACTGAATTTTGAAAACCAAAAAATATTTGCACGCTTCAGCCAACTGCCAGAAACTGAATTTTTAATGATGATACTAAATTTTTTCTTTGGAACTATTGTTCTTTATGGTATATTTAGCTCATTTTGAATTTTGGTAAAAAATGAAATGCATGGGAACCTAACCTACTAACACTAATCTAAAACATAGAGCAGTTCTTTATCATACTACCATTTTTCTGTGAAATATGATGAAAAATCAAAGCGTGCAAATAATTTCTGTGTTGACTGTATGTCCTGCAACATTTGCCATGAATCATTCTCTTCCTTCGTATTCTCATGAAATACACATGTGAAGGAGTGATGCTCAGAAGCAGTTTTTTTTCGTTATAATCTCAATTTTAAAATCATTCTTGGTACCAGATTTCAATTTCTATTCATTTGACAATAAGCAACCAGTCAAAAAGTGAAGTCCATATCTGGTGTGACAGAATGACACTTCCATCACGCAAGAAATGGACTTCTGATTGCTGAGACACATTGAGTTTTTAACACGGTAGTTGGTTCCTTGTGAGGTTATGTCACTAGAAATTATGTTAATTTAATTTTTCATTTTGTTCTATGATGTCTTTGCTTTGATTACCTTTCCTTCTTCAAAAAATATAATTGCTTAATTTTGTGAATACCTCCTGATATTTGGTAAATTTATTTTTGAAGTACATGTATTATGATTTTACCTTTGCTTGAATCTATATTAATGCCTTATCTATTTAAATGTTGAGGCACATAAATATTTATAATACTCTTAATTGCTCTATCTTTCTCCATGAATTTTTTCCTGTGAATGAGTACAAGGGTGGTATAATGGAGATCCAGATCAAGATTAACAGACCGATACAAAACAAGTTTAGGGAGAGCGGGGCATGATGGGCACCTTAACTTTGAAGGTCCACCATGTCATTACTATGTCAACAAAAATTACTATTTGATGCTGACTGGCACTAGGTTCTACTTTAAGCATAGAAAATCTTGTTTCGCTCACTGAAATAGTGTTTGAGTTATAACGATATATGAAAAAATTTGTTCTCCCTCTAGGTTTCAGATGGGGCAAGCTGACTTGGGATGACGAGGACTCAAACAATGGCAATCGAGTGAGCGGCTACCTTCCTGATGGCCAATATGACCACAACACTCGGATCGAATACTGCTGCAGAGATGACGGCTCCTACTCCACAGCCATTCCTCTGCCCTCCCATAAGCCTTTCTACCTGTTCCGCTACAGCACACATTGCCAGACGGTGCGAGGCATGAACGTGAGGGAGGAATTCTTCCGTTGGGATGACGAAGACAAGAACAACGACGATGCCAAAGAAGGCTCGTACCCACGTGACGATGGAGGAAGCAAGGACCACAAACTCTACTACTGCTATTATTATTAGAATTCATGACCTTTTGTTAAAATGCTTTGCATGATAACTTGTGAAACATTATAGTATATATTATTTTGTAGTGTCTATCTTCACAAACTCTACTACTGCTATTATTATTAGAATGACCTTTTGTTAAAATGCTTTGCATGATAACTTGTGAAACATTATAGTATATATTATTTTGTAGTGTCTATCTTCACAAACTCTACTACTGCTATTATTATTAGAATGACCTTTTGTTAAATTGCTTTGCATGATAACTTGTGACAAATTATTTAGTTTATTTTGCAGTGTCTATCTTCACCTCGATAACAAAATTAACGTATGTACAATTATGAAATAAAAAATTTCAAGAGCAGATCAATGAGATGATTTTGGTTATCTTTCTTAATAGCAACTATGTGAAACCCTACTCGTAGAGTAGCACATTTACAGATGACATTATAAATACTGCTGTATTAGTGAATTAGGCCTAACAGGCTAACAGCCTTGGTTGTCACTTTAATGGAATTGTCAAGGGTGGAATGGTACAGTTTTTTGCCCTGTGGCAAATTAAGTCAATGGGTCACAAAATCCCTACTGTCAGGGTGAATTCAAATGAGAAAATAAAGAACAATAACATATATATTTAGTAAGTTTATATTAGGGTGGGGCTCTGTCCTTTTCAATTTGATTGATAGACAATAATATTTTTATTTTTTGCATTTTCTTGAATTTCAAACCTTCGTTATTTTCTAAATCATATTTTTCCTCTCTGAAGACAAAGCCTATATTTCTCATTAGTTGTTGTCCAATGATTTGCTACACCAGAACTCTGTTCGGTACTCACTTTTGAGCAGGTGTGAAGACAAGTGCAATTTCTTACCAAGTATTATGGATTATTTTGATGATATACAGTCACAGTCTTTTTGGCAATTTTCCCCCTTTTGGCCATAGCTTCTGAAACTACTGAGATTCTGGCTGTTGTCCTAGCTCTAGCACAAGTTTAATTGGAAAATTATTTTAGAATTGATAAAGCAAATGAGTTAAGGCAAATGATGTGGATTTTGGCGGTCACACACAACTCCCCTCGACTACACTCTAAAAAAATTCAGACAAAATTGGTTTTTTAGATTCAAATTTTTTTTTGAAAAACCAAATTTCAATGCAAAAACCAACATGAATTTTTTAAAAATCCATGTTGGTTTTGCATTGAAATTTGGTTTTTCAAAAAACCATTTTGAATCTAAAAAACCAATTTTGTCCAGACTTTTTTTAGAGTGTATAAGCACATAAACACTTATTGTCAAAACATCATGTCTGCCCTCTGTGTTCCTTGAAGTCAAGTGTGCTCTCAAAGCAAAATGGCTTCTAAAGATGTGACATTCTTGAATGTCAGCACCAAATTCAGCTCTAGGTTTGAGCTTGTCAGTAGGACAACAAGTCCCAGATTGTCAGAATCAAAGGGGCGAAGGAATGTTAAGACCAATTTTGATCGTATGTATGGTTCCAATGCAAAAAATTCCTGTTAAATTTCACAGTTGAATTAACTGGCAACTTTGTTCAAGCTCTATGAACTGTGAAAGCACTCATAAACCTGAACAGGACAATGAACCATAAAATGCAGAAAGGTACATAAAACGGTAATTATGCAAATTCAGCAAAGTTATATTACGGTATAATGTACATATATGAAACAGTTTATTTAAAGTATATTTTACAGTTATATAAACTATCAAACATAGAAAATAAAGCATACAAGGAGCTGCAGAATCTATTGTGAAAATACGGGTAGAATCTGTTATTTTAATCATGAAACAACAGACTAAGCATGTGATTTAACTGTTGCATAGCTATGTAGGGATGTACCGAAGCTGGATTCGACTGAGAGAGCCACTGACTCCAGGCTTGGCATTGCTCATGTCTTGCTTGATAGCATGGAAGTTAGTCCATCAAATATACCCAGCAACTAATTGGCACACGTTTGCGCACAAATTGGTGCAATAAAATTGCTATTTTCAAAGAAAAGCAGGTGTCAAGTTTAAACAAGACTAGTATAAGTTCTTTTTATGCAGACTGCCCTTGGGTTATTTTGGTTTTAATAGTGTCATCATCATACTATTAATTCACGGACCCCTTACGCTACTCCTGCCAAACTACTGATTGCCCAGTTATGAAAAATTGTAACAGTTTTCCTACAACACCCTACAATGTCCTTAGCTATTTTTCACATCCAAATTACAGCCATGGAACTTCAAGTGATGCTTTCTTAATATATGGCCCCTCCTGTCACATGTTTTCACGGGTCTAATGCTAGTTCTTTACAAAAATTGTTGAGTCTCTGTGAAAAGTTTGTCTCCCAGTGACACCAATTTGGCAATGATTGGGAGACCAAATCTGTTCACTGGGAGACCATTTCGTCTCCCAGTTACTATGTTAAAAAATGCACTGTCATATGGATGAGGATGTTCCCTTACTTTCAGATAAGTTATAACTTAAGTTTGATTAACAGCTGTGTCAACTATAAAGCATAATTTATGTTACAGATGGCTCCAAATGTTCCATGGTTGAAGTCCATATAATCTCTTGTTTAGGGGCCAACCAGATGATCTTTGGGGTGGGGAGGGGCTTTGGATATTTGGTTTAAAAAAAAAAGATTGTTTCTCACTTGACACTGAAAAAATAATTTGTTCAGCATATATATGGAATTAAAAAAAAGTTTGTTTCTACATGTAGCTGGGGTACTGTGATGTTAAAATTCCGATAAAAAAGTTTGTCTCGAAACACCGCGAATGAAAAAAAAGTTTGTCCCGGGGGTAAAGTCCATAGCCCACCATAAACTATCGTCTGGTCGGCCCCTTATAGATTCTTATCAGGTGTATTGATTATTTGGCCAATTCAAATCGTTTTGTCTGCATGTAGCAAATTTTTTTTTTTTTTAACAGGGTGGTCAAAACAAAACTTTACACTTATGAATACTTTTTTTCATAACAATCTTTGTAACAATTAGTTATTTTACAATTCAAAAACAACTTGTATGGCAAAGAAGAACCTTTCTAAATATGATTTATTCATTTGGAGTACCTTTTGGACTTTTCTACAGTGGGCCTAAATGATGAAGAGGTGTCAAAAATGAAAATTTTACTTCGTTTTTCCCATAAAATATTATACTAAGGTCTGTGCCCTATCAGCATGCCTCGGCGGTCCAATGTCAGCCCGAAGCTGGTCCGATGCTGCTGACATCGGACTAACGCTGGGCCGACGTTGGACCAACGGGGCATGCTGATAGGGCATGGTGTTTTGCAGGCATCTGTCTCTAAATTTTCCCACCCAGAATAATCACATTGATGGAGATCTTGTGATAATAGGGGACATAATTATTGTCAAGCCAAGAAACTTGACAGAGTGAACCTTAATCCAGTTCTGGGCTTTCCATGGGAGTATGGCTGATGCTCAATCCTGTATGAAGATCAAATTATCTGTATGTCTTATCGATCCAGGGCTTCAGATGCTCTTTTAAGATGTTAATGTGTACTTTTCCTGTGATTTTAACACCCTGATCATCAACCCTAGACAGCTTTTTTTAAAAATCTTATAATGGCCATAGTGCAGACTCTACTTGATCTAGCACCTTCTGGTTTGCGCTAAATTATGCCTCTGTTTCTCATTTTCATTTTAAGTTGTATTCATTTTGTCTTGTGAAGTTCAGTTGCTTCAGAATTGCTGATGGGCCATGATCAGCCCAGAGTAGTAAAAACACAGTCCTGAGCATTCATGGCTTCTATTAGAGCTTTTTTTCTGAGGTGATTATGTGTTGTAATCTCCCATTATTGCGACCATAGATACTAAGGGAATTACTTGCCACTTAAGAAAAGCTGTGTTCAACAAGCAAACACTCCAAACAGTTTCATTTCTGAAAACTGAAGATTTTCAATAGAATGAACTGCTTTTTCCATGACTCCCCTCCCTCCAACAAATCTTGTGAAAAACAATCAAATAAAATGTTCACTCTTTAACAACTTTTCGCATGCATCTCTTCTGAAAATTGGTGTAATTGTGATGTTATTGTATGAATATAAATAATATCAAACCTAGTAGCCCTACTCCTGTTATGCATATGCCCAATGTGTGGGCTATTTTACTTGTTCAGCATAGACACTGACAGAAGGGACCCACTAAAACAATTGTATTGGGAATCAGAAGGTACACTCTGTTATTGAAGAAATCACTAAATTCATTAAATTTATCTATCTGTGCATCTATCTATTAATCTATCTTCAATCTATCTATTTATCTATTTATTTATCTATCTATTTATCTATCTCAGCATTATCGACTCACAAATTGTAACAATAAATATACTCTGTTTGCCAAGCTTCAAATGTGTTTGTCTGCTGAAAATGTATTTTCATTTATTTGAATTAACTGAACAGATTCTCTTCTGTACTTAAATCTCAGTCACTTGTGTAATCTCAGTCTATGTGTGGCTTAAGTGCTGTGATTATAATTGATTAACATAAGTGTGTAGGACTGGCAGAAACATACTTTAAGTCGCCAATGGGGAGATTATACATGTTTAAATCACTAAGTTTCCCAGGAGGTGACTATAGAATGATTATGAATACAGGTGACATAAACATAATCACTCCATCGTCACCTCAGAGAAACTCGTAGTGATTAACACTTGTATAAACACAAAGTCAACTAATGTTCAGTTACTTTTTTGTATCGATGTCTTAACCTGTAAAAAAACTTATATGTAAGTATACTTAACAGTAAATCGATTCATCAAGGTTAGGAAATCATTCTGGCGATACTTTTAGCGTGTTAAACGTCATCAAAGAGTGTGTACATCATTTCCAATGCAAAACTTGAAATAAAAACCTTAATAAACACCCGATTTTCAAAATTTAAAAACCTGGATATATCAAGTAAACTCCTCCGAATTCAATACACTTGTTCATTTTGCTCTATTTGCAATATTAACGTCGCAAAAAGCCTTTCGGCGCATTACGCTGAAATGATGCGAAGTTCCAGTGACCACAGCAAACCAGTGGCAGATTCTTTTTTTTTTTTTTTGAAGGGGGGGGGGTATTTTTCTGCCCTGAAATCACACACTGAATAGTACAGGAAAAACATGTACACTGTGCATGTAGCAATTAACATGCTAATATCCAAACTGATGGTTTTTCATAACAGAAGCTTTTTTTTACACATCCTTGGTTTTATAATATTTTCATTAAACAAGGGGAGGGGCTTTGAATTTTTCTAAGGGTAATTATTTCATAGAAATGCCTACTTTAAGATATTAAAATCTTTTATTACTTGCCACACACCCTCAGGTTGATGGTAAGATCGATACAGTACCCTTTTTTAAGGGTACTTTTCTTGTTAATCTCAGTCTCAGTCCCATTGTCGATCAAAGGTGTTAAGAAAACGAACCCTCCCCTTCTACTGCTGAAGTCTTAAGTAGCTAAACATAATCACCAATGAAAGATAGATCTATCTATGAAATACTTCATATATATGTCCTTTGTCACTTTTTATCAGTGAAGCTCTACTGAGACACATGTGTTGTTAAATGTGAAATACATTCATTGAATGACAAAAAAAAACCCAGTAAATTAATGAGTAAACTTTGCTCTCTCTATGTAAGGAACTTCCCAGGTGCCCCCATATGAACTTTCCAAACCAGGCTAAAATAATATACTATTAGTATAGTGAGTACCCCCCCCCCCAGAGAATCGTGTGCCCCCAAGGTGCCCCCCATTCGAGACCCCCCAGTTACGCCACTGCTGGACAGTGAACACAATGCCACATTTTGTATTTAGCCAAGTGCTTAATCATACCATAGTGTCCTGACAGTCAGTCACTTATTCTCAGTCTCAGTCCCATAGTCGCCAACAGGTATTATGAGCTGTAATCACCAATAGTTTCGACTATATGGACACTTAGGGCAGATTTCACGAAAAGCGCTCTTAAAAGGTACCTCAAACTTTCCAACCCTTTTGTTATCTCTCTGTTGCTTCCTGAAGCAAGTAAACCTGTTACTAAGTACATCTGTGAGGTAATGAATAAATATCAATAAATTTTTCCTCAAATATGTAGCTTTTTCCTCTTAAAAAGATAACTTTTTATCCCTCTTGAGGACAATTTTGGACGGCCAAACTTACTGGTGATCAGACATGCTCACTTTGGCACTCTGTGGAATCTGCTAAAACCAATTCAGGAAAATGTAATGGTATGTGATTGATAAAAAAATCTTGAAAATTATTTTGGAACCATTTCTAATTGTCTTGGTCATTATAAAACTTGAAAAAAATGAAAAATAAAAAAAGACTGCTAATGTAACTCGATTCCGTCCCAGGACACTGAGGTTACATTAGCAACTTTTACATGGAAATTTTTCTGTGTTCTCACTACTTATGCCAATTTCAAACTTGAAATTATAATATTTTATTGAAAAACGTGTCTTATTTGCCTATATACATCACCAAAATCATAAATGACTGGGTGTGATACCTCTTTCTTTATTGCTAATGTAACTGCTATTTTGCATCCGTCCATTTCATAGCGTTACATTAGCAAAATGTGTGCATAAAAAATACATTAAAAAACACATGATTAGATCTCAACTTTTTTCTGAAATGAGAGCAAGGTCTCCCAAGAGCAGGCCAGGGGTGGTACCCTGCTGGTAACTTCATTTATATTGCAGTAGGATCAGCATAAAAAATTCCGTCCTTCATCATTCATCGTTGTTACATTAGCACAAGGCCATATTTTTAGCTACTCTGACCTACCAATCCAACAGAAAAGATTGTTTACCCATGATTTTATTTAATGGATTGACACAATAAAAGATCTAGAATTCAGCTTTTTTTTGTCCTGCCAGCTATACTCAAAAGAAGCACCCTAAGAAAATCTGAGAATCTACGAATCGATTATGTCTGGCCTTATCAGTATTGTGCTAATGTAACTTGTGGACAAGTTGTGGTAAGTGATTTTGCAGCTTTTTCGTGAAATCTGCCTTAGGGGATCATTGGCTACTTTAGAAAATAACAGTGTTATACAAGCAAACAGTGACACAATTTATTTGTCAATACATGTGAAAAATACCTGATAATTGTCTACTGGTTACAGCTTTGTAAGATTATGGCTTTTTTAAAACTGTGGTTTTTCTAAATAAATTTTATATTATCTTAGTTCTTCTTTCAAAATGAAGCAAAATGCAAAGAGATTTGTGTGCATGTCACTCAATAGTCGCCTCTAAGGAACCAGGTGATTTACTCATGCGTGCACCTAAAGGCACTTGTATAACCACCCATAGTTGACCAAAAGTCACTTGATTGCTTAATCTCAGTCTCACTTCCATAGTCGCCTTGTAGGTACTGAGATGATGAAAGCCCCTCTTCTGTGTGTTTGTTATAGTTTCACATTGTTTTGCTTTCGAACCAGGCTCTATCAATACAAATTAATCCAGGTGTAACTGTATGCAACAGAACTACCAGCTTAAAAACTGTCATCAACTCTCTTTTTTGGCGACTTAAGTCATTGTGTAGATTACAGAGATTACAGTTTACAATCACCTCGGAAAAAAAGCTCTAGTTTGTCTACTATCAGAAAAGTAATGACACATTTTAAACATTAACCAATTTTCCAAAGATCTAATATACTTGGCTTGTATACACAATAAGTACACAAGCACTGACTCAATCATGGCAGCCTGTAAAAGGACATATCAACTGTCAAGTTTTTTTGTGACCACCCTGTAAATGCAATATGGATAGACAGATGGATAGATATGGTAAGTGCAGCCCTCTTTAGAAGCCCAGTTCTGGGCACTCACGAGGGTTGATTGATGAGATGGGAGAGAGAGTGGGAGGCCACAACATGTTACACATTTACCCCATGTCAGGGATCTCTCACGCAGAATGTTATGATAATGTACGAAAATGGAAGGATTCGTCTGGGGTAGCTTCTCTTGGTGTATAAAGTTTGCTTTGTATTGATTTTTTGTTTCAATATTACTATTCAGGTGAAAATTCAATCTACAAAGCGTTGAATCCAATACATACTTGACTCGCCAGTATCAAAAAAGATGGCAGGCTTAGGAGGAAAGTAACTCTTGCTGAGTATTCAGACAACCAGATGCCATTCAGCTGAGAAGACGTATTAGTCAGAAACGACTCCGTGTCAAGCTCATAATACCCAACCAAAGCCTCACTGGAAAGCCTAATGAGTAAGCGTCATAGATGTATATGACGGATCAGGGCCACCTCTTTTGAAATGAAGGCAACATCGGAAAAAAATCTAAAATTTCTCTTGATATTCTGAAAAAGTCAGGTTTCGAAGTTTTAAAATTCAAATCTGATTTCACTGTTATACTGATCATCAAATTACTATAAGGCATGACTAAGCTTAGAACTTGTCTAGCTTAAGACTCTCCATTCTCTTGAAAATAAAACTTAACTATTTACTCTTCAGAAAGCATATAGAGGCAGCAGAACTATAAGCCATAATCCACTGACTTTAGTAAATTATTCATGATGTCAACACCCAAGAGACAAAATGCGACATGAGGCATTGACAGCAAGTGAGACAAACACTTCCTGCATTTCCTTTGGTTGGATGACACGAGGATTCGATAACATTCTCTTTAGAAATTATTTTCCACTCACTTTGTTCCGTGAGCCTCATGAAAAAGTTCTTTCAGCATTTTTGAAAACATCCTACTATCTTTGTGCAGTCTAAGGAAAGAGTGTCACCAGAAAGGAATTACATTGCATTCCATAATACTTTAGCACTCCATCTGGCGGCAAAACCAGCAGCTGAGATAGATGCCTTTGAGTTAATTATGGCACATGATTTCATTAGTTTTACATGCATGTTTGTGGTTTTATACGTATGAAATATTGAAATATTATATACATGTAAATATTATTTAAACTGGACTTTTGGACAAAATCATACTTTTACTAAATATGTCTATTGTCCAAACATTATAAGTTTACCAGATTTCAAAGTTGATCGAGGGCTCCTCAAATACGAAAAAACAAACAAAGAGTTTTTGAAATATAGTTATTTAGCATCCTTGGAAATCTATTGATTCACTGTGTAGGTCTAATGTGATTTGCTTTTTTTTTTCTATCAAAATTATCCTGGTTCAGTAACCAACTGGATATAACTGGATTTGTCACTGGTTAAAACTGGTCCATATCAATATTATTATATGCAGGAACATGTGTTTTGATTACAGGAACATGTGTTTTGATAAGAGTTGAAACATGCAGCTGACGTCCAAATTAGCCATGTATTTTGACACAACAGAAGAAAATATGTGATGTCAACACTAGGATAACATGGTCTGTTTTGATACAGACATGTACTGAAATGATCTGGTATTTATTCCGAGAATATAGATATGACGACCACATGTGCACCTAAAATAAGTACGAAAAGTGGACATTTGGTCATTTTAATAGTTTGTTTTATGATTGATTCACTATATATATATGCAATAAATCATAAAAGTATATATATATAATTTCCCTTAGAGCATTTATTGTCAGGTGTTATTTGGAAATAATAAGATATATTGCATCCAGAGGATTCCAGAATACGATGAGAAATTTTAGAAATGTTGTTCGTGTCAGAATCTCGATAATGGCCAATGTAAAAGAGGTGGCCCTGATCCGTCATATACATCTATGATGCCTGCTTATCAGGCTGTCTAGCGAGGCTTTAGTAGGGTTATGAGCTTGAAACAAAGTAATTTCTGACTAATACTTCTTCTTAGCTGAATGGCATCTGGTTTTCTGAATATGTACTAAGCAAGAGTTACCACCCTCCTAAAGGCTGCCATGTTTTTTGATTCTTGCAAGTCAAGTATGTATTGGATTCAATGCTTTGTAGCTTGAATTTACACCTGGATATAATAATACTACACAGAAACAAGAAATCAATTTGAGGCAACCTTCATAGGCGTACGGCGCGTGCGATTTTTGGGGGGGCGAGCGACATGTGCCCGAATTTTACAATCTAATTTTATAAACATTTCTAATTAAATTGCCTGGAAATCCTTAATTTTCAGGAGTTTTTATTTGATGATCTGCCCGAATTGTTTAGCCTTTTTGCCCGAATCTTACAGTTTCCCAAACTTTTGGGCGGGCGACTGCCCCCCCCCTGCCCCCCCTCTGATACGCCTATGGCAACCTTTATACACCCAGAGCTGAAGTCCTTCATGCAGCAAAAAAGGAAATATCATTTTTACCCTTGTTGCTAAATATCCTGCCCTGCCAATGACGCCATCTACATATAATTTTGGATAGGTTTCAGTGCATAAACAGAATTTAAAATTATTTTGGAGAGGATAGCATGTTTAGCATCTATTGCAAACCTACATCGACAGCCTATATGTGTTACAACAACCTGCAAAACACTTTGGTATAAATTAGGGGCGGACTTGCAAAATTTCGGGCCCGTGGCAAAACAAGTTGATGGACCCCGTCATTACTAGTTCCATTTAGGCCAGGTAGAAGCACCCTTTCTTGTGCAAGGCCCTTTCACATTGAGGAAACGTTAAAGTTTGATTGTAGGCCTATCACACAGCAAAAAACGTGGTCACAAAGATAGGAATTTGGGCTTTTTTCTTGATTTTGTACTTTTTGGCACCTTGCATGGGACCCCACTGCCACATACAGTTGAGGTCAAAAGCATTCATACAGCAAGGGCTGCTGTTTTCAAAGTTATGTAGCATCGTAAAATCTGCCTATATTGGAATGAAAACACTTCAGATGATTTGTTGTGAATGTTTTTCAACTCATGGCAGTGAAAAAACCACATAACTTTGAAAACAGCTGCCCTCGCTGTATGAAAACATTTGACCTCAACTGTAGGCTGGTCCACCCCTGCTTCTAGAAGGTGTCAGAATGTCGTTAGACGACCAGTACATTCCTAATATAAAGCATCATTGGAATATACACCTGCTATAGCCTTCTTGTCACACAGCAAACACAGCTGGGATCTTCTCTTAAAGGGAAATGATACAGTTCACAATAGTGCCCCCTAGTGTTAATGAAAATTTGAGAAAATATGTCATATTATGTATGAGCTATTATGCTACCAAGCAAGCTATAACAATCCAGTGAAAACCTTAGAAACTAAAATAGGAAATTTAATTCCCAACTTGGTTTTGGAAATTTTTGGTATGACACCCCGCCACCTCTCATCGCTGGACCCGTTCACTACTTATTACGGCCTGTAGGTCATAACGGACCCTGGTGACCCCCCCTTCTTAAAAAATAAAATTGTTATTTCATATTTTAGCTTGAGCATTACCAACTTCTACAACGTGTTCAAGGGCACTTTTCATTTTATGAGCCCACTTATTTTTAAAAAATGTGATTTTCCCTATATTTTCAATGTTATTTCCAAAGACCAGTTGGTGTCTGTTCAAGTGTCAGTAGTTCTTTAAAAATGCTGGAGACCCCCCATTTTAATTTTTTTTCTATGTATTCCTAATAGGCATAGCATGCTTATCACAAAATTTCATTAACTTTTTATGGTTAGTTCTGAACTGTATCATTTCCCTTTAAGTGCTAGAAAGACCTAATTGTATGGGTCAGACAGTGGAAAGGAATTTCTAAAGGGATCGAGCTCTCAAATCCTTGCGCCATTCAAGCTGAAAGAAGTGCAGAAAGGGTTTATCTCACTTGCTGTCTGGGCATCACGAAGCATTTCTCAAATGTCAGTGGGTCATCCTTGCTAGTTGTCTTGTGTCACAGCTGTATCCAAACGTCAAGACAAACTTCGTACCTAGAACTTTCCAACCAGACTGATTTATTTTCATTTAAATGCACAATATATTTTGTGAGCTTGCATGTGACAACTAACAATGTGAGGCTTCAGGAGATCACACTTATATATCAAGTGAAGCCTGTATACAATGTACAAAGGAATCTAAATAAAGTGAATAGAATTATGAATTGCAAGTTACTTATGGCTCGCTTTTGGCTCGCTATCAGACTGCTGTTACCCATGAATGACTTCCGGTTCCAAAAATACTCGCTGGATTTATAGATTTGCTTTATGTAGGGTAGTATCATGCTGTTACTTTGGCTCTATATCCGACCGCCTTTTTTTCTATAAAAATCAAGGCTTACCCGTTTTGGAAGCTGTATAATTGTCGAAACTACCCTGCCATAGCTGACAACAAAAGTTATTAGTGTCTGCTTGGCTGTCATAAGAAAGTGTTTGAAATAAGTGTAAAATTACTGTGCTTGATTGTACAGGATTGGTGAATAGATTATCAGATTCGGTCTTTTTACCCACTAAAAGACCACAAGGGGCTGTGTATATAGAAAAGGTCTTCTATGAACTGGACTGAGCCTTATCAAATGATACTAAAACCATATTTAGTAGCATCATAACTCTTGCTTGGTATACAGACAACCAGATGCCCTTCCACTAAGAAGAATGACTATATATCAAGCTCATAATACCCAGGTGAAGCCAGCAAGTTGGAGGACAGCCTAATAATCATGCCTATTATCCAGGGCCAACTATATAGTTACTACGTACATTTATATATAATCAATCTGTAATATGAATATAGGATGGATGATTCGGCTTTACGTCCTGTATTTATGCACTTGGTAGGCTAATTAGGACAGGGGGAGGACACGGAAATGAGGCGAAGTATGATTGAAACAGCTGTCCAGCATAGGCTCAGGTGACCCGGCAAAAGCTGGATTCGAACCCTTGACCCAGCGATTGGCAGCCCAGCACACTACCACTAGACTAACCCTCCCCTCTATATATGAATATAAGACGGTTGAAACAAGGCATAATAATCATAATGATAACATTCATGCAATTGTCATATTGAATTAATTGTGAAATGATTTTTGAAATAAAGAGAACAACCTCTCTTTTCAGGGGGCTTCAAGTCCTTATCAACCCTAAATGCTAAAACATTGTGTCCCGGGTTTTCCTTGAAGTCAACTGTGCTCTCAAATCTACTCGGTTTAGAAGTGACATTCGAAAAGTGACAGAACATTTATGTCATCACCAAATTTAGCTCTTAGTTTGAAGCTTGTCAGCAGACAGGTCCCAGATGTCAGAATCAAAGGAGCCAAGGAATATGAAGATCAATTATGATTATACTGCATGGTGCTAAAAAGCATAAATCAACACATATCTCTTCAAATGCAGAACACCACACCATGTGTCAGAGCATTGATACGTAAAATATCTTTTTTTTTGGGATGCTTCATCTAGTGTTAAACTAATACATGTATAAGCTAACCAACCATGCAGCTGTCAACCTATAATCCATTCTCAAGAAAAATACTTCCAACTATAGAGAACTAAAGGATATAAAATTCATATTATAAGTACCTTTAATGTTTCAAACAACTAGTAGGACCAAGGCCAGTACTCCCTTACCTGCTGACATTTTAAGAATGCTCTATGATACCTAGACCCAAGAGAGATAAACCAATTCCATGTTTCTTTCAGCTAGAAGGACACATGGATTTGAGAACACTCCTCTCCTATAGAAATCCTTTTCCGCTCAGTTTATTCTTTTGCTTGAGCATCGTAGAAACTAAGCCTCACCACTATGAAAACTGTCCTTATCATTCATGGTAAAATTTGATCCATTATCACCCAAAAGTGAGCTACATAACGTTCACTGATCAGACCCACACCAAAAAATTCCTTACAAAATTTAGATTAATATGAGCCTTGTCTGATGGGTGAACCCCATGTAGCTTGTAGTGAAAACTGGCCTTAAAAGTTTGAATCAGGGAAATTTCAAAATGGCCACCATTTGTTATTGCTCTCTGCACATGCTCAATAGGTCTGAGCATGCTCAGTGAAATCAGGTCACTCCCGGGCATGCTCAGTGCCAAATTAGGTCAGAGCAAATTTTCCATTGCATTTCTATAGTGCTCACCTATCCGTGGATTTTCCCAAAGGAACAAAAAATTGAATAAAAAGAAGACATCAAGGACAACCATCCTCATACCTCAGTTTTATATCACTTAAAGAAAATCAATGAATGCTTTATTGTTTTCTGTAAGTTGATTCAATGATTTCCCTTGCATGAAAAACCACTAACAGGCAAGTAAAGCGAATTTCTAAAGAGGATGTTATCAAATTTGTCATTCAAACAAGGGAAATTCAGGAAGGGTTTAACTCACTTCGTGTCTGGGCCTCACGAAACATTTTCTCTCTTGTGTGTGAGAATCACGAACTGATAGCCTGAAAAGCCAAGTCGATGTACATATACATCCTATGGATTTCAGAATATCATGAACAATTTTAGATGTTTCCTTCATATCAGAATTTTGATGTTGGCCAATACATGTAGTAGCGGGGCAGGTATGTAAAAAAATAGTGCATTTATACATAGAAGCATGAAACTTGGCGCACACTTAAAAAACATCTATACAAACATATTTGGATAGGGAGCCACTTCAGATTTAGCTTAGGTGGCTACTGGCAGCCATTTTCCAAAATGGCGGTCAATTCTTCCACTTTGCTGCTTTCTGTGTATTTTCTACAGATAGAATACCGGTAGATATCATTTTTTATTGCTTCTCTAAGTATTCAGTACATTACTATAACATTTTTTGGTAGCCTTGGTCTATTTTCAGGTTTGTTTGAATCATTTATGTTAGAATATTGATTCAAACACAGGATTTCTATAAATATCAAAATAAATTACATATTTGAATTCCTTGTAAGAAGAGCTTTCAAATGAATGGTCGCATCAATGGGTTTCATAAACTTGGTGCGAAAATGGAAAAAAATGAAAATAAAATGATTTTTGAAGATTTTGTTGTTTCTTTAATTTTGACAAAAAATTCACCGAAACTATTGATGCGACCATTCATTTGAAAGCTCTTCTTACAAGGAATTCAAATATGTAGTCAGTTTTAAAATCAATTGAGATTCCATGAAAATATGGGAAACCGCGAAAATGATACATTTTCTTCAACAGTTCTAATAAAATGGACCCTGACTACCCTAAAATGCCTCAGTTCAACCCAGAAATCAATTGATGATGTTCTTTAGATCTGTAGAAGGAATAATGAGCACTGTTTTGATACTTTAATAATATAGGCACGTCTCAGAAAGCAGGAAAATGAGAAAATTAGCCGCCATTTTGGAAAATGGCTGCCATGGGTCAACCAGGTCAAATCTGAAGTGGCTCCCTATCTAAATATTTTCTTTATGACGTTTTTGAAATGTGTGGAAAGTTTCATGCTTCTATGTATAAATGCACTATTACTCCCTATTCATGACAAATCTGCCCCGCTATAGTTAGGGGTAACCATGATCCATCAGAAGTCTATCACTCTTACTTATCAGGCTGTCCTGTGAGGCTTTAGTTGGGTGTTATAAATGAGCTTGACACAAAGTCATTTCTGACTAATAGAGTAGGTCGGGGCATGCAGCCCCCCTTAACTTCGAGGTGCGATTTGACCTACTTTTTATGGGCAATTATTTGAATGCTTATGCTGTCAGGAAGGGATCACTTGACTCTACTAATAACTAGTGAAACAGATGTCTACCAATTTTAATAAAGGAGTTACGGCCATTTTTGTAAAAAAATTAAAATTGCCTTCTTACCCCACCCATCGGGCAAGAAGCCCCCCTATTATAATCCTATGGCAATTTTTTTTACGAGCGCATTCAGCCTAAAAGTTATTTCTTAGGGTTCTTCTATCCTTTTTAAGGCATTTTATTCACTTTTTCTGAATTACCGAATTTTTCTGTTCATACTTTTATTTTTTTTTTATTTTTTGCCCCGTTTCAATTTCGAGCCAATTTTTTTTTCTATTTTAATTAGCTATTCTATCAAGATTTAAGGTATAGTACGCATTAATAATGGTTTCTGAAGCAGCTTTGAACCCCCAGTGAAGGGGGCCTCATGCCCCATATCATGTGGGGCCCCTCGCCCCAAACCCACATATTTTAATTTGACCTCCATATTTTGAACTAAAATGCAAAAAACATGATCCAAGTCATATTTATGTGATAGTCATAAAGTGAAGCAATGCAGATGTCCATTATACTTTTGAAAATTTCCAAAGTTATTTCTGGAAACCCCTTTCAAAGAATTAGTCAAAGTTACAAAAACCATGCACATTATTTTGTTTCTTTAATTTCTACTATGGTTTGGTGCTGTTTGCCCTGAAAATTTGTGACGTCACCTAAAACGCCTCTAGCTTCAATCCTATCAATAGATAAATGCACCAAAAATGTAAGTTTGGATATAAGCCTGGGGGGGCCTCTTTCCTAACCCGGCCTTCTTGCCCCGACCTACTCTACGTCTTCTCAGCTGAATGGCATCTGGTTGTCTGAATACTCAGCAAGAGCTACCTTCCTCCTAATATCTTTTATGCTGGCGAGTCATGTATGTATTGGATTCAACTATATATAGGAAACAAAAATCAATAGAAGTCAGCCTTTTATACAGCAAAAGACAAAACATATACATGCAGTTGGTTTCTTTCCCCCACAATAACGTATATCATAACAGAGCAAAAATCTGAGAAAGAAGTTGTTTCAAACTATCACAAGCTTATCTTTGTCAAAGTGATATCTTGGAGATACTTTCCTCCTCTGCTGCCAGTCTCAACAGACTACTTTTATCAAATTAAATATCTGTCATAAGAGTTAAAACATGAGTGGGCAGGAATTTGCCTGAAGTTATGAAGTAAGTAAGAAATATATTACTCAGAAAAATGGCATAGGAAAAATGTAAGTCTCCCGACAGGAGCAAAAGAGTTAACAACTAAAACCTGTCCTTCCTACATTCAGCATGGAACCGTAGTAGTCCCAAGTACAACAGGATGCAATTTGAAAGGGATCACCATCTATCAGTATTGATCCTGACTACTGATAAATGCTAAGTGTGTGCCTCACAGTTTGCAGACCCGCACATCTGGGTGTCAATGGGATGGATTTACTGAAGGACGGCGTGTCATTGAATAGCAGGGGTGGGATCTCAAATCCTTCCCTGTGCCATTCAAACTCCTGTGCCATTCAAACTGAAATAAGTGTGGAAAGGATTTGTCTCACTTGCTGTCCGGGCATCACTCACTCAGCATTTCAGTATCACTCACTCAGCATGTCAGTATATGGGTGTCATGCTGTCTACAAGTGGACTGCTCTTGCATTGCCACAGATCAGAACATATGCTGTCTTGTGTTACCACCTAGTGACTAGTGTGTTATTCCGCGAGCTCCTGTGAGCGTCCACCAACTTTCAACCAGTGGAACACATACAATTTTGTGTGGAAGACACCGGGGCTGTTTCTGAGTGTGCTGATGGCCTTGTCTACTTCCTTAGAGAATGTGATTGCCGAGTCTGACTCTGGTATACATTAATGTAGAATAGAAATTTTGTGAATGTGCAATGAAATTGGAACTATTTCTTGGGACTGCAATGCTGTAGCATAGAAAATCAACTTTTGTGCCAGGTGGCAGCAGCATGCAGTTCTCAGTTTCACCAGACTGGGTGTCACATCTGTATCTTAACATTGCCAGGACAATCTCTACCAAGAACTGTTCAGCTAGACTGATTTACTTCCACTACAATGCACAATATAGCTAAGTATGAATGGCAAGCTACATACATATTCTTGCCTCTGGAAGGAACTTTATGAATATTGGGAGCATGTATATAATTATATACTCTTGAGAAAAATTAAATCATTACTTTATTGTGTCTGTTATAAGCTTGGCATTAAATGAATCATTAGCCAGCAAGAAGTAACCATGTTAGATGGTGCTAACTAAGACCATAACAATTGATAAAACAGAAACATAGCCTGATACATCTTTGGTATATAGCAGCAGAGTCTGTCTAAACTAGTTAGGCAGACCAATAGAATCCCCTCTGCCATTCATCCACGGAATATGATTTTTTCTTATAGACTTGACAACTCCTGAAAGTTTCTGCCCACTCACCTTTAAGATATCATGACAGATATTAGTTAAAATATTTGTCTGTCTATATCTATTAAGACCAGAGAAGCAAGGCTTATCAAGCTGGCCTGTCAAAAAATCACATTTTACAATATTAGGGACCGTTCAGAATTTATGACTGGGGGGGGGGGGTCGGGGTGGGAGTTTTGCTGGAACTTCCCGTCAAAAATTGATACTCCCCCTTGAGTTTCATGCGGATTTTTAGTAACCCACCCATAGGTTTCACGCATATTTTTAGTACCCCCCCCCCTTCGACATATAAAAGCTATACATTCATATATACTGTTATACACAGCCACGCATACAGATTCGCGTCATTTCGCGGACTTTTGCGCGTAAAAAAGTCCAAATAAAATGAGTTTATGCGTGTTTTTTAACATTTTTTCTTTGTTAAAATTTCTTACCCCCCCCTTGGAAGTGTTGTCAAAAATTAATACCCCCCCCTTGAAACATGTGTGAAAAGTTAGTACCCCTCGGCCAAAACTCCCACCCCCCCCCAGTCATAAATTCTGAACGGTCCCTTACAATATTACATCATATAATTAGTTATGTATTTAGAATTCTTAAATATCCTGTACCGAATTTTACTGACTCAGTTAACCATAATTTCAAATAAAGCAGACTGCCCTCTAACAACCAAATAAATATTAAAAAGTTATGGAATGTACATATTGTATTATAGTTCAAAAATGTAATAGGAGCAAGAAAACCCAAAACTGGAACTTGCCTTCCTATATTTAGCATGGAGCTGAAGCAGTTTTACTCTCTAGGTACAACAACAGGACACAATTTGCAAGGCATTACTATCTATCGGCATTGATCCTGACCACTGATAAATGCTGAGCGTGTGCCTCAAAGTTTGCAGACCAGCACATCTGGGTGTCAATGGGATGGATTTACTGCAGGACAACGTGTCATTGAATAGCATAGGTGGGATCAGGGGTCTATGTAGTATTGATTTGCTTGGATCCCTATCAGCGTGCCTCGGCGGCCCAACGTCGGCCCAAAGCCGGTCCGATGCTGCTGCCATCGGACCGACGCCGGGCCGACGCCGGACCGCCGAGGCACGCTGACAGGGATCTTTTTTTTTTCAAGGATGTGTCCACCAGGTTTTTTTCCAATTTTCAATGTCAATCCCAATTGATGTGTCATAAACTACATGTTTACTGATTATTGCTTTGGCCGTGTGGGATACATGTTCATTAAAGAACCAAAAAACCTAAAATGCCTTACAGTCACATGCAAAGTCTGGCAAACTTGACAACTGGTCCAGATCCAATAGCAGCATAATCTGTTGTTTAACCATTCAAAGGAAGACAGTTGATAACATTAAAAAAACATGGTTTTAAGGGACCGTTTAGAATTTATGACTGGGGGTTGGGAGTTTTGCTGGAACTTCCCGTCAAAAATTGATACCCCCCTTGAGTTTCATGCGAATTTTTAGTACCCCACCCTTAGGTTTCATGCGTATTTTTAGTACCCCCCCCTCGACATACAAAGCAATACACATATACTGTTATACAAGGTCACGCGTACAGATTTGAGTCATTTCGCGGACTTTTGCGAGTAAAAAAGTCTAGATATAGTGAGTTTGTGCGTGTTTTATAACATTTTTTCTTTGTTAAAATTTCTTACCCCTTCGAAGTGTTGTCAATAATTAATACCCCCCCTTGAAACACGTGTGAAAAGTTAATACCCCCTCGACCAAAACTCCCACCCCCCCAAGTCATAAATTCTGAACGGTCCCTAAGTTATTTTGGGATCTACATGTTTGAACCTTAGAGCAAGAATTAGTGATAGATAGATAGTAGATTCTTTTGGAAATGAGTGGCTCCTAGAAGTTGTGAAAATGAGTTCAAATTTTAACATGTTACATAAAATGATGCTGCAAGCATGTTGATCATTTGCATATTCAGTTCTTCTGCCCAGATGCTGCTTGTCCTAGAATTAATGTGTTTCTCAGATGTACATCAATTCTAGGACAACAGAAAGTCTCTTAAGCAGTGCTATAGGAAAATAACGCCATGGCTCTTTAAGATCTCCTTGCTTGACAAATGTGCCTTCCCATCCAGTCGATGTTTGACCTTTGCAAACAGCAAAGCAAGGCAAAGCAATTCATCTTGCCACAAATATGGGTCAGTCGGTCAGTCTTTCAGCAAAACCAGAAATGGGCAATTCAGAGTAAATAAGAAGTACAACAAGTTGATGCAGAATTTATATCAAAATAATTAACAGAGAAGTCTCTATTTGCTAGTTGCTCCTGTAAAAAAACACTCAATTAAGGTTATATCTTCATCTGAATATAATGGGGACATTTGAGGACACAGGGTTGTCACAGCAACTGTCGTGGATATTTTGCTGCTTATTTTGAGGATATTTTCATGTTTGTATTAAATTAATTTAGGATGTAACACTTGGAGCCATCATTTGTCCACTCTTTTTTATTGTCAAAATGAAATATTTAGTAATTATAATTTTTCAGAGGAATGCATTTTAAATGCAGTCTACGGTGGTCCCTGCATTGTAAGACCTCCCTTCTGCAGTCATGAAGTGATCTCTCATGGGGGTGCGCTCTCTCGTTCACTAAAACTACTACTTAGTGTGGGAGGAAGGCGGTCACATAAAGCAAATCGGTCTGACAACAGGGGGTACAGTGCTACTGTACTTACCTGGTATCGATCTTGATATCTTTGGTTTATGTCAAAATTATGCTTTTCAAGAGAAAATACTAAATGACCTGAATTAGAAGCAGCTTCAAAGTGCCAGTTGAATATAAGCATGAGGTCTAATTCTAGTTGACATTTGAGAAATCCGACACGAACCAGTAGACCAGAATCTCAAACCACCTGGAAACCTTAAAGATCTCTTTGCTCATTTTAAACTAAGTGACCCTGCAGCTCCATCGATTGCATTTCAAGGACAAACGACTCAAGCAAGAGGACAGCGGATTGCTCTCCAGAATTACCAATGCCATCCAGGTCTCTTGGAAAAGAAAATTTGCTTTACCCAAAGGTAAGTGTAATGTTTCAAACTCAACCACAATGGCAAAAGTGGCTGCAACTGCTACATATGTAATTGGCCAAATATAAGAGCCCTGCAGCACCCCGGGGTGCAGCACGGGAAATACATTTTCAAAAAGCACATCTTCAAATTATACATGATTCACTTCTTGTAAAATATTAGATGGCCTCACAAAAAATGCGAACATGCAATATAGCCTCTTGAAATTTCCAGACCAAGTATTTAACATGAAGTAGGACTAATTAAGTTTTCGAAAAATATTTATCATTCCGAATTCCGAACCTAAAAAGGCTATTGTTCATCTTGATGAAATAGCCAAATTCCTTCACTTAACAGTGTTAAAAACTGGAAATTGTATTTCAAGTAATTAGACCAGGTGTACAATCACACAAATGCACCTGCAGCTACACGTAAACTGGAGGCAAACAACTATGGAGAATAAGTTGTTCTTGGTCCCAGGTACAGTCAGCACAGAAATTATTTGCACGCTTTGATTTTTCATCATATTTCACAGAAAAATGGTAGTATTATAAAAAGAACTGCCCTATGTTTTAGAGTAGTGTTAGTAGGTTAGGTTCCCATGCATTTCATTTTTTACCAAAATTCATTTTCTTGGAAAATGTGAAAAAACTGAATTTTGAAAACCAAAAATTATTTGCACGCTTCAGCCAACTGCCAGAAACTGAATTTTTAATGATGATACTCAATTTTTTCTTTGGAACTACTGTTGTTTATGGTATATTTAGCTCATTTACATCAATCTGACATTATTTGGGGTTCACAGGTGGGATTGCAGGTGTTACAAAAGGAAAGCACTCAGTCCCATGTTTTTTTTCAATGTATGGCTATAGAAATATGGCTAGAAACAAGCAACTCACACGAGACTGATTAGTAAACTCCATAATTGTGTCTATTTGTCTAAAAAAGTAATTTGGCAGGTATTGGTAGGTAATTGTGTTCTACATGCAACCACAAAATGCCGGAAAACAGTAATACAAGTAGAATCAAACTAAAAAAATCTTAATTACGGCACTTAATTTTGCCCCTTGGGACTATTTTGACTGTGAGCTGTGAAGAATAGGTTGTAATAATTTTGGAGCAAGTCAGCTGAGATAAATAAGACAAGTCGTTTTCGAATTGTGCACTATATCATTACCATTATGCAGTATACAACAAGTGTTGCTTCATAGAGTACCCAATGGAGGACCTCAATGAGTGAAAATTTCACAATAATGGGTTTCCTTTCTAAAAATAAGCTTTGAACAATGAAAACCATTCACTGTCATAATAATTTAGGCCATAATTATTGTATAGACAAGCTTTGGTGGATCTTAATAATCGATGCATGACAACGCATTGAATATGCTACACTTACATATATGCTAAAATCGAATAATAACCTAATTTGTGAGTAAATATTAATAAAAACAACTCTAAATATTCTTTCTTAACAACTATTGATAAGCCAGTGGTTAAATAACTCCTCAGAGGCAAATCATCAGTTGTACCTCAGCACAAAATCACCAAGATCCTTTATTTTGGACATTTTCTGATGAGATGTTGAACATAGTTCTTCACAAAAACCTGCATAGTTTATCTTTTTCTCACAATTTGACTATTTTAAAGGACTTCACAAACCAATTTCATGACAATTGCTATTTTTAAGTAATTTTTATACCTAAATGTAGGAGAAAAACATGGGAACGGGTGTACTCCTTGAGTAACACCTGTAATCCCACCTGTGAACCCCAAATAATGTCAGATTGATGTAAATGAGCTAAATATACCATAAACAACAGTAGTTCCAAAGAAAAAATTTAGTATCATCATTAAAAATTCAGTTTCTGGCAGTTGGCTGAAGCGTGCAAATATTTTTTGGTTTTCAAAATTCAGTTTTTTCACATTTTCCAAGAAAATGAATTTTGGTAAAAAATGAAATGCATGGGAACCTAACCTACTAACATTACTCTAAAACATAGGGCAGTTCTTTTTATCATACTACCATTTTTCTGTGAAATATGATGAAAAATCAAAGCGTGCAAATAATTTCTGTGCTGACTGTATATCCATGATATGTTGTATTATTGTTCACTGTGACTTACATTTTTTGGTTGATATGACGTTTCAACCAACTCGCCCCCGTGTACAACCAACTCCTGAGTGTGAACAGCAACAAACAACAGCAACCATCCTGTGTCACTCATATGTGAACAAGACCTCTAGCAGAGAGATTGAAACGTCATATCAACCAAAAAATGTAAGTCTCAGTGAACAATAATAAAACATATCATGGAGGCAAATAACTTCAATCTGGTCACCAGTGTATCATTGAGCTTGTTTGAGTTATGATAATCTTTGAGTTGTTATAACTTGCAAACAACAAGCTATCTTGGCTCAAAGGAATTGTGGAACCATTTCACTCAATCAATTAAGCTAACTCAAAATTAAAAATTTACAGTGTTGTCTGCTGAATACCTTGGTAAGCTAAAACGGTATGTATAGATACGGCTGGAATATTTGGTCTCTTTGATGTATACTTTTTATTCTTACAGAACACTGATTTGCTTTGCTGTAAGAAGATCAGAGCAAAAGCTATGAAGCATGGTTTTGGATGGTCTTTATGGTTGACATGGTGTTGATTTTAAGATTTTTGTTACTTTTGCAAAAAATCTGAGAAGATAATACCCCAATAAAGAGCACTTTTATATTCATGAAAGCTCAGTAAACATAGATATGAATGTCTTCTCTGCATGGCAGACATTGAGTACATGCACTCAAAATAAAAGTTACAAGATGCATGTAACAAGGGAGATAACTCAGGCATATATAAAATAAGGACTATACTAAGTCTTGACCACGATTCGAGTGTCCATCTTCCTTTGAATTACACGAGATAATTTGAATCATCTTCATTATTACGCAATGATATTTTGTTTACAAGTTAAAGCATCACTGCATCAAGGCTGGTTTTATGCTGCATATTTATTCTGGCTTTGCCTAGCATTATGGCTAGCTGCAAGGTCACGGGTCATCGCAGAATGGCATCTCGTTGAAGAAGGTGTGATTCAGTATACTTTACATTATAAAGCATCCTCTCTCATAGTACGGCTAGTCTGCTTTCACTCTACTAATGCCAACAGGCACAGCAAAATACTGAGGTCGAATGAATATGCTAATCCTTTTTCTGGCGTGACAACACATTCGTGAACACATTCGTGAACACATTCGTGAATTAAACTGACAATTCTAGATCTACTACTAAATAATTTAAAAAAGCTTGAAAGTTCACTTTTGTTTTTCTTTCAGTAAAATATGAGTAGGTAAGGCAGATATGTTTCATTATTCCTTCATTTGGACAATTATTTTGGTCCAAACCATTTGTTTGTATTCGTAAAATGCTCTAACCCATGATAAGGAATCTGCACCTACCCTATGTCCTGCACTATTGATTAGGCTGTCGTGGTTCTGCTCATATTGATCTGTGATTGATTGAGTGTCAAGTCACTTGATTAATCTGACCCGTCACTCAAATATCGAATGGATTGGGGAAGTTCTTAGGGATTGACAAAAAGGGAGAAATTAGATATCAAACCATGGCTGAAGGAAACCATTCAGTTGCCTTTGTCTTCAAGGTATGTTGAACTGAAACATATCTCATTGTACTTAAAAACACAGTCGTTTTTAAAAAGTGTTGGCGTTTACATTATTTTACATAATCACCAAAAAAACTAAATTTATGAATGATTTTTACAAACAACATTAATGCTAAAACTTAAACGATGCAAATCAAAGTTACCATGTTCTTCCTCTTTCAGCCTCCTTTCCATCATTTTTTTTCCAGAACAATTTCTTAGAAATTCATCAGCATTGCATACATGAATATTCAGCAATGTCGTAATAAGATTCATTGTTACAACTAAAGTTCAGCTAAAGTAGAGAATGCATTCTAAGGATTTATACCTGGAATTTAGACATACATATGTAGGCAATCTCTTTTTATTAACATATTTTGTTTCCGTGTTTCTTGATTAGTTAGTATCATGAGATATTAAGGAAAAGAAAAGAACAAAACGTTGTAATTTTAAGTATTTCTATTGTAAATAATAGCTGTTTTGAATTGTTTCAATTGTGGTATTAGTTTTTCTCTCTCGTCAGACTGTCTAAACTACAATATAAACCAAAATATATTATGACTACCACAGCACGAAGGAAGAATTGTCACTACTCTACCCATTCACACCTTTGGGCTATACCCCGAATCACTTCCTACCTTTACCTACTTTTGACTACCTTTTAAAATTACATTAAATTCACATTTGGCCAACACCAATCCAAACTCCATCACCGTTATTGTGTTTGATTTCTTTGGTGTTGTGCCCCTTGCTAATTGCAATACATTATCAGCTGTCTTAATAGAGTTATAAATATGGGATAAAGTTGTGTTGAGGAGTCAAAGGTAGTTCCAAGTAGATTGGGGGGAGGGGGAGTATAAAGGGGTTTCGAGTAGTTAAGCAGAGGACTTCTGACAGAATATTGCCTTACTTTTTTGGTTTGTACTGTACCAGTCCTTGATGTTGATGGAGTGGAACATCATGACCTCAGCATGCACATCACCTTGACCACGTGTAAACCTTTAACTTCTGATCCACGTCATAAATCGTTTTCATTTTGTAGTTTATCTTCCATTCACATTTCCTAGTGCACAATTTCCATAATCAATATGTCTTTGTTTAACTGCTACAAGCAACTTTCACCATTTATAACACGGTTTGAAAGGTAGGCTCATAAATCAGCTGTTGCTGCAGAATCTGTTAACCTTTCACTTTACTCAACTATAGACAATTGGTTGTGTTTGCGGTGACTTTTAAGTTTTTGAGAACTGAACACCACAACTGAAACAAAAACCTCGTTTTAAAAGCCATGTTTGAAAGAAAACAAATTTTGAGAAATGCCATTTCAAATAATTATTGTTGTACCATATTATGCTAATTGGTACGATTAACAATTAGGGATTAACAGATCCTTCATAGGTCTTAGTATGAACTAATATCTGGTGAAATCAAGGGTATCGTATTTTCAAAATGTAAGTACTTCATACATTTTGAAAATGCGATATCCTTGATTTCTTAGATCTTCACCTAAATATGTAACCCTGAATACATAAAACGCTTATCAGTCAATCAATCAATCAAAACGAGCCAGAAAATTTTTTGTCCACTGGCATATTTAGGATGGTGGCATTGGGCCATGGCATCCCCCCTCAGGGCAAAAATTAACATGGAAAAGATGGAAAAAGCCGTGCAGCGCCCCACATTCACCCCATGTAATGGCCACCCCTCAAGGCGTTTTTTATACACCCCTGCATTTGTCTGTACCCACGTGCGTAATGTCTCTGACCTTTTAAAGCTCAATCAACAAGGTTGTTATCCTTATCTATAATATAAAGAAGTTGCAAGTTTTCTTTTCCACACTAGTCAGAACTGTTAAGAATAGGGGAGAGTGGGGCCAGTTGAACCGGCAGGCCAGTTGAACCACCCTTGATTTTTCACCGGGTGGAGCAGGCATCGAAATATACATACAACCCTGTGTTAGGCCTTTTTAGGCTAATCTTTTCCATGCAGATCTTTTGGCTCTGAGACACATGGTAATGAAACCATCACAGTTTTTTCGTTTTTCGCATGAAAAACTGAGTTTGTCTCATTGAGATTGGAGCTTTCATAGCATTTAAATTACCTGGTCTGCAGGGATGTCATATCATCATAAGATAATGGGTTATGTGTAGATGGAAACCCACCTCCTTAAATGGTTTCCTACAAAAAGGGTGCAGCCAGGCTATATATAGATACATGGAGGTCGAGGCGGGGCCAGTTGAACCAGGGGCGTTTATGGCAATTTAGTAATTTCTTTTTTAACCAATTTTTTAACAAAATACACTTACAATGAGAGGTACTATTCAGTAAAACAGTTTTTTTGTAATAGGCCCATTACAATGGATTAGAATAAATAAATAAATTTATTATTAATGTTTAACCGTCAACTGGTTCAACTGGCCCCAGGCTATTCTTTGAACAGAAAGAAATGTGTGAGACTTGTCAAATTTAGCCAAAACATGCTATGGTCCTTGCTGAACTTGTTAGTCAAAAAATAAAGGACTGCAGCCCCACACTTCACTCATCATCCTTCCAATGGTTCAACTGGCCCCAATGGATGGTTCAACTGGCCCCACGGGTGGGGCCAGTTGAACCAATTTTTTTAAATTTTTTGGAGGCTCATGTGTCGGCCGTGGTAAGATATACGCCAAAACCTAAAGTTGGGATGTTTAGACAACTTTTCAAACTAACGTTTCCATCTTTTTTCTCCTTGAAAGCTGTAAAGGTATGCACAGTGGAGAGCAATTTCAAAAATTTGGTTCAGCTGGCCCCGCTCTCCCCTATCATCCAACTTAAAACATTTCTGATAAACTGAGCAGAGCTAGCCTTGCCAGCTTCCCAATATTTTCAAAAAGACACCATGTAGCAGAAGGATCAATAGGAGAGAAAAGTTCTGATTGACATTTAAAGGACCCAAACATAATCCTGAAGCATATCACAACATAATCCTGAAGCATGTCAATGATCAAAAGATGACAGACAAATCTAAAAAAACAACAGATTGCACAGCACAGATGATTTTATGTTTGTGTAGAACTTAGAGCTCTTCGCAGATTGGCGGTCCACCTAAGAAATTAATTTTCTTCTTTTTAATTTGCAAGCTGGCTTTGTCATGTCATTGACAGTTTTCTGTGGGTCTCCTGATCTTCTTATTTGCTTAGTACCTTAAGTCATTTAATCAGTTTGTTTATTGACACCTACTAGCATTATACCCGTGAAGCCAGCCTCAGCCAGGCCATGAAGTTGGGGGGGGGGGGCTGTTTTCAGGAGAGTATTATGATTTTGATAAGATTGAAGCACCAAACCTGGCTAAGGACATTGTAGGCAGTTGCAAGAAGATGCTTGCGAAGTTTCATGGCTTGGAAATCAGTGGTTTGGTTGGAGTAGCGTAAGGGGTCCGTGAATTAATAGTATGATGCCACTGGACATGACATGCACTGAATCAACTGATTAGCCATAACTGACACAACAAATCATTTTTAAGCCAGTGACATCACAAGGGTAAGTTGAAATTTAAATTTTAAAGTATTTGGACCACCAATCTGCAAAGAGCTATAATGGTGCTCCTGCTTCCTTATTGAGATTTATAACATCTTTAATGTAAGTTGCATGGATTTTCATAATTTTTCCCACATGCAACTTGATTTTCAGACATGCTCCAACTTTGCGATAGCCATTACCATGAAGTTACATAGTAATACTGTACACAGTAACATCAAGAAGTGATTTAACAGTATTCATTATCTGAACTTCTTTACTCGTAATCCCCATCTTTTAAAATTAAAATGTTTCATCGAAAGGCAGAATTCAAACTTTTTTTTCTGTACTGTGCTTTATGGTCAATTTCTGCCTCACAATGTTATTTTTATAACAACAACAGTCCAATACTGTGACATATATGAACCAGGTGATAACACAAGGACTCCTCAGTCTCTGCCAGCAGCAAGCAGGTTGGGACGGTAGTATCATTGACAAAGCAGTTTCTGGTAGTTGGTATCAAGGCCGCAGTAACTAGGAAACATATACCATGTTAATATAGTTAGGCTGAGACACATAAGGGCCATTAGGAAAAGGACATGGTGTATTAGACATAATGGACAAGAGGTACGTTTACTCCAGAATATTAAGTAGTTGTATGGGTCGACCCACGGAAGTACTGATTTGATCATTGATTAAGAGTATTTGTCAGAACAGAATATGACGTACAGTATGCCAGTTTCTTTCGCCAATTGAGCCTAGGCAATCAATTCTTACTTGCTGTTTAATCTCATTGGTGAGTTTGAATAGGTAGGCCTTTATGGCATCATAAGGAACATGCCAGTGCAATTCTGTAAGCACTTGTAATTCATTGGCTGTAACATAGAGTATGTTGTGCAGCATTCACTTTGCATCTGTTTACAGAATGACTAGTTATAAGGACATTTGGAGAACTTACTATTGATATTGTTAAGTAAAATTTGTGTCATCAACAGTACAATTTTCATCAAACAGATGCACAAGACCAGCACAAGTATTATAAAGATAGACACTAGAGGGCATGACATTGTGTTATGCCGACTGGGAGTCCACCTGCAGGCCAAGTGACAAGGCACACCGTGACTGTCATCAGGCCTGTCGTAGGATAAACCTCAAGGTTTTAATCACTGAAATCTCTCATTTTTCCCATCACAATGATATAGAACTCATTCATTTTCTGTGAAGATCCATCCAGTAGCTGTGGTCTAATGACAGGACTGACCTTCATATTATTAAAAGCCGACACTTCTGACTACCTAGCATACAGCAGACAGTACATGAAAGTTTCCCCGAATTGTCTGGGTTGTTGGTGAATCAGCTTTAACAATATTCAACCCATACCATGCTTAATGGCTTAAAAAGACTTACAGTTAATTACGCTTACTTTAAAACAATAACAAACAAACAAACCTTCAAGCCAGCCCTTTCCAGAACATCTAAGAATTAGATGGTATCTTATATTGTCAGTGTAACCATCTAAGCCCAGTCCAGGTTGCTTACAAGGGTTTATTGAAAGGCACAGTGGGTTTTAACCACCATTAAGTTAGAAAAAATTCTAATGGCATGACGCCTGTTGGATATGGTCCACGAGGACATACAGATTGCATAACTGAAAACGAGAAAAAAATCTGTTGGGAATTTTTTGAGAAAATCTCATTTTTATGTGGCAGCAATTTTGCAATGTGACAAACTCCATAAAAGGGTTCTGGAGAGCATCAAAACTCATTCTAATGGCATGAAACATGCTCAATATAATCCATAAGGATGTGCAGATTACTAATCTTTTAACAGGAAGAAAGTCAGAAAGAATTTTTTGCAGAAAAACACATTTTTATGTTTAAAAACATTTTATGATGTGATAAACCCTATGAAAAGGTCAGAATTGCATTAAAAACATAGTAATGTCATGAATTTTGCAGAAATAGCCTGAAATAACATGTAGGTTACATATCTGAATATGGGAAAATCTGTGGGGAAATTTCTCAGAAAAACATTAGAATATTTTTACGCTGCAGCTATATTGCCATGTGATAAACTTTATTAACTTAGTTCCTTGTACCTTCATCAACTTGTGTCTAAATTTTCTGGAGGATGTCCTCGAGCCATCTCAGTTTCAGTATCTCGAGAGGATATCTCGAAAGCAGCAACGATGCAGACATCTTCCAGAATATTCCAAACTAAGGACATAACATTGGCAAACCAATGCAGAAAGGCCAAGATGCTACAGGAATGATGAGGAACAAAGGGAATCCAAGCAAACAGCATTCAGATGTTCTCAAGAAAGCACAGACACCATGCAAAACGTTCCAAGAAAGAACTGAAATATATTTGGAAGTGTGTGAAACAGCTTAGCACAAGATATCTCAAGAAAAATCTAATTTTGCACACAGTCTATCAACAAGTAACATTTTCTCATTTTGTCGGCATAATGCCTGGGCCTCATCCTGATTGTCCTAGACTATTCTTTTATCCCTCCTGGAGCGTTTCTAGACATATTTGCATTGACCCAACATGATCATGGGTATCCAACACTCTGTCTGATTTCAAACAAAATGCCAAAGTTCCTGGCTATGAAAAAATCCTGAATCCTGTCTCTGATGCTGAGAGTATGCTGAAATGATCAAATCTGCTACCCGAACCCTTCCTGACATTGCCTTGGCCGATGTGGATGCCCTGTCAGCCCTTTGATAGATTAAAATAGGTGCACATATATATATAAACAATTTTAATTTGGGTCCTATTTGATGTTATTGTGATGTTTGTTGTATTTCACTTAAAAATAATCAAATCAAATGCACAGTTAATGAACATAATACATCTTTCACAAAGGTGTGTGTGTGTCCTCTGTTTTCGGGAAGGAGGTCACTCAATCCTGGACAGACCACATTACAATCATTGAAGACACTATCCAAGTGCTGATAACTGGAAATGTGCCTATCACAAACATGTTTCATTATGCTTATAATTACTGGTACTACATGTTATAATTACAGGTACTACATGATAGTGATGGGCTGCTGTACCTGCAACCATAGCACACTAAGATGCGGTATGATTCTAACATAATTGCAGATTGACCTTTTCATGGAGTTTATCATATCAAAAAATGTTTTTCACATAAATAAAGATCTGTTTTTCTTCAAAAATTTCTAGAAATATTTTTCCTGTTAATAGATATGTAATTTGTTTGTCCTTGTTTATTATATTTAACAGGTTCTATGTGATTGACTTAATTTTTGACGATCTCCAGAACCCTTTTATGGAGTTTATCACATTGCAAAATGGCTGCCACATAAAAATGTGATTTTCTCAAAAAATTCCCAACAGATTTTTTTCTCGTTTTCAGTTATGTAATCTGCATGTCCTTGCGGACCATATCCAGCAGACATCATGCCATTAGAATTTTTTCTAACTTAAAGGTGGTTAAAACCCACTGTGAAGGATGATCGACAGAGCAGGAGTCCTCAACATGTTTCTCATAATCTCATTTACACCCTATGACAGATCTTTTACTGCCATAGATACTGATACATGGTGCTGACATTGTAATGTCTCATTCGGACTAAATTCAGCTCTTACACTGAAAATATTTTCCGTTCACTGCCCGGGGTTGATTCTTTCATGGCAAGGACCTTCAGGAGAGCAGGTCTAGAATGTAACTGACCTTTCAGCCACCAAGCAGCCTCTTATATCTGAAGGATTTTACTGAATTTAAGCCCAATTCATCAATTCATAGCATCTTTTCATTCACTCTGTGCTCGAATTTTAAATGACATCCAGGCTCAAATAGATTGCATTTCTGATATGCGGTTGTTATTTGACTTTGTCGGGAATAAGCAAGAAGTGCATTACTTGTTCAAATAGTAGACCAACAGACAAAATCAATGTCAATAACAGAAGATATTATGTTATTTACTCAATGAAAAGGCATAGCAGCAGTTCACCGCAAAATAGCTGTTCCTGTTTTGCAGTGATTTGAAAGGAATACAACATTGCAGTAATAGTGTATTTTGTGATGTCGGCTCTTTTTTAAATAGTTTTTACATGGAATATAACAATCTTGATATTAACATCGATTTGTTTCGGTCTTCTCTCCAGCCGGGCAGACTTACATTTGCAAATGGAAAAGCGGATTTGCAGTTCGCTGTTAACTTAAACGTTTAAAGATCAGATGTGTTTCTTCATACAATAAGGAGAAAGTCATTAGCTATTGGATAAGTATAGGTTATACAACGACTTTGAGGTGTATAACTAACATTTCAGGTGGTTATTTACCGAGGGCTTTAGCCCGAGGTAAATAACCCCTGAAATGTTAGTTATACACCGAAAAGGAGTTGTATAAGCGACTTATACTCCATATGACTCCTGAAGGATTTGTAACTGAATTTTGTTGCTTTGTTGTCTCTTTAGGTGTGTTGTTTGCAGAAAAAGTACTAACTTAATCCCCAACAGTGGTATAACTAACAAATCTGTTGGTTATACCATGGCAAAAGACAATAGAAAACTGTCTTGGTGGAGTATAATATTAGATTCTTTCAAGATGATACAGGCTTTTTGGCATAATATATATGAGCGTTTCCGTGCGATAAGTAAAACTAAATAAAAATGCCCTAACATATTGATTGAAGCTGCAATATGACAACCTTCACAACCGGTTACAGTTACACCTTCACTGACAATGAAAACCTAACTGGACTTCATGAATTTACTATTTCTAGCCGTAATGACACTGGAATTTCCATTAGTCTGGATGTATTTGATGGATTGCAATAAGTTCTGTTGGCTATAGGTAAAATTGGCAAATATCTTGATCTTAGTTGTATTGCATAAGAGTAAAGGCCATTTACAGCCAGTGACTATGACTTTAGTCAAACACCAATCTATATTTGACACGACTGTTTGTATAACTCTTATTGGACAAATTATCATTCCAAGATTCAGTGTATTTGGGATTTATTATATCGATGAATTTTTATGCCGTGTTCTTTATTCCTATGGTAAGTACTTAATATGTAAATGGCACTGCCATGAAATTCGCACAGCACTTTTAAAAGGTTTTGTAGGACTTATACTGTTACCATAACCAGTGGCGTAGCCGGGGGGGGCAAGGTGGGGCAATTGCCCCACCTGTGGCTACTCTTGCCCCCCCTCTTGCCCCCCCTCTGGCTCTGGAGTAAAAATAAATAAAATTGGCCTGAAAATTACTGTGCATGATCTAGTTTTACTATTCTTCTGAGGCTGCCCATTGCCAGATAGTGTTTCAAACGCCAATCTAATATATTTATTGAGCCAAGCGACTTGTGGAGCTTAAAAAAATCAGGGTCTAGAAACGCCATCTGGACACTCCCGAATTTGTCAAATTTATTCAACCATACAGTGAGGCCCTCCATGAGCAATATAGGCCTACAAACTCTGTAAAATTGCAGTGACCATCCGAGTGGCCAGTGCTTCTTGTGAGCAAAGCTTCTCTGCCATGAAGGCATTGAACGGGATAAAAACCTTTGTGAGATATTCATGGCAGATGAGAAGCTCTCAAACTTAGTCATCCATATTGCAAGACAAAGGTCAAATTCATTTGATTTGGATGAGTTTGTAGACATATTTGTAAACACTCACAATAACAGAAGGATCATGCTTCTTTAACTCATATCTGAGACTGATGTTGCGACATTCCATTCAGCAATAATTCTATGTGAAATTTAGTTTTTCTATTGTTATGCCACAGCTCTGTTCTAATTAAGGATCAGGAAAGTTTTTCATTATTCTAAGATGACGATTGCTATGTGATGATAATTATAACTTTTCTGTTTCTTGTTCAAGACTGAAAGATTTTCATTGTGATAACTGAAATCCTGTTAGATAAAAATGACACTTTTCTGATGTTTTCTATGGGTTTTTCATCATCTAAGGATCCAATCATCTAGATTAAATATTTAGTGGCATTCAGTTACGCAAATTTATATGATATGAGACAATAAACACTTAGATATTTAGCGGCACAATATTTAAGGCCTTTAACTGATATGCAAATACAACATACAGTTAAATTTAATGCACTTCATGTTCAATTTAACATGTTTACTTGTTTAGTGATGATGAAAATGACCATTGTGGGAGTCCAAAAAATGTCGATAAATATCGATAAAATCGGTCATGTATCTTGCCCCCCCTCAAAAAGTACTGCCCCACCCACTGCCCCACCTGTGGCAGAGACCTGGCTACACCACTGACCATAACTTTCATGTTTATTTCATATTCAATGTATGAAAGGCAGTTAACTGTTTCAGAAAATTAGAAAGACAGATAGATATATATTTGTAAAATCTATCCACCACTATAAATCCCTAAAAATCTGACACATTTGCATACTGCACTATTTTCCGAGTGCAAAAATTTTGAAATTTCGAAAGTTATAATGTTAGACAGGTCCGGGCCAGGAAAAAACTGCCAATTCATTCCGTCAAGGTTTTCTCAGTGGATTATGCTGGTATAAGATATACTCTTCAAAATTGGACATGGGGACATTTTGAAATTTGCCTCTAATTCAAGATGGCCGCCAAATTGCAAAATGGCCGCCAAAATACATAAAATGTCACTTGAGAGACCCCTATTAGGTGAAATTCCAAATTTTTTTCACCAATTTTTGATGGTAATAGCCAGACAACATGACCCATTTGGTTGGATGTCACATCAGTGATCAATTCATGGTCAAATCCAATATGGCCGCCATGACGGCCATTTTGAAACAAAAATAGCTGTATCTCCTGATCTAGCAGAGATATATTACAATAAATTTGGTGTCTATTTCTAGGTTTTCGTGGATGAGGAATCCAAATATACCATCAGAATTGAAATTAGGTCAATAGGTCATAAGCTAGGTTCAAGATGGCCACCATTGTGAGCGTCAAAAAGTTGTTTGCTGGTGCTTCAACAACAAAAATGATAGATCTAAAGACCCAGAATGTTTATTTTTAGTAAGAGATTCATGAATAAGGACTAGATATAGGTTCTAAGGGTATAGCATCCTATTCACCCTCTTGGTACAGTTATACAGTCACTTCCTGTATTATAAAATACAGGAGTACCTACGAAATTTATCAAAATGACATGTTTGGCTGAAAAGAATGTGAAAGTCCAAAATGCTTTATTGATACCTAGCAATTCCTCCTGATTCACTGATTTCCAAAATCTCTATAAATGTCACTGTCAGCCAGCAATTCCATTTCAGAAAAGTTTGAACAAGTATTAGATGATTGTTCAATGTTCATCGTCAGGAAGCTCAATGCACTAAATTTCCTCATCTCCAAAATGTGTGTGATCATCTGCTCTTGATCGTCCAAATCTGAGGAAAGCAGTGAAATCTTGCTTTGGTAGAGTTTGCTCATCTTCTGTGATGTTGTCTGGGGCAGACACATAGTTGGCTCCGCCTCTGGCGAGAGCTTATGTAACGAGTCAGGCCCACAACGCTGTGCACAACTTCCTGACAAAATTCGAGATCGTATACCATTGTCCTTTGGTATCATGTTTTCAAATCACCAAATGCCTGCTCTTTTCTATTTTGGCTCCAGTTTGTGCATTAGAAGTGCCATAAACACCCAATTACAAATTGTGCCAGGCCAAGCCAATGGTTGTAAGGCCAAGCCAAATTTATTTTTATGGTCAACTAGATCAGCAGCACAGACCAATGCTAACATATAGACTGAGCTCAAGTCTCACAGAGATCACCTGACATCTGGCCTGGCCTGGCCTGGCAGTGTGGCTGGTGTTTGTCAACACACCAGCAGTCCAGCACTCCATGTGGTTTCCACAACTTGTACACACAGCAACATACAAGCTGTATGGATTCAATGAACAATGATAGCTGATGAGTCTAAAAGTGTCACTATGACAATTTTCATTGCTATTATTTAACACTACTAGGTTCATTCTAGTTGTGACAATTTAGAAATATTTTTGGTCCTACCTGGCCTTAGTGGTGTTTGTGTAAGAATGTAGAGAACTGTATTCACTCAGTCAGCAGTGGTAATCCAAACACATGGACCATGGCCATGTCCTAAACTGCTAAATTCCATGCCAATTAACTGAATTATTCCAACTCCAGATGCAGAATATATAACTTCAATGTCAGACTGGTAATTTCTTTGGAGCAATCATGGATAGGTCCATAGAATGACTCAAACAACCTGTTATACAGCTACACTTGGCAGCATGCTGATGCTACTCCAAGAATGTGATGACATATATTTAGGTTTGACCTGCATTTGTTTTACCCTAAAGTCCACTCTGCTACTGTGCTGTTGCAAATCACTGCACTGAGATGGGGAATGTAAGAGGGGGGGGGGGGGGGGGTAACTGCTAGAGGTAGGAATCTGCAGGGCTAAATATGTGTCATGAGTCAGGCAGACCACAGGGGCCATTCAGCTTGGTACAGTTTCCCAAGCAACTTGCCATTTACATTGCCACAATTACATACATGATAGATAGATAGATAGATAGATAGATAGATAGATAGATAGATAGATAGATAGATAGATAGATAGATAGATAGATAGATAGATAGATAGACAGATAGATAGACAGGTAGATAGACAGGTAGATAGACGGATAGATAGACAGATAGATAGACAGATAGATAGACAGATAGATAGACAGATAGAAATAGACAGATGGAGATAGACAGATCAAGAGATTGACACACGGACATAGATAGATAGATAGATAGACAGCTAGATAATCTTTTATGCAGCATGTGACACTCATTGGGTAATAAACAGTGGCGTCCCTATGGGGGGCACAGGGGGCATGTGCCCCCCATACTTGACCTGTGCCCCCAGGTGCCCCCCATATGAACTTTCCATCTGGCTAAAATATACAATTAGTATTGTGGGTGCCCCCCCCGAGAATCACGTGCCCCCCCCCCGTTACCCCCCCCCCTCTCGAGACACCCTAGTTACGCCACTGCTAATAAACATGTCTTTGGTTAAACTCACACCTCAGCATTACTAAAAATTAAGTAGTAAGAACAACAATGTGCATAAAATGCAACTACTCCCTCACAAATAAACAACCACATTCTCCTTCTAATGCGAATGGCATACACTTTTTACATCTGACAAATTGTCAAAAAAGAAGCAGCTTTCAGGTTGGCGGAGCCGTGTGCTCTCTGAGCGCCCGTTGTAGTTGAGATGTAAGTCTGGCCTGAGACTTTCTTTGACTCATATCAATCAAATATCGTATATTTGGCTTGACCGAGCTTGTTGACACAATTTGTCTTCAGCATGTATGCCCTTGTATAGTCTTAACCATCTGCAGGATAGAATTTAGCATAAATATGCCCAGTTTTCTGCATATTTTCTGGTTCTTTGTGGCTATTTTTCTGGGACAGACTTTGTGCAAGTTGAGGACATGCGAACCAGACTGATCGAACACACGCTTATGTTTTCTGTCAACCTCTTTCTGTCAACCTCTATCTGTGACTTCAGGATACTCAATGGTAGTTTGGAGGCATTGATGCTAAATGCAAGTCCCAAGTTTTTCCCGATATGCAGCCTAATTATATCCTTACTGGAGTTGTTTTTATTGGGCAAGATGTTTATGATTAATAGAATTTATAGAAACTTAACTGTTTTTCCGTCGTACGACGTACGTACATTGAAATTCTGGTTTGCACAATAGACTCTTGAACGTGCCTTGGGTACAGGCATGTGCAGAAAATGTTTTGCTTGTGAAATACCATGAAGAGTCCAGTGTCATATTCAAGGCCAGGATATCCGAGACCAAGCATGAGCCTTCAAGACCGAGAAATTGACCCTCCGAAACTGAGACCAAGGCATCAGCCCTCTAAGCAGAGACATAAGCCGGCAGAATAAAAAAGTATAGTTCACTACCAAACTATATATAAATTAGTTGGAATATTATCGACATAAATCATCACATCACTGAAGCTGTGTTAAAGATTTACTTTGGCGCCACCATTTTCAAAGACTTGAGTACAACTGGTCAACAACTGAATCTTTTTAAAAAGGGGCATGCATAACATTGTCGAAATTCAAATGACAGTCAAATGACAGTCCAAGTTTACATGAAGAAATACTCAAATTGATTTGGCAATGTCACAAACAATAGCTCTACCTATAACATATAAATAGAAGTGATTTGGTCACATACTAATATATTTATAGGATAATAGGTTCATCGGTTCGATAAACTCAGAGAAAATTGGAGTAAACTGACATTAAAATCTTGTTTGGCTGTTCTTGCAAAATTAAATAAGATTTTGAGACTGGCTTCGGACGTGCGTCAGACACACATCCAAGGCCAAAGGCTCTGAGACTGAATCCAAGGTAGAGACATGGGTATCCGAGACCAAGGCTAAAGCCGTCAAAAAGTGGCCATGAGGCGGGCATCCAGCACGAGGTTGGCTTCAAGATCTCCTACTTCAGCAGTCAACTGACCTTCACAGCTCTCAGGAGAGGTGGGTCTTATCCTGTTTCAACATTTTCTTGATTAGTTTGATCTCGCAAATTCCATACCAATTGAGGTGGTATCAGACCTATTAATATTACTATTAATATTACTGCGGTATGCAGGACAAAATTGACAAAATCTGATCTCCGAATTGATCAACCACTTTATTGATGCTGATCTAGTGATCAACGTTCACTTAACAATTTTGTGTTGGCTTGCACATAAAAAAAAGCATAGCATAGGTGAACCATGATGGACTATTCATGTATTTCACAAGCAAAACATTTTCTGCACACGCGTGTACCCAAGGCACGTTCAAGAGTCTAATGTGCAAACCAGAATTTCAATGTACATACGACACAAAAACAGTTCGATAAGTTTCTATAAATTCTATTAATCATAACATCTTGCCCAATAAAAACAACTCCAGTGAGGATATAATGAGGCTGCATATCGGGAAAAACTTAGCATCAATGCCTCCAAACTACATTGAGTATCCTGAAGTCACAGATAGAGGTTGACAGAAAGAGGTTGACAGAAAACATAAGCATGTGTTCGATCAGTCTGGTTCGCATGTCCTCAACTTGCATAAAGTCTGTCCCAGAAAAATATCCACAAAGAACCAAGGAAGTTTGACCACAAACGTGTTGCCTTTAAACTATGATATTTTTCAGAAAATATGCAGAAAGCTGGGCACATTTACGCTAAATTCTATCCTACAGATGGTTATGACTATTCAACATGTTGTTCAAGGACATACCTGCTGAAGACACTGGAAGTGTGCTGCCCCTTGTAAATTAAGTAAGACAACCAGCAAGGTCAGAGGAAGAGGGGCAATGGCAGGGGGTGTTGAAAAAAAAAAAGAATAGAAGTGCATTGTTTGCATTGACAGATGTTTTCCCAAATTGTGTCAACAAGCTCGGTCAAGCCAAATATAAGATATTTGATTGATATGAGTCAAAGAAAGTCACAGGCCAGACTTACATCTCAACTATGTGTCTGCCCCAGACAACATCACAGAAGATGAGCAAACTCTACCAAAGCAAGATTTCACTGCTTTCCTCAGATGTGGACGATCAAGAGCAGATGATCACACACACTTTGGAGATGAGGAAATTTAGTACATTGAGCTTCCTGACGATGAACAATCATCTAATACTTGTTCAAACTTTTCTGAAATGGAATTGCTGTCTGACAGTGACATTTATAGAGATTTTGGAAATCAGTGAATCAGGAGGAAATGCCAGATTTCAATGAAGCATTTTGGACTTGCACATTCTTTTCAGCCAAACATGTCATTTTGATAAATTTCATTGGCAGTCCTTTATTTTATAATACAAGAAGTGACTGTATAACTGTAGCAAGAGGGTGAATAGGATGCTATACCCTTAGTACCTATATCTAGACCTTATTCATGAATCTCTTATTAAAAATAATCATTCTGGGTCTTGAGATCCATCATTTTTGTTGTTGAAGCACCAGCAAACAGCTTTTTGACGCTCACATCAATTGGTGACCATCTTGAACCTAGATTATGGCATATTGACCTAATTTCAATTCTGATGGTATATTTGGATTCCTCACCATGAAAACCTAGAAATAGACACCAAATTTATTGTGATATCTCTGCTATAGATCAGGAAATACAGCTATTTTTGTTTCAAAACGGCCGTCATGGCGGCCATATTGGATTTGACCATGAATTGATCACTGCTGTGACATCCAACCAAATGGGTCATGTTGTTTGGTTATTACCATCAAAAATTGGTGAAAAAAATTTGGAATTTCAAGTGACATTTTACGCAATTTGGCGGCCATCTTGAATTAGAGGCAAATTTCAAAATGTCCCCATGTCCAATTTTGAAGAGTATATCTAATACCAGCATAATCCACTGAGAAAACCTTGACGGAATGAATTGGCAGTTTTTTCCTGGCCCGAACCTGTCTATGTACTATTGAAAATTTTTAACAGAAGGACCCTATGAAATAGAATTTTGCTGGCTGAAGTTAGTTGAAGTCAAGTGAGTTTAACAACTTAGCTGACTATAGTCAATTGAAGTTCTTGCCAAGCAAGTCAGAGTTTAAACTCTGACAGACTTCGGGGTCTAAATTTGTAATTTAACTGACTTGCAGCACAGGTTGTGACCGAAAAATATTATTATTTGCACGTCTCACATGAAACACTCATGATGTCACTACCTATTAATACATTTTCTGTCCCCATAGCAGAATAACAAAAACCAAAGTAATTTCCATGTCTCAGTGCTGCAATCTCCGTAGTCATTGTTGAGATATGTTATGAAAAACCATAATCTGCGTAGAAGCAAACCTTCAGCAAAAGACATCTAAAAGACACTGTTTCACCATAAAAGTGATATGTATACCAAATTGCAAGCAAGTATAATGCAATCGTGTGGTCGAGTCTTTGCCTGAAATTATCGAAAAGCCCACTGCCCTGCCATCTGCCCGCGTGCCTGCAGGGTTATATTAGACCCATAAGCAGCAGTGTTAGCAAGTGACTTGAAGTGAGTTTTACCCTGTTGAAGCAACAAGTGAATTGATAAAGAAGCAGTGACTAGCCAGTCACATTACCAAAGAACAAAGAAGACTAGCAGCCAGTTTTGAAGCTATGTGTATGCTTCTGTTTTGTCAATTAATATATCATACCTGAGATGAATGACTTAGTTTTTGTCTGAAGCTGGGGCATCATGGGTTTCTTCGTATTGATGTCACAAAATCCAAAGTGAAACTGATAAATTTTCCCTAATCCATCTAACTTCAGTTTGGATTTACCTTTACAGTTGATGCTTGAACCTTTTTTTGTTCATGCTTATGCATTGCGAGCAGCATATTTTTGAAAGTCAATTTGGCAAGTTAGTAATTTTTTTTACCAGATGAAAGTCTTGCAAGAGACAAAGCAAAATATCAGTGAAGTCAGTGAGACTTTACAATTTCAATTGCTCATGGGTCTAGGTTATATATATGTAAAACCATGGAAAGGCCTACACTTAGGTATAGGTTGTGTGCTGTGGGCCGGAAACCAAAAATTATAGTTATTTATATTTTTCAATTTTTTTCTTAAAAAGGTGTAAAAAATACCTGTCAATCATACCATCAAAAGGCATGCAGTAAAAGATCATATCTATAAAGGGAATATGTGTATCAAATATCATCCATGTAAATGCAGAAGTGGCCAAGTTTTGACCGGGAAACAAAAAAATAACTATTTGTAGTATTTTTTCTCAATATTTTAAAAAATATATAATATCCATTAGTCATGACATCAAAAGGCCCAACTACACCAACTACACCATAGAGGTGATATGTGTATCAAATTTTATCTATGTAGGCCTACATGCAATAGTGGGCAAGTTTTGGCCCTGAAATAATATTTTTTTTCTCAATATTTCTTAACTATAGAATACCCATCAATCAGACCATAAAAAAGGCACAATTGGACCAAATAGGCCATATGGTCAGGTCTCCACTCGTGAGGAGGTGGACTCCTGTTACAACCTGTGACACTTCAAGAGATAATATTTCCAACAAATATCAGTAATTTTATCAAAAAGATGCAATGGACATTAGGAGTTAACTCCCACTTACCTGTTGAGTCAGGTTATAATGTTTGGGAAGCTTTCAAAATACAAGTAAAGTGACTTTGAAGAAGGAGTCCATCTGTTTTTTCACCCAAAAATCATGGACTCCAAAGTGTTCAACACCGTTCCTTTTCTTTTGTTGCACAGTGCCTATGCTTCCCACAACATTTGTGCAGGCGCTGAATGCTGGCTTGGAAAGTCAGTTTGAAATTCCCACTTAGTCCAATAATCCTTGGTGACTGGCAACAAAATGAGATAAGCTTTTTTCAAGAATGACGTAAGTGTTGAACATGGACTCCACCTTATGTTCAACCCTTTAACAGTCCATAAAATGTCTTTTACAGTATTATGATCTTTGTGGCACACATCAGGATGTTTTGCTTTTCCTGAGTTCTTATTGGTTGACTGGTGGTTGAATCCAAAAAGAGGCTGTATTCTGAGAGGCATCTCCACAAAGTGAAACATGATTTTAACTGCAAAATGTTCGACCTATAGATGCATTTTTTTGGATTAAAAATGTATGAAAATCAAAGGTTATAAATATGTTCAACCCAATAAACAAAAATGTTCAAGGAAGGATCTGTTCAGGAGGCCACCAAAACATAGACCATCATGGACTGGTCAATGAGAAACACCTTAGGAAGTTGGAGTCCAACCTAATGGACTCCAAATTCAGCTTGTTCAACACCAAAAAGTGACAATTTTCCCCATTATATGTTGTATTAAATTGCAAATTTAACATGATTTTACCTATTGGTTGTTGTATCTGCTGTCATGACCACTTACAGACAAACTTATCTGATAATAGAAAGTTTTTGGAGTTGAGAGGTAATGTTCAACACCATTTTGACTTTTGTAGTGTTGAATTTGAGTCTGCATGGTGAACTCTCGTTCAACACCAATGTTTTTCTCTCATTCTAGCCTTGACTTTACTTTCAAATGTGTCACCAGTCAGTCTAGTTGTTACCACTGGTCAGAAGAACATTTTGATTGATTTTGAAGACTTTGCCATTAAGCAGAAGAGCTATAAATGACCATTTTATGTTGTCAAACAGGAGTCTAAATGTTTTGGTCTCATGTTCAACACCATTTTACTTATTAACTGTCGATCTTGAGTCTGAGTGGTGAACTCTTGTTCAACACCAATGTTTTTCTCTCATTCTAGCCTTGTCTTTAGTTTCAAATGTGTCAACAGTCATTCTAGTTGTTACTAAGTGTCAGAAGAACATTTTGATTGATTTTGAAGGCTTTGCATTAAAGCAGAAGAGCTATAAATGACATTTTATATTGTCGAACAGGAGTCTAAACGTTTTGGTCTCATGTTCAACACCAAGATATTTGTTGTTTGTTCAACACTATCAGTCTTTTGGACTCCGTTTCGCCACCCCTTGAAATGATTTAATTCAGTCAAGAAACCGTTATAGTGAACATAATCAATGTACTTAAGTAATTGAAAGTGAAACATATACTATCAGAGTCAGAAAAAGCTTGATTTTAGCAGTCATGGGTAGTCACATTTTTAACTCCCTTGCACTCCATGTTCAACACTGTCATTGAACAAAGCTGTGCGTTCAACAAAAATGCTGAGCACAAACAGAATTATTTCCTTAAAAAATTCCAGAAAAACATAAATCTAAATAATTCAATGTACAGAAACCAGCGAAATAGCGTTTATATGAAAGTGTTGAACTGGAGTTGATGGAGACCACACCTCCTCACGAGTGGAGACCTGACCATATGTGTACCAAATGTCATTCATGTACAATTGTACATGCAATAGTGGCTGAGTCCTGATCCGGAAACAAAACAAAGTAATTACAATACCTCATTCGAACTTCATTCGCTGAAGGTAAAGATTACTTGGTTCTTTTCAGCTCCTTGTATTAAAAATAATTTTAGTGATGTTTAGAACATCTATGGTAGGTACTAAGTATTAGTCCATGTGAATTAGTAGAACAACTTTTGATTTTTTATTTATCTTTTTTTTTCAGTGGCTTATTACACATTCCTCATGATGTCAATTTGGAATCTGGTTCTCATGTCAGTCGAACGTGTCATGGCCGTCCGCTTTCCTCTGAAGTATATTTTCTTAAAACAAAAGCATGCAATACTGGCCTTAGTTGTCACAGATGTATTATCACTTGGATTGAACTTCATGTATATCTTCATTTATCAAATAACCCCAGATGGACAATGTGTAGGATCCTTTGATGTCAAAGAGAATGAATTGGTTAAATATGTAAAACTTCACGGGTATATTTTCATCTTGTGGATCTACCTAATCCCGTGCATACCACTGATTACCATGTACTCAGTCATATTGTACAGCTTAAGAAGAAGAATGAACAACTCTGAACTGGGACAATCTTCAGTCATCTCCACAGCAAACTCAAAGGCCACCAAGTCTTTCATTTATGTAACAATATTTTTCATTGGATGCTACAGTCTGGATAATGTATACTTCTTATTGCATTTGCTGAACAAACGTCAAGACATATCAACAATGACATCACAATTTTTGATGTCAGTAAACTCTTCCCTTAATCCACTTATATATTTCGTCAAAATGGATTTCATGAAAGATGCCTTGCTCCATATAGTCATGTGCAAAAGAGATAATATGAACCAATCTCGATAAAAAGCATTGTCGTCTTGTTTCTCAGCAATGATAATATGATAACGTTTGTTGTAAATTGCCTAACTCTTCACTTTACCAGAACTTTAAAATCTGTCAAGTTTTGCATACTGAGCCCCGTTAATATTTCTATCAATTAGATATAGCAATAACCATAACAGTTTTAGTATCAATTAGGGGCCGACCAGATGATCTTTGGGGGGGGGGCTATGGATATTTGGTGAAAAAAAAAAGATTGTTTCCCACTTGACACTGAAAAAAAAAGTTTGTTCAGCACAGGGAAATTTTAAAAAAAAGTTTGTTTCCACCTGTAGCTAGAGCACCGTAACGTTAAAATTCCGGAAAAAAAGTTTGTCGCAAGTGGGCATGCGAAAAAATTGTTTGTCGACGCGCCGCGAACAAAAAAAAAGTTCGTTTCGGGGGTAAAGTCCATAGCCCCCCCTCCAACTATCGTCTGGTCGGCCCTTAGAGTAAAATGTTACACCAATAGTCATAAAACCAATATATTTCAGAGATGTTGTCCGTTGTTACTGTAAAATTAATATTTGTTTCATAATAGAAAGAAATAGATTTATTGAGTCTTGTCTCTTAACAAGAGTTCAGACCTCAGCATCTGAATGGGTCTTAATCTCCCTCAATTTGTGAGACTTGTACTCAACTTCAGTGATTTCACCATTCGACAATTATATCAGCCGATCCCAAGACCATAGTATTCTTGATGCCCTTTGTTTGAACTTCATTTCTTAAAGAATAATAAATTCACTTCATGAGCCTTGTTTAAGGGGGACTGGGGGACATATCCCCCCCCCCCCCATATTTTGTTGATCAGGTCGATTTTTTAGTACGTTCATCTGACTGCGCAAAGAAAACTTCGTTCCAGGTAACAGCTTCTCAGCTCTACTTTTTACTTTTGATTTTTCATGGGGTGGCTGATGCACCCTAGTACACAGCCATAGTTCCAAATGGCCCAGATATCAGTTTAATAAACCATGAATACAGATAGAAAAACAGATGATTCATTGAATCAGTTGTTATTCACACTAAGACAGCCAGTAAGCCTCATTTATTGATAGCAGTTGGAATCAACACTTCAGCTGGATTATCATGCCCACATGTGAAGTGTAAATTCTGATGTCAGTATTTCAATACTGACATCATATTTGCATATATATTCACACGGGACTAATATGAGATAGGTAGTAACAGCGGTACTAACAGACAGATAGACAGAGCTACTCTCGTAAACACACCTTGACAGATGGACAGACATCAGTGACTGAAAAAACAATTCTATCTTATGGCAGGCCCAATAACAGTCACAGTGTGCTTCATCACTTGCGCCTGCAGGTGGACTCCAGTCGGCATACCACAATACCATGCCCTCTAGTGTCTATCTGCATAGCGCTTGTGCAGGTCTTGTGCATACGTGGTTGATGAAATACAGCTGATGCCAAAGGTTTTACTTAACAACATCATAAGTTGAATTCTCAATTGTATTGTTATAATACTTCTAAACGGATGCAAGATGATTACTATATGATTGATTGCCTCACAATGTGCTCTACAATGGCGGATCTAGACAGGGTCATCTAGGGGGGGCCCGGGCATGTTTCGGCATTCGCGGGCCTGCGTTTTTGCGCATTTTCTTCTTAACACTATTATTATTCTGTGGGGTCTAGGGGGGGGCCGGGCCCCCCCTGTATCCGCCACTGGGCCCACTGCTCTATAAATTACAGCCGATGAATTTCAAGTACTTACACAATTACACTGGCATGTTCCTGGTGAGGTCATATCTCTTATTCTCTATGACTCATTCTCAGTTTATGAGGTCATATCCCATATCTCAAAGCTATTCGTGGGCCTTGTTTAATGGGGGGACTGGGGGACATGTCCCGCCAATATTTCAGAGGGGGGGGGGAGAAAGTGCCTTTTGTCTCGCCTATGTTTTACATACAAAAACCAGGAGGAAATATACCAAAATTGGGAAAAATACATTTAATATGATTAATTCACTTCTAAAACAGATGAACGCTAAGATTTTTTTCTATTCACAATCTTTTCGTTGATATCCAATATTATAGGGCAACTGACACTCTTGTAGAGAAGATGTTGGGTCCCTTAGAATTCTTCATAACTTGTCACTTCTTGTCGAAAATGAACTTTATAAGCTTAACATGAGCTCGGCAACGTAATTTTGAAGAGACGGTAACATGATGGAAAGCACATGGTCAGGTAACCGTATTCTTGATCTGTAATTAATGGCTAAATTAATTACTGCTGAGTTATGCCAACTTCTGGACTTTGCTGTTGGTCTATGTGTTGCTTAACAATATTTCTGCTATTTGTACAATGACTCAATGAGAGTTTTGGAAAGATCATTTAAGCAGAAAAAATTATTTAAAAAAAAAGAATTGTAGGGACCTAGTATTTGATATGAGGTTCTTCGAACACATATCTGTAATATTCTATTGATTTCTTATGTATGTGCTGTTACATCTATACCTCCAATGTACCTTACCTACTTTGACAAACCTACCTACAATGTTACCTCATGATTAGGCATGCCTAAATACAAGTGTTGGAAACACAGATACCAAACCAGGCAATGAGCCTTTTACATTATCTATCATGAACATGAAATTTCTATTTCTATAACAATTAATTCTGACTTGCATATTTGGATTGTTACCAGAGCAGTTGTGAGAAGTTGAATATTTGAATATTTTGACACTTACTCATTTATAAACACTCCATTAGAACGTGTCCACAACTCAATAAGAACGCGTACCCTCAAGTAGAACACCACTGCAGTACACATAAATTGATGACAAATAGCACTTGGCTGGTTATTTTTGTCCCAATAGTAAGGGACCTTCCATGTCAATTATTTCCTAATTTGGAGTACAGATTTGAGATGGTCCATACAAAAAATGTTCCGAGGCTAGTTATGAGAGGACACGGTAAAGTATGTTACTGTACTCAGTGGTTGAGCATAGAAGAAGGTAAGGTTCAAAAGCATTATTAGTAGGGATCAGACCAATTTTGGGATTGTTGGGAGCGTGCAAATGAAAAATATAAGGAAATTGATGTATTTCAATGGAGACAATTAATACATATTGCTTGGCATAGACAAGAAGTAAGCCAAATTTTTTGACACAAGCAGTTGCTAAATGATGAAAGGCTAATGTTTGGAGCACAATTATTAGAAGATTTGACTTTTTTATGGCCTTTCCACATACTAAGTTTTATTTTGCATAATTTCATCACACACCAATATATTTTATAAGGCCTATACGGCATAACTCAACTTTTCCAGAACGGAACGTCATGACTCATGAAAGTCACATAGATTACTTCCCAGCCTAAAACAATTGTGATTATCTGAGAAAGATACAACGTTGGACCCAATAGTTTTCGTATAACTGAGAAATAACCAACTTGCGTAATTTTGTCAGATGTGGTGTATGTACGCATGCAAGGTCATGGTTTTGCTTGGTACCAGAATTTTCTATTTTTTTTTTTTTGCAAGTGAAAATCATCACCCTTCACATGATCGATATTATCAGCCATTATTTTCAATGTGCCTCAAGCACAAATACAGTACAAGCCAAAATAAAGTAAGAAAATTTTCTGTCAGAAGTCCTCTGTTTACCTATTTTGCCCTCTTTTCTCCTCTCCACCCCAAATTTCCCTACAATCCTTTTCACTCCTTACAACAACCTTAGCCCACATTAAGAACTCTATTTAAACAGCTACCATTGTAACTGCAATTAGCAGAGGTGCAAAACATCAAGTAAATCAAACACAATGGGCAGGGCCGGATTAAGGTAGCATGAGGCCCTAGGCTAAAACTCAATGTAAGGCCCATGCTGGACCTGACCTGAGACCCCCGATCGCTGCAGAATTTCTCCTGTGATTCCCACTTTATTTTTGTCACCAAAGCAGATTTTTATTCCAATATTGTTATAAAAGCCAAGAAATGGACCACTTTTTGCGTGATCTTGAGTCTTCTATACAAACCTACATGCATAGTAGCCTACACTAAGGAGAATAGGCAACTTCTCTATTATCAACCTTGTAATTGTAATTGCAGAAATTTGAGCGAAACATTGTACCCCTTCCTTTTGAAATAATCATGAAAATATCTGCAATGATTATAAATAAAGGGGCCATATGAAAAAGCCAAAAAAAAATTACAAAAATTGCAAACATGGTAAATTTCCCCCAAGATAATATGTAACACCATGTCATTTTCATCCAATTGTTGCACAAACATTTCTTAGGTAATCCTAGACAATGTTACAATAGTCGTGGAAATGTCTACAATAATTATAGACATTTTGCAATAATTGTTGGATTCTTATTATGGCATAAATTTCTCACCCAGACAATCAGAAGTGACATCTTTTAGATAATTGTATGAATTTACACATGATAATTGCAGATAATTTAACGGTTATAACGATTCTAGGATTTTTCTGCTAAAGTATGATAGAACGATTGATTTCAGAGGAAATTCTTATGAGAAACATTGCATATAAAGGCACTCAATAAAAACAGGTATTTCTAGCTACATGATCTGCAAAATACAAATTGGGGCCCCTTAATATGCAATTGGGCGCAAGTTGTCCTCCTGATTTTTTGCATGTTATCTTTGACTTCTTCCAAGTTTAGTCAAATTCAATTTTTTTTTTACCCAATGTGAGGCCCCCTTGAGGTGTGAGGCCCTAGGCTGTAGCCTACTCAGCCTAATGGATAATCCAGGCCTGACAATGGAGGTGATTGACTTCAAATTGGTGTTGTTTAAATGTGGTTTTTAATGTAATTTTAAAAGGTAGTTGCAAGTAGGTAAAAGTAGGAAAGTGATTTAGGGGTAGTCAAAAGTTGTGAAAGGGTAAAGTAGTGACTGATTCTTCCTTCCTGCTGGGGTAATCGTACTTTATTTTGGGGTGTACTGTAGGAGATGGAAAGACTTGTTGGTTCTAAAAGCGTAAAGCACATTCTGTTTTAATTTTACATTTTGCCATAAACCCCCCTCAGCTGGCATACTCTGCTGCCATTGTTGTAACACAACATGTAACTGAGGGAAATTGAGATGTCCAGAGTTAAACTAATCTGACAAGCCCTGTGTGCGTGTTGTTAAATCCAACACTCATCACTAGATGTCACCTGTTGCTTCCTGTGAGTGGCACCTCAATGAATGGGCCATTTTGTAGTCACGTGATGCAGCATTCATCATGTGATTGGTTTATTGTGGGTCCGAGGTCATGTGACTAGAAAAAGGAAACTTTCAATAGGTGGTGATCGGTTGTCATGGTTACCAGAAATGCAATTTGTGAACCGGATATGGCAAAAACTCACTTTCTATGATTCTACGCCCACTCTGCATAAATTTAGAAGATTTGCTTGTTGTTTGTACAAGGTAAGGTTTGTCGGAAGCTGTATTCAGTAAATTAGCTTCACTTGATGTATTTTCACTCTACCTTAATGTTTATATGTACTGATATTCCGATTAGCAGAATTGAGTATGCTAGTGCCTGAACAAGCATTTTTAGTTGTTCTCGTTTTGACCTGTACCAATACATGCTTGCTTATTTTCCTGAAATGGAAATTATTTTATACACACACGTTTCTGATTAGTGAGACCATGCTTACAACTTACAAGCAGGGCCTTGGAGTTGGAGTCGGGAGTCAGAGTTGTGGAGTCGGAGGTTTTTGGGTGGAGTCAGAGTCGAACTTTGACTTTTATAGGTGGAGTCGGAGTTGGAGTCAAAAATTGTTATATCAACAGAAAGATTATCATTACATAAAACAACAAACTATGTTAGCTCAAACAAATTGTGCAACCATCTCACTCAATCGTTTGAGCTGACTCAATATTTCAAATTTTACAGTGAAGTCCTCAAATGACATCATACTCCAGAAGCATAAAAAAAAAGAGGATTTTATGTGAGTATGACAATGACAAAAACAATCACCGCAACGAAAAACATAACATTTTTTCGGGTGTATACGCTAAAGACAACACCGCAAAAATGCAGTAAAAGGATCAATTTACAAGTTTTGTTCCAGTCTCATTGCTGATCTATATTGATTTTTTTCTAATTCAGGGCTTTCAAAGAGAGAAATCGATATTGAGAAACTGCTGAGACTTCAATTTAGAAGCATGTTGGGTTAGCCAGCTATTTTCATGACAGGACTGTTAAAACCACACTCTGGTATCCAAATTGTTAATCAATAGATTGAAAGTGTTGCCAATGAAATTAGCTTTTTGGAACAATTTCGAGCAGTGAAGATTGAAGTGATATGAAAGGTGAGTGGAGTCTATACATATACAGCGATGCTTCAACGAACATTCTTTACCAAGCGGAAGTGCATACGGACTTATTGCTAGAGGTCAGTCTTGTCGTTGTGAGCTTGTCTTATTGTAACAGATTGCAGTCAATAATATGATAAACCTATGATTTTAATCATTCATCCATTTGTGTTTAGCTTGATGTCACAGGCAAGATTTAGCATAATTAAAGTTTATTAGAAGTTTAGAACAGTGTTTAAAGTCTCTGTTGATGTCATTTTATGCAAATTTACATAACTTTGTAGGCTGACATGGTGTCCTAAAAAGATATCTTTGTTGTGTTCTAGCTGGAATGAAGGATTTATTTAGGGCCTATAAACGTACTGTATTTACTTGGAGCTGAAAAGGACACGATTTTATGCCTTTTCGGGTGTAGGGCAATGGGACGGGCCCATTGCACTAAACGCAAAAAGGCATAAAATTGTCCCATTGGGAACTAAGATTTTAACCATTTTAACCATGCAAAAGAGCAAATGCACATGCATATGGGCATAACAATTCTTTTCTTATCTAACTGTAATGTATCAGGAAAGTTGGGTCATTGACACAGCCCAAGATTATAGAAAACACATTTTGGCTAAGACACAATCACCCAGGGGAGTGAACATTGCTGGACGAGAGTTTACTTTATAGAGGAGTGTACCATTTCACTCAATGGGTGAATATTCCCACTTCATCATCTTTAAAAGTGTATTTTTGTCGACTCATTCTTGGTTGACTGTGTTTGACGAAGACAAATTGACTGAATACCGAATAAAATTATTTACTCCAGAAAACAAAATGTATCATATATGCCGTACACTGTAAATTTTGAATTTTGAGTTAGCTTAATTGATTGAGTGAGATAGTTGCACAATTCCTTTGAGCCAAGATAGCTTGTTGTTTGAAGGTTATAACAACATAAAGATTATCATAACTCAAAACAGCAAGCTATCATGGCTCAAACAAATTGTGCAACCGTCTCACTCATTTGAGCTAATTCAGAATTTCAGAATTTACAGTGATATAGAGAAATTTAAGAATCTTTCTCAGTGATAGCCATATCTCGTTCTATTTACACTGGTGTACAAAAACAATAATGTTTCTGATTTGTGATAAATGTGTCTTTTACTTGTACACAATTAATCAATATTTCTGGTAGGCCTATAGCATAGATTTTTTCAGCACATTTTTTAGTAAGTTAAAAATTGAATAGAATGAGGGATTGCACTTTAATCTTTTAGCTTAGCTGGACAGAGGTAGTGAAATTCCAGGTGGCAAGATCTGCTTGGAAAGAATCTGATGTTGCAATGTCTTCTGGGGGTGATTGATGTTTTGATCCGAGCTAAGAAATGTGGGTTTCCTAAACATTCAGGAAATGATAGCAGCTGGTGGCATGCTGGGTTGAGGCAGGATATGATAACCAGACATTAGGAGGAGCTCAAGCACACTCTAAAAAAATTCAGACAAAATTGACTTTTAGATTCAGAATGGTTTTTTGAAATAGCCAAATTTCAAAGCAAAAAACCAACATGGATTCTTTTAAAAATCCATGTTGGTTTTGCATTGAAATTTGGTTTTTCCAAAAACCATTTTGAATCTAAAAAACAATTTTGTCTCGACATTTTTAGAGTGTAATCAGATTACAGCAATTGCTCTGAAGAAATTGTCTTTTTTCATAGTGTGGACCTATGATGTCATAGCTTGAGACTCCATTGGAACCTATGCAACTCTGGTTCTAGCTACGATGTCATAGGTGAAACTGGCCTATAGCAGTTCATGTGAACAACTTCATCATAGCCCTGCAATTATGTCATGGCTAGATTAGCCAATAATACCACTGCAAAAACTCAGGTGTTAAGTTGGGGGAGGGGGGTTGTTTATTTGGTGACACTTTAAGTACCTGAAATTCAACCAAGCATGGTTAATAGGATAACTTACAATTAATCACAGTTGCCTACAAACATGCTTCTGATCTCAATTGGATTTGATATGGACTGTTTGCAGTTCTGTTGGCTGTCTCTTTCAGTGTAAAACAAAAACTGCTTTAATCCTGTATTGCATTGTCGGTTACCACAGTACCTCGTGTGAGTATGCAATCATAAGGACAATTGACAGCGTTTGAGTAGAGTTCCGCCTCCCTATGTGCAGTCCAACTTTGCACCTGAGTTGTTGTTGTGATATTATTGGCCAGTATAGCAATGATGTAACTGCAAGGCTATGATGAAACTGTGCACAATGAACTCTATTGGCCAGTTGGACCTATGGCATCATTGCTAGCACCAATTTTGCATATCTTCCAGTGCTGAGCAATGGAGCATCTGCCTATGACATCATAGGTCCACTCTGGCACTGAAAAAAAAAACTGATTTCTTCAGATCAATTGCTAGAGCTGTAAGTAAGATTAATTACTCTGACTTATTTATGGAGTCAGTCAGATGCAAAGCACAGCCCTGTTTTATTTATTTTTTTTCAAAGGGTCTCTTTAAGCTGATAACGTTTGATTGTCAGACAAAACCTAACTGACTACTGTGTATTTGCATTCCTTTCTTTCTGTTTCAACCTTCTTTGTGCATACTTAATTGTTGTTTATTGCAATGGGGATGGATTGATGATAGGGGGTTTACGTCCTGTAGTTTTGCACTCGGTAGTCAGAAGCTGGATTCTATCCCTGGACCCGGCAATTGATAGTCCAGTACTCTACCACTAGATCTACACTGTATTTCTTTCTTTCTTATTCTATCTTTTTACCAACTTAATTGTTGGTGTTTGATTTTGCCAGTAGACCAAAACACAATATTACTATAAATCAAAATAAAAGGCTGTGTCATCAAATCCTTTGATGTCATAACAAATCCATAACTCCAAGGTACAAAGGCATACAATACAAAAATGAATAGATGGATGGATGATCGGAACTTCACGTCCAGTGTCTACAGGTATGAGGAGAACTAAAAGATGAGGTGAAGTTGACCTAGCCATGCAGAGCGGGAATTGAACCTGTCACACAGTTGGTAGAACATTGTGTTCCAACTGAGCTTGCCCGTCCAACACAAAGATGGATGACACATTACTTGACATCAACATTTTCAGTGTATCCTTCATGTGAAAAATCCCAACTGTCGTTCGGCGGAACCGTTAACTCGGCGGCCCCTTGTATCAGTATCTTTGCTGGGTAAGTAAAAGATCCGTCACGTGGGGTAACTGCGTAACATGTTGAGGACTCCTGCTCTATCTCCCATCTCATCAAGCAACCCTCGTAAGCTCCCGGAACTCGGTTTAGAGGACCGCACTTACCATAGTATCTATCTGCCTATATCTATCATCATATGGGATCTAGAAGCCTTTAGTGATGAATGCACTCCCATGGCCAATTAAACATCACTACTTCAGACCAAGGTTTTCTGAAACTTGCAAAGAAGTTGTCTAAATATATAGCCTATTCAAACCGTTGTGTTCTGGGATGGGTCGCAATTCATTAAACTGACATGAGGGGGCAGGCTTTGATGAATTGGTGTGGTGTATATTTTAAGATACTTTGTAAAAAGATGCAAACTACATTTTTTACCTTCAGAATTTGTTTGAAAGCAGAACTTAAGCTTTTAGCTAATGAAATAGCAGTTAAATAATCATTTATTGCATTTAGTGCAGGTCAAACCTTATTGGTTTGTGATTTGGCCGTCAAGAAAAAGCTAGTAAGTCAGCATGATTGTGGCACTTTGCGCAAAGGGCTTGGATTCAAAATCGCAATTTTTGTTAACCTTGTTATAGGTCCAGTGCCGTGAGTTGGTAAAATTTCAGTTTTGGGCAAATATGCACTTACATTTTAGGTCATATCTCAGCCCCATAAAGCAATTTATGCCAGTATTATGGATCGAATGATAGGCAAAAACATCTTCGTTGATGTAAATGGCAGCAATTGCATCCATATGTCACTGGTATTGAGATAATGAGTGATACATGATTGCAGTTAGGGAAATGTTTGGTGTCCCGCCTGGACACTGCATGTAAATTTTTGCATACAACTTTCAAATACAGGAAAAGGGATAGATTTAGGATCAAAATTGCAATGCTTTACTGTTCCCTGATTAGGTGGGCATCTTGTTAATCCAGAAAAATGGCAATTGGATGTTTCTATATTTTTTTAATACACATTTTGTAATTCTCAGTTGGTGTGTCCCGGGTGAAGTTTAAAAGTGCGATGTGATTTCTGATGCCACAGATAAACCACTGATCCAAACATTTTCGGAAAATTTGATATACCAATACATTGCTCATCACCTTGTATGTCAGGAATATATCAGTTAAAGTGGCTAAGGCTGTTGTGCCAGAAGCTGTGATGGCGTGAGTAAGACTGACAACAGCGCGACGCTCCTATATTCTGCAAACATTCTGTGGGACTTCTCTTGTTCGGGTACTTCCTGATGAAGGCTTGTTGCTGGAATTCTTGCATTCTTGGTATTATTGTCATGCTCATGAGCCTGGCTTTGTATTATTGTATAGAATAGGGTAGAAAGTCCAACCCATAATGGCATTAGAGCCCTATCTTTGAGACTGACAAAAAATGCGACGCTCTCACATTTTGTAATATTTATGAGGACCTTTTCTTCTTTACACGCTTCTTGATGAAGGCTAGTGGAAGGAAAGTTACCTTTTCTGATATGATTTTGTTGCTCATGAGCCCAGGTTTCTATTGGTCTATAGAACGTGTTTACAAATGTAACCTATCATGGTATTAGTGGCCTGTCTTTGTCACTGACAACAAATGTGGCACTCTTACACTTTGTAAAAATGTACAATACGGTTTTTAGTTAAACCTATCATGGTATAATGGCCCTGTGTTTATGGCTGACAAAAAGTGCAAAGCTTGCTTCCGGCATTACCTGCTAATTACACCATAGAAGGTATGAGACGGCAAATAATTAAATTCTGTATTTTGTTTGTTTTTAGAGTGTTATTCAACAAAAAGTGTGCAAGTTTCATAGTTATATCTTAAAAAGTCTTTGCTGCAGAGGTATTTGAAGAAACAAAATTTCGTTTTGAATAAACTGATTTTAAAGTTAGTATTTTCTTCACATTCATGTTTAAATTTACTAGCATAATGTGGCATAGACGTCACAAAAACGCATATACAACCTCAAATTTTTGGATTTGGAATCTAATAACACGTAGAAAGCATATCAGTGATTATTGATTTTTTAGGCCCATTTCACCAGAAATTCCAAATTTTACCAACTTGTGGCATTGGTCCTATAATAGTGTGCAATAATGCCGAAAAGTGGAGTCATGAATCAGAGTCGGAGTCGCAGCTCAGGAAACCTAAGGAGTCGGAGTCACCTAAAAAAATTTCAGAAAGACAAATGATTGGGGAATTGGGGGTTGATTTACTTAGCCTATTACCTGACTCCAAAGCCTAGGGCAAGTTCCTGTAAGTAAGCTTCTTATCGAAACAAAAAAGTATTTTGTCAACAATAAGATAGTCCCTCAAAAAAGCAGTGTCCTCAAGTCTGTACAGCTTAAGACTAATCAGCTGAGTAATGACAGAGCTTTAATGAAAGAAATTAATTGGCCTCTCTTGGCATAGGTAGGCATATACCTTACAGCAATCCATCACTGAGGCTTGCTAGGGAGGGCTATGATGAATTGGTGTTTTGTATCTTGTAAGATACTTTGTCAAGATGATGTAGAGCTATGACGACATAGTATTTTGTAACTACATGAGGAGTGGATAAAAAATGGAAAGCTTTCCTTGTGGACAATTTCCTTTGAGGAACATTGGTCTAAGGAAGCATATAACCTCCCATTCACATCTGATCTAACGTTACTAAACTATAAAGCAAACTATCTGCCGACCTCTGACTAAGGTTGCGACCTTCGTTTGGTTTTCCATCTGAGTGCAATGTTTGGAAATTACCTTTGCCCTACGGCCCTACCTTTGTCATACGTTGTTTGGCCCAACTTTTGATTCTAACCAAAGTAATTACATTGCGAAAGGTTTGATTTACTTTGCTGTTCATGAGGGTTTGGGCTAACTAAAAAGCTTAAACCGTTCTCTTGAATTACATTTACTGTTATTTTGTGTACACCTTTAAAAATCATGAAATCTCTCGCTCATAATGTTTCAGCCCGTGTTTCATAAATTTGAAGGGATGAAAATCAGGACTAATTGGTTCAATCTGTTCAAAAGGTTAGGTTCCAATGCTCTTTCGGCATAGCTTTTAATAAAAAAAAAACGGCTTACTTTTTAAAATTTATCAATAAAATAATACATTTTCTATTTTTCCATGGATAAGCGGTCCAGTAATTGGTATTTTATTATTGGCTATCTTTAGAATTCGAGAGTACTATATTTAACATTGATGCTTCAAGTGGCTATATTTAAAGCTAATAAAACCACATAGTAGAAACCACTAATTGTTGTAGAGCTGGTGTTTAAACTGGCTTTAATTCCACTTTCATTGCTGTTTATAGCCTGCTTTTAAAACTGCAGCTCCTAACTTTGAGGAAGCTGGCTGTTGCCACAGTTCTGGTAGTATGGTTAACCCTGCTATCATCATGCTCTTTATAGCCTCAGCCCTACTGGTTGTAAAGCTAAATTTCAAACAATCACTTTAGTATCGATCTGTGGTCATCGATAATGTGAGAGTGACGTCATGTATCAATAACCAGACCCCCAATAACCTAAATATAGACACAAAGTTCTGCAGAGTTCTGCAGAGCACATTGACCTGGTAGCCACTATGTGGCGCTGCTGTAGGAAGATGCTGCATAGCTGTGGCAGCTGTGAGGATTCATTCAGCCTCCCAGTGCCACCTCACTGTAGTAACACCAGCTAAAATCAGTGTGAGGCAGCTCATTGCCTCCTGCTTGGCTTGTACCACAAAGCATGGATGTTAACACTTCGGATTTTGTAACACGACGGATTTTACAAGATGTGAATGGACAGTAGAGATTAAAAAACTAACGGTAAGTTACTTTAATTATTTATCTTTGTGTCTTTATGCAAAAACAATGTTCACCATGCACTACATATATACAATGTATATATAGTAAATTATTATAAGGGTATAGTTAAAAAATCATGTGTGGTGCCTAAAAAAGCTAGCATGTACACACTAGATATCCATTTAATTCACTTTGACATTGTCTTAGTTTATCACAGACCATTCAAGGCACACATTTATATGAACCATTGAATTAATGTTTACCTATTCTTCATTGGAAACTTAATGTTGGAGACATGACCTTTCAAGAAAGTAAGTTTCCAGTGAACTATGAAATGATAGGCTTGCATCGATATTTCTGGAACCATGAACAGCCCTTATTCTCCATCATTAAATCCAAAATAATATATATTTTGTCAGGAAACTTTATTTTCTTACTTAGTTTATTCCATCTTCTCCTTTTTAGAGGAGCCTATGTTATAGTCCTAGTCATATAGGCCTCATGACAGGATACACCCCTGCTCCCTTTTGTCATTCCCGTAGTATCAGTGACCCCCCCCCATTTCACCCCCTTATTTTGCCCTTCTTCCTCCCTTCCCCCCCCTACTTACCCCCCCTTTTCCCTCACTTAACCTCGCTTGCCACCCGCTAGCCCCTAATTGCACCTGCTTACCCTTCAATTGACCCCACCAGCCCCTGCTTACCCCCACTTGCCCCCACTAGTCCCCGCTTACCCCCCCTCGCCCCATCTTGCACCCCACTTTCCCCACATAACCTCCTCCTTTCCCCCAATTCCCCCACCTTTCCCCCCAATTACCCCTAGTTACCCAATAGGGTGGGGGGGGGATGTATCCTGTCATGAGGCCTTCATATGTCTTAATAAAAGGAAAATAGCTGGAGAAAAATGTAGATACAAATAATACTACTACACTTTGAAGACATGAGAACTCCTCAAAGCAGGAAAAACAATTGAGGTTTGACTATATTATGACTTATTGTCTTATTTCTAAAGGTCATTCTAATTAGCAAGCTGTCAACAGCGATAATGAGTGCAAACAGTATCAACCTATGTGTCGATGTGATAATTGAGCTGAAATGCTCAAATTATGTAAGGGAGCAAGACAGAAATCATAGTTGGTTTCAGTTATGGCTGTTTCAAATGAATATGACTGAACTGTCAAAAAGGAACAAGTGATGATGCCTGAGATGGAAATTTAATGACAAAACAACAACTTCAACAAATGGGGTGTGAAACAGACTCAGGGTTTGGTTTAAAATTAGGGTAAGGTTTATGGACAGCAGGACAGGGTTGGGGTTTACATGTACGTTTAGGTAAACCCTGTGTTTTAACCTTAAATTTCTGCCACGAATCTCCTACCAGGCCAGTTTTCTCTGACATATGATGCATGATATCTCCTTGCATTAGACATAACTGACAACAATATTGAAAATAATCCCTTGCTCCCTAAAATTTGTGTCAGTTGTTTCATGAGGCCAATTTATGCTTGACTTAACGATTCAGTCATCTTTAAAGAAATAACTGTAGCCTATTGGCTGACCAACCGATTGATAAACTGACTGTATTATGTATGACATCATCCCCAGTCATACCATGACGAAATGGCCCATAACATTTGCTAATTCATGAATACTTAATTAACAGTTTGAAATTGTTTGCTTCTGTTTCACACAGTTACAAATGGAGAAATTGTGTATTGTTGAAAGGTGCTATCACACTTCCGAAAATTCCATTGAATTATGTATTTTCACAGTTCTGAAATGAAACTGTTTGAAAGTTTGCTTGTTTTACACTGTTTTTCTTAGTTGCCAGTAATCCTCTAAGTGTCCATAATCAGACTAAATCTGCCTACAAAATGCTTATGACCTAAATAAGCAGCCAATCACAGAAGAGGTTGGAAATAGCAGAAAGCCCTGTCCATTTTAGCAGGGCTTGCGTGGGGCGGATGCATGTATGACTGAGTGAATGAATGGCTGACTGACTGTCTGATTGAGTAGTTAATTGATAAGCTGACATAATTTAATTAAATGACTGAAATTTTTGAAGCTAAAACCACTTTAAAAAGTGCTTCCTCTTTCAAGTTGGTGTTGTACTGTTATATAGCTGTATTATGGAGAGATTCATAACATGAAATACGTTTTGAGGATGGTGTATCAATATGGTTATTTCAACTATACAATACAGAATAATGGTTTATATTATATGTTGAAAAATACACATTAATTGAAATGAAATTTTGATATTTCTCCTGCATCTTTGAATTGCAACATAATTTGATATTAAAGGTGTAGCTTTCAACAATGGGTGGATGGATAGTGAACACCCTTTAAGATATTGACATTTAGAAATTGTAAACCAGAAGCAATATCATTAGATGAAGAAAGAAAACAGACCTGATTTGCACAGTGTCATTCAATTGTAGGATTTCATCTTTATGAATATGAAGAGATCTTATATGAAATGGTTACATGAGATTATATTATTACTTAAAATATTACAGAAACAAAGTAAATTTAAATAAGTGCATGTATCGCATTTTGATAATCCACGACAAGAGAACGTTGGATGTGCAGACTAACATCTTATTATAATAATGAAGATTTCAAAAAATGAGCTGGTTATGTTTCACGATGGATGGACGATTGGGGCTTTAAGTTTCATAATATGTAAATGGCACTGCCATGAAATTCGCGCAGCACTTTAAAAAGTTTTTGTAGGACTTATAGTGTAACCATAACTTTAATGTTTATTTCATAATTATTGAATGTATGAAAGGCAGTTAGAAATACAGATACATAGAAAGACAGAGAAAAATGTAAAATAGCAAGATAAACTAGACAAAAAATATAATAGATAAATAGATAAATAGATAGAAATATAGATAGATAAATAGATAGACAGATCGATATATTGACAGACAGAAAGATAGATAAATTCATCTATATATACTAAATAGATAAATAAGATTGACAGATAATCAGCTAAATGGTAAAAAGGCAGACAGCACTGAAAGCTTCCAAAGTCAAGTCTAAGTTAGATTGTTGTTATTACATAATAGTATAAATATATAGTAATACAAAAACAATAACATTGCAAGTAGATTAACTGTTCACTGTTACATAATCATCAGTTTATAAAGATTATGTAACTTTAATTTTGCTATGTTTTCTTGTTGTCTGATTGAAATTAAATGAATCACATGTTTATAATTTGATTTAGCTTGTCAACGCTAATAATTAACTATTCCATAAAAATTATTGGTACAGGATATACTACTAGAGAAAATTGAATTTTTAAGACACTTTTGAAGATGATTTTGTTAAATACGAAACTAAATCATTGATAAGAAGCTGGACTCAGTTGACCTAATTCCAAACTGTGGACTGTTGATGTTGAGACCATCACTGCACAGATTTTTGAGTCCTTTCTTGCACTCAATTCGCTTCGCTCAACGGCCTTCGGCCGTTTCGCTGCGTGAATATAAATTGATGCCTTTGGTAGGCTCATTTGAACAGGAGGAGGACACAACAATGAGGTGATCAGGTGAAGGGTGATCGAAACAGCTGTCCAACATAGGCTCAGGCGATCCAGCAAGATCCGGATTCTAACCCTGTACTCAGCGATTGGCAGCGTAGCACGCTCCAACTAGACATGCCTCCCCCTCTTCTGATTATGTGTCGTAACGAAAATCATATATCAGAAGTTTTAATCCCAGCATGAAAAAAATTTCTACAGAACAAGTATTTCTAGGTCGATTTGATGTCATCAGGGGTGTATTTAGAAACGGTCTGAAGGGGCAATATGCTTCCGGAGTCCTAAAATGTACTGTTTCTAAAGTTTGTGACACAGTTCTTTAAATTTGAGCTCCTTTTCATGAGTGTCAGAAGGGCAACTTCGCTTACCAGCTGGCCACCTCCACTGCCCACACAACTTTTACACTACCAATTCATTCCCAGCCCACACTGTAGCCATTAGGCCATTAAACCATGTGGCCTTGTGGGAGTTTTTCCCACAAGAAAACAATAGAAATTTCCTCTACCTCTATGTGTCTTCCTCCCTACACCCACACACAATGCAGTAAGCGGCTTTCCTTGAGACATTTGTTGTAATTTCATTAGCATTGTGAAAGAGAAAATGGCATTCTATGAGGCAGATTATTGTTCAGACCAGAAAAGTGACAGTCCTAACAGCTCCTTGACTGAGGACAAAAGGCATTCTTCATGACAATTATTGTGTAATTATACTGTCAATAGGTGCAATTCCTGGAATATGTAAAGGTGTCATTTGCTTGTTGGCCTTTTTCCTGAAGATCCTGGGTTTGGTTCCAATTTTAGCATACAATAAAATGGGCATGCTTAATTCTGCATAGACTTTCAAGAACTCAAATTGTTTTGTACATTCCAGATTCATTTTTTTTCACACGTTTTACAGAAGTGTACATAATAACTGGTTAGTATAGTCACATATTTCTTACTATAGATGGTGTATTTGTAACTTGTTGTTAGGCCTTTAACTGATGAACAACTTCAGAAATATCGCTTTTTACCTCTGTTTAGTGAGTGTATGTATTATATTCTCAAAAATTGTTTGTACATATATATGTGGGATGGTGTATCAATCTGTTTATCTCAACTCAACGATAACATTTAGCAATGGTAAATTTAATAACATTCCATTAAAATTAAATCTAAATATTCTTCATACATCTCTGTTGAAGAGTAGACCTCTCCAGAATTATACTTTTTCGAATTTCAATGCCTGTCTGTACTTTTTCCCATGCTTTTCGACCTGGGAAAGCCAAATATGACAACCATTTTTGTCTGAGATGATGGGAAGCATTGCCGCATGAGCCCTGAAGTTTTATCATATTTTCTATTCGAAATTTGTCAAAATCGCCCCGTTTTTAGTCACATTTTTGACCATATCTTTTTACCTAATTAAGATAGAGCCACAGAAATGGTACCAAATGGAAGCTGCTGAAGTGGGCTATTTGATAAAGTAACATTGATATTCTTTTACATGATGCTTTAGGCTTTAAAAAGCCAAAATATGCTAAAATCATGAAAAAAAAGTTTGTTATTAAGCATGCTTACGCTATAAATAGGTATAAAATATCAGTGAGCTAAAACCAGGTTTTATGTTAAACCTGGTGTTAAGCATATTTCCTACTATATAGTGTTGCCATTCTATCACAGAAATTGGGTATTGTTAGACCAGGTCTAAGCCTTACACTGCTTACATGCTGTCAGTGAAAATGGACGTATGGCAATGCTGCTGAACCAAATAATATATGTTGAACAGACTTGATATTTTATGTTTGGTTTACAGACAGTTACAAGATGCAGAATTGTCAGGATCCCATTTATGACTACAGTTGTGAAATAAAGAATTGATTAAGATCATAAATATGTCATGCTGACATTCTTAGATGGATACACATTTAGCGTAAAAATGAATTTTTCCAAGGACACATAATTATATAGATTGGCAACCCAAAAATAAATGTGCATTAGTTTTGAATTAGTTGCGTTGCTATCTGTCTCAGAATGTTGGCAGCATACATACTTTAGAAAAGCACACATAGATGTTTGAGCCATTAAAGTCAGTAATTTGTTATGCGAAAAGAGTGAACTGTTGCGATGTAAAAATGGCACTTTCTGAGTCATAATATTGATGATTATCATGATCATACCCACTACTTTCAATGTTAATTTGATCTAAGGAGACTAATACTGCTTGTTGTGGACAGCAAACAAACAATCAGATTGTTTATTTTGTGAAAATTATAAGTTCATAAGAGGAGTAGGACGTCTAAGTCAGTCAGACACCTTATTGTCAGGTTCTAACTAATACTATGACATTTGAATACAATTGCCTCTTCTAGTCTTCTTGATCATGATTAATCAAAAGACTTCCATGGCTCCCATTTAAATCAATGATGAGGACACATTATCGGCTACTATGAGTCACAGAGTAAATTTTTCGCAGTGAAAAGTTTTTGCATAACAAATTTGCAGACTGTAAGTGTTTCGCAACTAATTGCAACAAGTTCAAGTTTGGAAGAAGCCTTGCACTGAGGATAACTGGCTCTCTTGTAATGGACTAATGGTGCATCAATACTGGTGTATAGTGTGAACACACAGGAGGCATCACCTACACGTATTTGACATGGTTCTTCGGTCTGCCGAAGCAGTGGATGGTACAACTGACTGGAAAAGGAGAATGCACACTTCAGGAAAGTGAGGCTTATAAACACAAAGGAGTGAATGGACTTTTAGTGGTACACCAAGTTCGTTGTTTGCATGAGCTGCTAGAAGTAGAGACAAAAATGATTCAAGTGCCTACATCTTACTAGACTCTTAATTTTAACAAAGAGGTAGACAAGAAATATACTAAGTGGGAACATGAGTTACTGTTGTAAAACCCAACATTTTTACGCCATAGGCCTACAAACAGTGATCACTTTTACGCAACAATTGCATCACCAATCCAATCAAAATTAATTGAGTTTAAGTAAGAATGCATCTTATAACATTGGACAGAATAGTAAAAAATATTTTTGAAAGACCGGAATTATTTGATGCACCATACCATTTGTACATGCATGTTTGCATGAAAGGAGCACTCATTTCTATTTATTAGCCATGAATTTACTCAATTTTCTTAAATGAAGGTTTCTATTGCAAATGATTGTCATACATACTGTGATCTCCTTCTGGCTTGGTACTACAAGGAACATAACCAACTGGTGGGTAACTCAGTGAGGTCTGCCACCCTGCCAGGTTTGCAACCAGCCCAAGTTTTTTCGTAGGACAGTTTTATCTGCTTGAATTAGTTGATTTTATTTAGGCCTATTATCTTTATATATTTATCATGCATGGGCATTCAATGCAGTGAACATTTTGGAACAACCTTTCACTTCTTCCTATGTAATGGTATTGTGTATCAGATTGCTCGGATCTTTTATTTTAATAAGAGTTCCTATTCTTCTGTTCGATGCTATAAGATGCTCAATACAAATTTTTATTTAAACTCAGTTCATTACATATGGATGGGTAATGCTACATGTGACAGACAGCAAAACAGTTTTAAAACTCAATATTAATATGCACAATTTAATTTTAGGTTGCCAGTAGATACGTTATGTGCTCTAAGTACTGTCAAGCTATATTAGCCATAGAAAAAGGCGTAAGTTTGCATAAACGAGTGTCATCAAATGTAAAATGTATGTTGTTATGATATCCTTATGATCTCAATTAATCCCTTATTTCACAATTGTAGTCTTCCTGACCATGCTGTATAATGTGAAAGTCCTTCAAATAAACATGAGACATTAATTATGTTTAACATGTTTAACAGATTTGGTTCAGCAACATTGCCATCGGCCAGAATTCACCAACAGGGTGTAGACCAGTGAAAGCACTAGCCCTGGTCTAGAAATATCCAAATTTCAGTGACAGAATGCCAGTAATATGCAGTAGGAAATATACTACTGACCAGACTTTTAAAACATAAAACCTGGTGTTAGCTGAGTATGTGAAATTCTATGTATATCTATGGCCAAAGCATGCCAAGTTGGGAGACTTTTTTTTCAAGAATTTAGCATATTTTGGTTTTTAAAACCTCAAAAATATGTAAAGTGAATATGACTGTTTCTGTATCAAATAGCCCACATCAGCAGCTTCCATTTGGTGCCATTTGTGTGGCTCTATCTTTATTTGGTAAAAAGATATGGTCAAAAATGTGCCTAAAAACGGGGCGATTTTGACAAATTTCTCACATAAAATATGATAAAACTTCAAGGCCCATGCGGCAATGCTTCCCATCATCTAAGACTAAAATGGTTGACATATTTGGCTTTCCCATGTTCAAAAGCATGGGAAAAGGTACAGACTGGCATTGAAATGCAAAAAAGTCTTATTTTGGAGAGGTCTAGTTGTTGAGCCACAGAAAACCTATAACTTTCATATATAAAATGTGATTTCAAATGCCTTCTTATCTATTGTAACGTTTATATGGTAGATTTTGAAGAGCAAATTAATTGTTATGTTAAAAATTTTTAATGAGGACTTTTTCAAATCTTTGAATCTCTTCCTGAGTCTAATTTAACAAAGCCTGGGGATAACCCTGCCTACTCATGTGGCCAACCTCCGCCCACTATCAATAAACTGTTACTCACACAGCATTATGTGCTGCTTGATTCACAGTCATACTCATGAATCATTCACATATAGTAGCCAATAGGCCAAGGAAGCATGTTTCCTGCATCAAAACAACAAATATTTCCTTTATGTCAATGTGTCTTCCTTCCTTCACCCACACTCATGCCATAAGCAGCTATTCTTGAGATATTTGCTGTAATCTCATTTAGCATTGTGAAAGAGAAAATGGCAGATTATTGTTCAGACAGAAAAGTGACAGTGCCTGCCAAAGAGGGAAAGCAAAAGACATTTTTCACCACAATTCCTTTATATCAATATTTGAAATGTCTTGATTGTTTCTTCTTGGTCTTTTGCTTCAAATGATTTCAGGTTTTTTTCTACAAGAATGTATTTTGGACAAACTAAACACAGATTCGATACAATTCCAACAAAGTGAAATTTTGTTTGAGTGCCATTGTAATAGATTAGTTTCAGATACATTTGGTCATTAGAGATGCCCACAATACTTCTGAAAAGGTGAAGAAAGTCAATTTACACCATGCAGAGTAAAAGCAATGCTATCCTAGAAGCACATAATACAATAGACATATGTTTTCTTAGAGCAATGCGCTGCTGACATCTCTTCCTGCATAACATTTTGACAGTTATTTGGACTCCTGCCTACACATATGGCCAACCTTCACTGCAAAGCATTCGCCAATTAACTCCTACTCACCTTTTATGGCAGTTATCTCCCACTATCATTTAGCAAAGGGAACATGTTTCCTACAGCAAAACAACAAATATTTCATTTATGTCGATGGGTTTCACTCCTACACCCACACACAATGCGGTAAGCAGCTTTCCTTGAGACATTTGTTGTAATCTCAGTTAGCATTGTGAAAAGGGAAAGTGTTATTTTGTGAGTCAGATTATTGCATGCTCTAATTAGATCTCTGTCGTTGGGAAAGTAGTTTTCAAGGAATAACTTTGTAGATTAAAAGCTATCTGTTGAATCAGGTCCTGAATCTTGGAAAATAACATATTCAAGATTTGATTTCTGGCATCAGAATAATGATTAAATAATTATTGGTAGATATTCAGGCCCAGCTCCACTGCCCACACAACCTAGCACTACCAATTCATTCCCAGCCCCACACTGTAGCCATTAGGCCATTAAACATGTGGTCATGTGGGAGTATTTCCCACAAGACAACAATCAACATTTTCTCTACCTCTATGTGTCTTCCTCCCTACACCCACACACAATGCAGTAAACGGCTTTCCTTGAGACATTTTTCGTAATTTCATTAGCATTGTGAAAGAGAAAATGGAATTTTATGAGGCAGATTATTGTGCAGATAGAGAAAAGTGACAGCCCTAACAGCTCCTTGACATGGGGGGGGGAGGAGACAAAAGGCATTCTTCATGACAATTATTGTATAATTATCCTGTCAATAGGTAAAATTCCTGGGATATGTGGCGTAGTCAAAGATGGGCATGCTTAATTCTGGTGTATTCTGTAACTTGTTGTTAATAGGCAATTAACTGACAAACAACTTTCAGAAATATCACTTTTTTCCTCCCTTAAGTTAGTGAATATATTTTCAAAAAATTGTTTTGTACATGTGGGATGGTGTATCAATCTGTTAATCTCAACTCTACAATAACAATTAGCAACGGTAAATTTGATAAGTCACCATTAAAATCAAATCTATATCTCAGTCGAAGAGCCAAAGAAAACCAGTTGATACTTTTCCGTGGTTCTTCTATAGAGATGTACCAAAAATACGTAGATTTTATTTTATTTGTTCCTAATAACTTTCATATACATTGGATAGACACTTATATATAAAATATGTTTTCAAACATCGTTTTATTTATTGCAAGGTTTCTATGGTAGATTGTGAAGAGCAAATTCTCTGTTATGTTAACAATTTTCAATGAACATTTTTCAAAACTTTGAAACTCTTCCTGAGTCTAATTTTACAAAGCCTGGAGGATAACACCCTCCTACTCATGTGACCAACCTCCGCCCATGCACCACCAATAAACCGTTACTCCCAGAGCATTATCTGCCTCTTGATTCACAGTCATACTCATGAATCATTCACATGTAGTAGCCAATAGGCCAAGGAAGCATGTCTCCTGCATCAAAACAACAAATATTTCCTTTATGTCAATGTGTCTTCCTTCCTTCACCCACACTCATGCCATAAGCAGCTATTCTTGAGATATTTGCTGTAATCTCATTTAGCATTGTGAAAGAGAAAATGGCAGATTATTGTTCAGACAGAAAAGTGACAGTGCCTGCCTTGAGGGAAAACAAAAGCCATTCTTCACCACAATTCCTTTATCTCAATAGTTGAAATTTCTTAATTGTTTCTTCTTGGTCTTTTGCTTCAAATGATTTCAGGTTGGTTTCTACAAGAAAGTATTTTGGGACAACCTAAAAGTGGCATGATTGCTCACAGATTAGTTACAATTCCAACTAAGTGAAGCTTTATTTGAGTGTCATTCTTCAAGAAGGTAACTGATTAGTTTCAGATACATTCGGCCATTAGAGATGCCCACAATACTTCTCACAAGGTGAAGAAAGGTCATAGCATCAATTTACACCATGCAGAGTAGAAGTAACGCTCTCCTATAGAAGCACATAATACAATAGACATATGTTTTTGTGAAACCTGAATATTGGGCCATTAGGCCAATTGATGGCCATTATCTAATGAAACACTTCCAGAATTGCTTGTTTTGTCTTGATTTGGGTGATATATTGTACATATTATTAAGAGTTTCTTTATATCTGAGGCATGTTGTGAATAAATGCAAATGTCTCACGTCTGATAAAAATGTGACAATGGTTAATTTTGTATTTGAATTTATCTGTTGAAATGTTCATATTCTACTTCCATCTCTGTTTAATGAATATCTATAGAAAAGTGTAGGTTTTCAACACATTGTAATTGGATGCAATCATTGCCAATTTAATCAGAAATTGTATACATGAGCCAATCAAATTACTTGAATGGTTGAAATGGCTTTATGTTTCTTGTTGCTACATTTTATAACAATTTTCAATAACCCTAAATGGAATGGTTATATAGGATTACTTTGTGATGAATGTAGCAAAAGTGAGAAAAAATGATGTACAGCATTTTTACAACATATAAAGCCATAAACATATTAAATGACACGGAGTTGTAGATTACAGTAAAGAAACTTAGCATTCAATTGAATTTGCCAGGCCAAACAAAGACCACTACCAAACGAGACACCACTTCATGTTGCAGGACGGACACTCTTTCAAATGTAGACTACATGATGTAGTACAGGGATCACTGTGCGTTGAAAAGATCTAATCTATTCAAACAGGCAAATTATGCTTTTTTGAGATTCATGAATAAATAGATAGATGGATAGATAGATAGAATGATGTGGTAAGTGCAGCCCTCTAAGCCAAGTTCTGGGTGCACACTAGGGTTGAATGATAAGGTTGGAGAGAGAGTGGGAATCCTCAATATGTTACACATTTGCCCCATGTGAGGGATTTTTCACTTGCCCAGTACAGACACTGATACATGGGTCCACCAATTTAATGTGTCATCCGAACGGCATCCAGCTGGGATTGGCTCATGAAGATTCACTGAGAATGTCTTGCTCCCCAACCTATATTCAAACCCATGTGGGCAAAGACCTCCTGCGGAGCAAGTAGGCACTTTAAGCACTCATCCACCTAGCTGCCAATTTAACAACTAATGTGTAATTTTCTTACTTGATAGATTTTATGTTCAAAAATTCATATTATAATTATCAATAGAATGCTTTTATATATAGCACCAATTCCAGATAATTTTGAACACCACACTGAACAGCAATCATAACAAATAGTATTATAGCGATCATCTCTGGAAATGGCCTGAGCTGGGGTTGAGCCCACGTTCTCTCGTGTTCAAAGCAGTCATGCTAACTACTATGCCACAGAGCCACAATGAGCAAATCAAATAGGCCTTGAAGTATCGTATTGTTTAAAAAAAAAGTTTCCAATGTACGCTGCTAACACCTCTTCCTGCATACTTCTTCCATGAGTGATTTGGACTCCTGCCTACACATATGGCCAACTTCACTGCAAAGCATTTGTCAATTAACTCCTACTCACCTTTTTGTGGCAGTTATCTCCCACAATCATTTGGCAAACGGAACATGTTTCCTACAGCAAAACAACAAATATTTCCTTTATGTCGATGCATTTCATTCCTACACCCACACACAATGCAGTAAGCAGCTTTCCTTGAGACATTTGTTGTAATCTCATTTAGCATTGTGAAAGGCAAAGTGGCATTTTGTGAGGCACATTCTTGTTCAGAGAACTTTAGACAGAGAAGAGTGACAGCATTGGCCCTTGGAGAAAACAAGAGGCATTCTTCAGAACAATTCTCTGCTCTCATTAGATCTCTGTCGTCTGAAAAGTAGTTTTCAAGGAATAAACTTTGCAGATTACAGTCTGTCACTATGATAAAGAAAACATGAGGGCCTGCTCATTGGGAAAAATGCACTTTGTGACTCAGGATAGCCGATGAAGTTTCATCTTCTCTGCATTCTACATGGGAGGCATAGAGGCTGTTTGATTATTCATTATCAAGGGAAGGCCACTTGACTTGTCATAACTGATTTTGGAGTGAAAATCAGATGCATAACCCTTTCGTTTGGCTGTCAATGACAAGGGGGTAAGTCTCCTTCAATCAAATTAGCATTGAAAGTATTGGGTATGATCATGCTTAATCATCAGCATGACAACACACGAAATGCCATTTTCACAGTGCAACAGTTCACCCTTTTCCATATCAAAGTGACTGACTGTAAACAGTGGCGGATACAGGGGGGCCTAGGGGCAAGGACCCTCCAGAACACTGAGATTAATAATAGTATTTTTGCAAATGTGCTGCGATGCGGGCCCCCAAATGCCGAAACATGCTCGGGCCCCCCTCCCCCTAGATGACCCTGCCTGGATCCGCCACTGGTAAAAGCTATCTCTTGGGTTGGGGCTGAATCTTGGAAATAAGATATTCAAGATTTGATCTCTGATAGGCGAATAATTATTCAATGATCATTGGCAGATGTGAAGGAGAATCATTTGTCATGGATTCATTGATGGCCTTCTCTTGATCATGACCAATCAAACAGCCTCTATGTTTCCCATGTTGAAAGTAGAGAAGATGACACTTCATCGGCTATCATGAGTCACAGGTAACTGGTCCTAATTTTTTCTATATCATTGAATGCGACAGACTGTGACCATAACTAACCAGAGTAAATTTAGTTTATGTACCAGTACCACAAAAATGTCATACACCTCAGGAAGTTTGCAAAAAAAAATAACCCTCAGAATCTCTACAGTTGAAATCACTTACACTATGATGTGCGCAAGCACACCTGGAAAGAACATTAAAAACAAACAAAAAATACATAGGCCATACATGAGCATTACAAACACACCTGCTGCAAAAAATCTATTGCCATGGGTAAATACTCCATGGTGGTCTCACCCATTGACAATTACACACATAGTTGTGATCAGGTTTATGTCAATAAAAAGTGACCCGCCACATTCTTTCATGAAACCAGCTTTTGTGGATCAGTTGACTTACTTTAGACATCGGCACTATAATTATCACCATTATAGAAGGCAAGATTGAACTGACAATATTAATTATGCATGTTAACGCCCTGCTAAGGATTAGCAGTAAGCAAGCAATGAGATTATTCATTATTTGCAGAAAATAATACTTAAAAGGTATTGTAAAGAAGTGTATGAGGTCTAAGTCAGTTTGACACCTCATTCAGAATCCTCAAAATTAGTGTTAAACTTATACTAACTGCGGCGAAATATCCATTATGAAAAAATCTATTTGACACTGCATCATCAATAGGTCTGTCTCCATATGGGGATTACGACAGGTATTATGGGTAGGTGGCACTACGATAAGGGGGCTGTTTTTGTCTTAGGGGGAGCCCACCAGATGACATATTATCTGGTTTGTTAGCAAATTAAATTAAATTCTGCGACCAATGGCTAATAATTATCGAGTTGTAACTTGTTATAATCCCCCAATCTATATGATTCTAACCAACAACAAACTTTTCTTTTGAATTGCTTTCTTAAGAACATAATCAATAGCTGTTCCAAACAATCAACCATTCAACAAACACACTCATGAATTCAGACTCCTTGGTCAACAACACCAATCACCTTGTAGAAAGGCAAAGGGGATTCCAACAGAGCTCCTTTTGCTTGGAGATGCCACCTGTACATAAATTCAGAACTACAAATGGAGACAGACCTATTGAAATTAAAATGATCATAATTATCTACGATTTTATGTTAGATATTTGGAGACGTGTATTCTCTTTAACTGATGTTTGTTTACCGGAGATTTTATAACTAAATTTGATGAACATAAAAATCTGGATATCTCACTGTGTGCTATTTCTGTGCTTAGTTTCTGGCAATGTATGGATTTGCACTAACTCCGCCAAGAGATAAAGAAGATAAATTAACATATTAACAATCAGTAAAGCCAATTCTCGGATTTATGATTTAAATTGGAGCACTTGCTTTCCTTGTGCAAAATATAATTCCACATTTATCAGTACATACCATAGAAATACATAGAACGGACATGAGGCTGTATGAAGCCACCTCAAGATGAGGTCACCAAATCCGCCATATTGGAACTGCCCTGAGACATGACGTCACAATATACTAATTATGATGTGATGTCATCGCTATAAGTGACATCACTGTTATTGGTGACGTCACAGTACCATTGTGTCAGGATAATGATACAGGGCAGTTCCAAGATGGTGGATTTGGTTGCTTCATCTGCCAGAGCCTCATGTCCGTTCTATGTATTTCTATGGTACATACTGTAGGTAGATTCTCTGGGTGACTGCTAGGTGGTGCACTCTTGAATAAGGAATACATTGGTGTATTCCTGCATAAGGGAGGACGTTAATCTTCCCACATCTTATCTCAATCTGTCCATGTATCCATCAAACTATTGCTATCTTGGCTGCCTAAAATGATGCCAAACTTGCCTGTGTGTGCTTTATATAATCATATCCAAAACAGCAGTGTATTAAACAAATACAAATGTTGTGATGTAAAATAATATCAGGCAGAAATAAGGTTAAGTTTGTAGCTCGCTGGGGAATAGGCTTTTATGTTCAGTCTTTATATTGTTGTTTTGATTTTCTCGATGTTCCATCTATACCTATAGCTGTAATATGATTTACTGAGAGCCTTGTGGCGCTCACTTCATGTTTATTTGGGATTTTGTAGCAAGTTGTTTTCTTTTGATTAAATCAGGCATAGAAAGCACGATATTTCTGGTAAATGATCTGGTTTTTTGTTTCTTGTTTTCTTCCATTCGCAAGTAATATGAGACAGTGAATGACTTCTGACTCCTAATCGGGTTTTAGAAATGAAAGTGGTTTTTCAAACATTTTATCTCATTTAGTTCAGCTACCTCCTTTTACGATGATGGATTTCCAGTTTGTCTTTCTTATTTTGCTTTTGAAACATGACCTACGTGAAGCACTGACGTGTTAAGCGTATTTCCTTGCTTTACTGCATTCCGCCGACCGGGGAATCGAAACAGTAAGCTCATAACTTCTGATTCAAGACTGTGACTTCTGAATAGTAGCAAGTGTAACTTTCAAATCAAAATAGCAATTGTCCATGCGCAATATCTCAAGGAGAAATGAACTAAGGCGGCAATGTAAGGAATAACATATTATTGTGATGCGTGGGAAAATTTGAAGTCAACAAATTTTGATTTGATGCGATGTAATAAGTAAATATTTAGACATTTGCAAATAAGGAATTATCTCTGAAAAAGAACATACTGGCTGAAAGAAAACAATCGGACATAGTTTTAAAATGAAAATATTCAGCTTACAAAACCGTCTTTAACGAGGATCTGTAGACTGGCTCTTCACATTAAAAAGGTTTTGAATCTTAGACTTGTGAAAACCAGCAGACATGTCAAGAAGCAAAATCATGAAATTAGAATATTGCTCTATTAGATTTCAATTTAGACAAACCTCTACTTCTAAAATCTGCTTGAGCCTATCTTAGTCTAAGTTGGAACTAATCTTACGTTGCTGTCTGATTCACTTGCATGGAAGATAACTGATCTGCTCATGTCTAGCAGTTTATTCAATGAATTGCAGTTCAGCCTTGAATTTCAGAGATCATAAATTTGGATTCATTCTGATATATTGATCAGCTGTAGCATTGATCAGCTGATTGTTGAATATGACTACACTCTTAATGCAAAATGTTCTTTATGGTATATATGAAGCCCACAGCCGAAAACATATTCTAAATTTTTCGGGGGTTCAAATGAATTAAAAAGGTTCAACACTTGGAGGGAAGGCCCTGTGAGAGGACTCTTTGTTCCCAATTTGAGAAAAAGGGGTTCAATTGTAGCTGTTCAGGATTTTTAAATTATCGTGAGAAAAGTAATATGATTATAAATGCCGAAACATGCCCGGGCTGCCCTAGGTGACCCTGTCTGGATCCACCACTGGTAAAAGCTATCTCTTGGGTTGGGGCTGAATCTTGGAAATAAAATATTCAAGATTTGATCCCTGATAGGCGAACAATTATTCAATGATGTGAAGGAGAATCATATTTCATGGATTCATTGATGGGCTTCTCTTGATCATGACCAATCAAACAGCCTCTATGTTTCCCATGTTGAAAGTAGAGAAGATGACACTTCATCGGCTATCATGAGTCACAGGTAAATGGTCCTAATTTTTTCTATATCATTGAATGCGACAGACTGTGACCATAACTAACCAGAGTAAATTTAGTTCATGTACCAGTACCACATACACCTCATGAAGTTTGCAAAAAAATTTACCCTCAGAATCTCTGCAGTTGAAATCACTTACACTATGATGTGCACAAGCACACCTGAAAGAACGTTAAAAACAAACAAAAAATACATATACATGAGCTTTACAAACACACCTGCTGCAAAAAATCTATTGCCATGGTGGTCCCATGCATTGACAATTACACACATAGTTGTGATCAGGTTTGTGTCAATAAAAAGTGACCGACTACATTCTTTAGTGAAACCGGCTTTTGTGTATCACTTGACTTACTTTCGGACAGGATTAGCCGTAAGCAAACAATCAGGTTATTATTATTCATTATTTTCCAAAAAATAATAAAATCCTCAAAAGCCAGGTATTGTAAAGAAGTGTATGAGGCCTACTTAATGCAGTTTGACACCTCATTCAGAATCCTCTCAATTACGGTGTTAAACTTATACTAACTGTGGCAAAACTGGAGACTGAGTTTGAATACCACATTTGGGTCTCCAATGCAGTTTTCCCAAAATATTATTTAAAAAAAAACATTCTCTTTCTATCTCATTCCAACAAAAACATGCTTTTGAAAACTACAATTTCCTGATTATCTGTCTCACTGCATGTATGCTAAGTCTTTACTCCCTCCAAATCAGACCCAAATACTGAGAACCAGGATTATTATTATCATAATTATCTACGATTTTATGTTTTGCCTATGTATAGTTCTCTCCACATTTACGTGGTTACAATCTCATGTTCTTTCCTGTGCTGTTTAACTGTGATGTCAGAGATGACTCCATAATAGCATTGCAATATATGCAAATTAACTACAAGCTATTAGGGATGGACACCGGTTTACGGTATATCGACCGTACCGGTTTATTCCGCCGGTTTGATAACCAAAATTGATGAAATGTAGTTTCGGTTCAATCCGATTCTATCCTCCACATGCTTATTTTCCATGTAAAACAGTCAAAAATGACTTTATTACGCAAAGAAATGCAAAAAATTGCGAAAAAAACATTAAGGGACCTTCGCCCAGGTTGCAACCGACTGAATTTTGGACAAAAAATATGGTTTGCCTTGCGGATTTTGCTGAAAAATGCCCTAAATTGCGGATCGGGCTGAATTTGCGGATCACAGTAAGAACCGAAAACCGAAAAAAAAGTAAATATGAAGAAGACTGTAAATATTTGGCATCATGTTTTCTCATCAACTGCAGTTTGTTTAGCAGAGATTTTATGATTGAATCTGATTAACTTTTAAAATCTGGATATCTCACTATGTGCTATTTCTGTGCTTCCTGGCAATGTGTGTATTTGCACTTACTCTGAGAAGAGGTAGAAAAGATAACAAATTGCCAATCAGCAACGCAAACTTTGTATTTGTGATTTAAATTAAAGCACTAGCTTTCCTGGTGAAAAATGTAAGTCATGCTAGGTTGGTGCACTCTGGAAAAAGGAATACATTCGTGGATTCCAGCATAAGGGAGGAATGTTAATCATCCCACATCTTATCTCAATCTGTCCATGTATCCGTCAAACTATTACTATCTTAGCTGCCTAAAATGATGTCAAACTTGCCTCTGTGTGCTTTATATAATCATGTCCAAATATCCAAAACAGCAGTGTATTAAAATAATAAAAATGTTGTGATGTAAAAATAATACCAAACAGAAATAAGGTTAAGTTTCTAGCTCGCTGGGGAATTGGCTTTTATGTTCAGTCTTTATATTGTTCAGTCTTTATATTGTTGTTTTGATTTTCTCGATGTTCCATCTATACCTGTAGCTGTAATATGATTTACGATCAGCCTTGTGGTGCTCACTTCATATCTTTATTTGGGATTTTAAAGCCAGAATTTTTTTCTTTTGATTAAATCAGGCATAGAAGCATGATATTTCTGGTAAATGATTTGGTTTTTTGTGTCTTGTTTTCTTCCATTCGCAAGTAATATGAGACAGTGAATGACTTCTGACTCCTAATCGGGTTTTAGAAATGAAAGTTGTTTTTCAAACATTTTGTCTCATTTAGTTCAGCTTCCTCCTTTTACGGTGATGGGTTTCCAGTTTGTCTTTCTTATTTTGCTTTTGAAACATGACCTACGCGAAGCACTGATGCGATAAGCGTTTTTCAACGCTTCACTGCATTCCGCCGACCTGGGAATCAAAACAGTTTGCTCATACCTTCTGATTCAAGACCGTGACTTACAGTATGAGTTGAACAAGAGGTAACCATTTTTTCAAATAAAATTAACCAATGTCCGAAGCCAACATTGTAAATAATAATATCTTACTGCGATGCGTGGGAAAATTTGAAGTCTACACATTTTGATTTGATGCAATGTAATGAGTCAATTTCGAGACATTCGCAAATGAGGAGTTATCTCTGAACAAAGAACTTGTTGGCTGAAGGAAACACAAACGGACGTAAGTTAAGGAAAATATCCAGCCTACAAAACTGTCTTTGAACGAGGATCTGTAGACTGGCTCTTCGCATTAAAAAGGTTTTGAATCCTAGACTTGTTAAAACCAGCAGACATTTCAAGAAGCAAAATCATGAAATTAGAATATTACACTGTTAGATTTCAATTTAGACAAACCTCTACTTCTAAAATCTGCTTGAGCCTACCTCAGTCTAAGTTGGAACTAATCTTACGTTGCTGTCTGATTCACATGCATGGAAGATAACTGATCTGCTCATGTCTAGCAGTTTATTCAATGAATTGCAGTTCAGCCTTGAATTTCAGAGATCATAAATTTGGATTCATTCTGATATATTGATCAGCTGTAGCATTGATCAGCTGATTGTTGAATGTGACTACACTCTTAATGCAAAAGGTTCTCTATGGTATATATGAAGAACCTACAACCGAAAAAATATTCTACATTTTTTGGGGGTTCAATTGAATTGCAAAGGTTCAGTACTTGGTGGGAATGTTCTCTGAAAGGACCTTATGCCCCAAACTTGAGAGAAAGGGGTTCAATTGTAGCAATTCAGTGCAACTTGATCATCTAAATGTATTTTTTTTTTTTTGCTGTTGGAAGTTCCACACCTTGATTATCCATTAGGCTGTGTAGTACACTCTAAAAAACTTCAGACAAAATTGTTTTTTTAGATTCAAAATGGTTTTTTGAAAAACCAAATTTCAATGCAAAACCAACATGGATTTTTAAAAAAATCCATGTTGTTTTTTTGCGTTGAAATTTGGTTTAAAAAAATCCATGTTGGTTTTTTGCATTGAAATTTGGTTTTTCAAAAACCAATTTGAATCTAAAAAACCAATTTTGTCTGAAGTTTTTTAGAGTGTAGCCTAGGGCCTCACACCTCAGGGGACCTCACATAAATTTCCCTAAATTTTTACGCAGTCAAAAGATATTAAAATTGAGAAAATTAAGGGGAGCAAGTTGAATCCATGCAATTGCATATTAAGGGGCCCAAATTACTCCCAATTTATAATCACAGATCATTTAGCCTGGAAACACTAACTCAAAGAGTGTCTCTTATGTGGCTCCTCTCGTCTAAATTAAAGAAATTCTGTACGATTGTCTCAGAAATTTCAGGATTTTCCAAAATGTATTACCATAATCAAAGAAATATCACTTCTCTGGGTGAGAAATATGTACAATGACGATGAAATTTGCATAAATCTTAAAT